>OY982585.1:2866136-3239133 GCA_963859945.1 Euplagia quadripunctaria
CTAAAGTCTTTTTATTTATTTAGAGCCATTCAGTCTTATAAAGCTGTGTTCAAAAATTTCCTTAAGTATTTTAATTCAACACCATTAGTAAGATATTTAAGTTAAAGTGACAACGTTCCTAACGGAAACAGCCACAAACTAAAAGAAAATATAAAGAGAAAAAAATGTTAATCTTAATATCTCGTATATTTAGATTACAATGTTTCGGAGCTCTGTTACATTCAAACGCTAAAATGGCAAAAGGCTGAACATAATTTTACTTGATCTGCCATCGTACTAGGCTATCATTAGGCCTTAAGAAGCTGCGACACTAAGATTCTCGAATATTACACCTCGTAATACTCTGATAACGTCGACAATTTCTTCATTTACCTTTTCTGAACGAAACTTTTATTATTTTCATAACTTCTTTTTATGTTATCAAGGCATGTTGTGTAAAATACTTGCCTAATAATATCAAATACGCACCATTGGCTGTGTTATAAAAACGTGCTTGTTAATAGAAAAATGCTAATATTAATACAAAAACTTCCGTGAGTAAGCGTCTGATGCCTATGCGGTAGGTTGTTTCACTCACTTTCGTAAATACCCACGTAAATAACCATCACTACATATTATAAAACAAAGTCCGCCGCCGCGTCTGTCTGTCTGTTCACGATAAACTCAATAACTACCGAACGGATTTTCATACGGTTTTCACAATAGACAAAGTGATTCATGAGGAAGGTTTAAGTGTATAATTCATTAAGGTTTAGTGTAAAATGGCTGAAATATGACGATGATTGTTGAAGATGTCTCTGCTACCCGTGCCAAGCCGGGGCGGGTTGCAAGTTTAATATAAAATTGCACTTGTCTTCATTAAGATAAGTGTATAACTGTTTGTTTTCCCCAAATAAATAAATAAAACACAATTCGACACGTATTTTCCTAGAATATTAAATTTTCTCAAGGCATCTTACTATTATTATAAATTCCAAAGTTTGGATGCCAGAATAGCTGAACGGATCTGGATGAAATTTGGCACATAGATAGATTATAATCTGGAATAGCACATAGGCTACCTATCCTGAAAAAAATGCACGGTTCCTGCGAGATAGATTTGAATATCCACGCAACATTTTGCGCGGGCAACAGCTGGTATCTTCATAAAGTTATTTTACCAACGAACTTTCATTACTACTTCTAAGAATTTGTGTGTAATATTTCACCACCAACACGTAGAAGTTCCCGTAGGCCGGTCACGTCACTAGTTTTATTTAGCTGTGTATCATTGAATCTTTGCTTTGCATCGGAGAAATATCGGGGGACTTATAAATCGTGACGTAGCACACTCGGGGCTGGCACCATCAAGTTTAATTCAATATAGAAGTTTTCCTTGAAGCAATGAAATTATTACTAGAGAAATAAAGTTTCTAGAATATCTTCAAAGCGAAACTTAGATGAATAGGTAAGTATTATGAATAATCTGAAAGTAACTCTGTGTAGGTTTGTTAGCTTTTCACCACAAAACCTCTGAAGGGATCTTGATGAAATTTGTCAAATGGTAAAGTTAAAGATAAGCGGTTATCTTTGTGCCAACACGTTTTCAACTATACGAGTATACAGAGTGTTCTTAACCTTTTAAAAGCGTAAGAGAATATAGAGTTTTTTACATTTTTAAATTATTCAATAAGTAATTTACTTGTAGGTATATATAAAATATTTAGGTAGTACTAACTTACATATGACGTCACGTAATTAGTGGCAGGCTTATTGCCCCTCACCACGCTCCATGCTTTTTTTTCATGCTTTTTGCACACTCGGAATCAATGATCTACCAGAAAAATACTGTACCAATTTTGCCAATTTATGGTCGAAAACGGTCTGTATTCCTTGTATTTTCTTTGTTGTTGTAGTAAATGAATTTTCGCCGGAGAAGTCCAGTATGTTTGTATGAATCACACAAGCTTAATATCGTGGAAGACAAGAAACCAGGACATATCTTCAATACAGTCAGTTGAGTCAGTGTTCATGAGTGGATTCTGCACACCTGTGTGAATTTTTCGATCACTTGTGCGCTTATAATTACTAACACACCTGTGTAAATAATACCTACACATGACGAGGATGTTTGTGTAATAAATCATTTATAGAAAATGTGTCTGCCAATATGAACACAAACATTTAATACTAACAGCGCCCCGCGGTTTCACCAGCTTAAGTCCCGATCCCGTGGGAATATCAGGATAAAAAGTAGCCTATGCGTTAATCCAGGTCTCCAGCTATCTACATACCAAGTTTCATTGCAATCGGTTCAGTGGTTTTTGCGTGAAAGAGTAACAAACATCCATCCATCCATCCAAACTTTCACATTTATAATATTAGTGGGATGAATTATTAATAGTATAAATGTATTTGTTTGTAACTGTCAAGTATAGGTCGCCAAGTAAACATTACATTTGAATAATTTGTTACTAAAACTAAATTATGTTATAAAAAAGTGTAATACTATAAACACGAGTTAATATATTTGTTAGTCCTTAACTTTGAAACGAATATAGGGACTTAGATGAAATTTGACACATGGATAGACTGCAACTAGATTAAATCGTAGGACACCTTATCTACACGGGCGCAACTTTCAATCTTACACATATAAAACTTTGGAAATATGTGTGAGAACCGAATCTGCACAAAAACAGTGCAGTTTTTCTGCTGGTGATCCGAAAGTCCTGATAAAACATCGAAGCAGTTTTAATTGTAATGATTTATCGCAAAGTATTTACAATTCAATTTGGACAAATGTAAAGTAATAATTTATTCAAAACAATAATAACAAGACCAGACATGTTCATAGACGCACATCTGTATTCAAAGGTTCAAACACCTATGACCCGCTCGACACTCGAGGGTCAACCCATAAATCAAAACCAGTTTAGTTGTTCCGACGTCGCGAGGGACAAACATACATGACGTCACCCTCTTTTTGAACTTTGACATGACAACAAATACCTGTTTTAAATCCACAATAACACATTTCTTTAATAATTTTGTGGTAACAATGTGCTGAGAACTTAATTTTAGAAACCTTTATTGTGAATACAATTCAGAGTTATCTATTCAACGTTATTTTCTGTTTTAACCCCCGACGCAAAAAGAGGGGTGTTATAAGTTTGACGTGTCTGTGTGTTTTTCTGTGGCATTGTAGCTCCCAAACGAATGGACCGATTTAAGTGCATTTTTTTTGTTTGAAAGGCGACTTGATCGAGAGTATTCTTAGATATAATTCAAGAAAATCTGTTCGAAGGTCATCAGCTCTTTTCTAATCGTTGAAGGGATTTTCGAGTTGGAGGTGTTTAACGGTTTTTGTAATGTACCTCCTCTCTACAGAAACCTAAACAATTGAGGCAAACAGTCATCTATTTCTTTTCTCATAACATAACTTAAAATGTGGATTACATATTTCTAGTATTCGTAACTCATTAACTAAAAGAAAAGCTGGCGACATTAAGGATCTGTAGAAACTTATTTCTACAGATACTTAATGTCGCCAGCTTTTCTTTCTCCACTAGACCAACAAGACAGTCCTTAGACCGTCTTGATGGTCTAGTGGTTAGTGATCCTGACTGCTGAGCCAGAGGTCGTGGGTTTGATTGCCACCCAGGACAAATAATTGTGTGATGAGTGATCATTTGTTCTGTGCCTGGGCGTAATTTATATATCATATGTATGTACTTAGAAATATATAAGTATGTTTATCAGCAGTCTGGTTATTATAGTACAGGCTCTGCTTATTTTTGGGATCAAACGGCTGGGTGTGAGATGTCTTGTTATTTTTTTTTTCTTTTAGTACATCTAGACAAGCAAATTTAAAAATAAAAGAAAAGGATGCCTGCTTTCTGCTTACCTACATAATTCGTAGTATTTTACTGTTCCAAATATTTGATTCTCTGTGTTGACTTGTAAGCCTCGAGCTTCACAATACTCAAGAGAATTCTACTATCAACATTCGTTTGAAAAAAAAAACCTGACAACACTTTCTTTGCGTGGCAACCCTAAAACTGTGCATAAGTAAGGGGGACCTTTTTATTCTCTTCGGGATTGATTGTAATTCCACCAGACGTGTTTATGTATGGGCTGATTACGTATTTATTTATGTTCAAGCCCCTGTCAGCCGGATTGCCATATTGTTTTATTGTTACATATTTGCAAGTTTCTGATTTTGTTATTGAGTTGATAAAGAATTGGATCGTAACGTGCATTGCATTTTGTTTGGAGTCCCTCCAATTTTTGCACAAAATACAACAGCCAGAGATTTTGCATTTCTTGGCAAAATAATAAATATATATATAATAGGTTAAAAATAAAAAGTAGGTAATAACATATCTAAATGTATACATAGGGTACACTGGAAGTTCTGCGCTCCTGGCCGCTCATAAATATCTGAATTTCGAATGTTGTATTTTTTTAAACTTAAACTCGGCTCCGTTTTACGAATTTTCGATCAGGTCACGTGTCCTGACGCGAGTTTAACATTTTTTACCCATCCCAAAAAGTGCACTACACCGCTAAAGAAGTTTTCACTTCAAAAAATTGACATAGTTAAGGCCATGTTCAGATGACGGGTGTTCAAAGCGCGCTCGACTCGGTGCCAATGCCGACTGTGTTGATGCGCGCTATGAGAACAATAAGAACATTGGTTTGCCGTACATTGAGCGCACGTTTTAAATAATAGTTCGTATACCATTTTTCACATTGCATAAGTTCGGGACCATTTCGTTTCATCAATTTCACGCAGGTTATATTTAACGCGAATTGATAAAGAAATAAAAATCAGACAGTTCAGAATACAGAACTCGAACTGAACTGCGACAACGCGCGTTCGACGCGCGGCAATTGCTCATCAACACAGAAACACAGTTTAGTAACTAGTTTTTATTAACTAATGAATAATGTTCAGAGGGTGATTTTACAGGACTGATACAACATTGTAAATGTCCATACGCTACGGAAACCGCTTATCATCGCCGCATGATAACTGCTTTTATTTTGACCTACCATTGTTAGCGACAATTGATTCTATAAATAGAACTTACTTTGTTGTACACCAGAACTTTTAAACTTTTGCACTGGTGCAACTGGTCACACGGACAGTGCAGCCTGGACGAAACATCAGGCAAATCAAAGTTACCAATACCAATTGATCGCATTCATTAATAATAATAACTTCACACATCTCACACACGGCCGTCTGATCCCAAACTAGGCAGAGCCTGTACTGTGGTAACCAGACTGCTGATAAATAATACTTTATTTCTAAATACATACATATTATAGATAAACTACACCCAGACACAGAACAAATGATCGTGCTCATCAATACAATTATTTGTCCTGGGTGGGAATCGAACCCACGACATCTGGCTTAGCAGTAAGGGTCACTAACCACTAGACCAACAGGCCAGTCAAATTCCTGTATAAATAATTATGTTTATAAGTTTGTTTTTTATCGGTGTTGTTTTCACAAGACTAAGAAATGTAAAAAAAAACAGCTCTTCTAGTGGTTCAAGCTTTAAATTAGTTACTGCAGTCCCTGGATAAATGCTTGCAACAAGAAGGTTGTTGCGCAGTGTCTTTGCATTACATGTCATTCTAAGAAACCCTACACTCTTCGTAAAATTATTTTAATATTTGAATAGATTATACAGTGGGGTGAATAGATAAATGACTTAAACTTTAACTAAGTTCGGGTATCAGCTGTTTTCCCATCTGCTAAAACTATAAGAACAGAAGTTTAGATAATGGATGACTTACTTAAAGTATCGTTATTTAGTGTAATTACTGGTATTTACGATACATTACTACGACGTTGGAGGCACTCAATCTTCGCGAGTAATATAATATTAAGGATTCCGTAGTAATAATATTTGTTACATCTCGAAGGGTTTTTTTAAATATTTAATCATTTACTGAGTTTTTCTATGAAGAATATGTCACCCCGATAATTGCATACAATTAACTTAAATGTACTTATATTAGACTAGCCTACCCGCAACCGCTTTAATCGTGGAAGAGCCATGCTTCGGCAGGTATGGGCCGGCTCGACCGGAGTGATACCACGGCCACACAGAAAACCGGCAGTGAAGCAATGCTTGCATTAATTTTCGGTGAGTGAGTGAGGTTACCGAAGGCCCTAACCCTTCCCTCCCCCTCTCCCCTCTTCCACCCTTCCCCTACTCCTACCTTAAAGGCCGGCAACGCCCTTGTGACTCTTGAGTTGCAGGTGCCCATGGGCGGCGGTAGTCTTTTACCATCAGGTGACCCGTCTGTTCGTTTGGCCCTTATAACATTAAAAAAAACCTTATACCCATAATAATAATAATATGATAAAGCGTTCTAGCTTCACTTGACAATGGTGAGGCCAGAACGCTATTATAGAAGCCGACATCAAAACTGCTAGCAAAAGCTTGACGTCTTTGGACTCCTACAAAAGCACACTCCGCCAGGATATGATGCACATCTTCAATGATTCCACGGGTAGCACAATTTAATGAATCGACTTTTCGATAAATCCGAAGCTATTGAGCGGTATGTGACCGGATCGCAGTCTTAAAGCCGTCACAACTTCTTGCCTACTCATTCTGCCCTCGCTGAACCAAGGCACCCGTGGTGGTGGATGGTTGAATTGTTCTGTACCAGACACCCTTAGTCAATGATCTTCCATCAAAATATTCTGCCCCTGATTGAATACATCTATAAGGGTAAGAGCTCTCAGTATACCAAGGCGAACAAGGATACATTTTTCCATCAGACCCCGCTTCATTTGCCGAACGATCAACCATCTCATTTCCCTTCAGTCCAACATGAGATGGGATCCACTGCAATACAATTATTTTACGTTTGATAACAAAATCAGCTATTATTCTAATTATATTGTACGCCAGTGGAAAGCCACTGAAAGGTGAAGTACCACGAGTACTACATCTCATCAGATGGAGAAATTTTTGAGTCACTGAAGATGACAAATCGACCAACGTCATAAGATCGATATAACCCAAAGCTTCTGCTATAGCAATCAGCTCTAAAAGTATTATTGAAACTTAAAAGAAGCACCTATTTGTGAACCAATAATTCTTTAAAAAAAAACCGACTTCAACAAAAAAAAACTAATCCATAAAAGACTTATATATGGTTTTCTCATGGATGCCATTGTCAGAACTGGACCAAATTGGGGAAATGAGACCACACGGGAAGCACCAGCTTTCAAATAAAAAAAGAATCATCAAAATCGGTTCACCCAGTTGAAAGTTCTGAGGTAACAAACATAATAAAAAAAAAAAAAATGGTCGAATTGAGAACCTCCTCCTTTTTTGAAGTCGGTTAAAAAGGCCGCGCCACAGTAATTCTCGTGTCTAGAACCGTCCGTAAACACACAGTAAAAGCCAGAGTACAGTGCATTTAGAGATTTACAACATATTGATCTAATGTACATTGTAACAATGCTTCGGTTTATCTACTGAATCTAAACTAGGCTTTACAATACCTGATAAGTCCATATTGCTGACCCAAGTGCCCATGGAGAACATGCCAATATTATTGCTGCAGTACATATGTTCTTGATTTAGAACATCTGTCATTTTTTTTTTTGTCTCCAATTAGGATTATTGTGACAAAGACCATGTAGCTTACCCAGTAAATCGATTAAAGGAAAATTGTAACATTTAGATTGTAAATAAAATTTACCAGCTAAATATCGGCGGTGAATAAAAAGAGGAGGCAATATTAATTCGGATTCCATCACGTGAATGGGAGTACTTCTGATAAAACCGCCAATTAACCGCAAGCATATGTTTTGTAATCTGTCCAGTTTAGTTAAATGTGTGTCGACGCTATTGTCCAGTAAAAAGCTACCGAAGTCGATAAGACTACGAATAACGGAAATATACAATCTTCTTAAGTGGTTCGGATGAACACCCCAACCAAGTCCCACCAAAACCCTAAAAATATTAATCAACTTAAGTAGGTACCCCCGCTCACGGACTTCACTAATATGCTTCTTCCATCGAAGACCCCTATTCAACTTGAAGGGTTATAAAGTATTTTGTAAGTATATTACGCTAACACAATTTGCATATTTCTAGCTTACCACCAAAGCCTGCGTTCGTGCAAACTTTTAAATATTATTGGAACGGAGTTCGTTATCGCACGTTACACTTCAGACCTCGGCGGCGGCGGCGGCGATAAGTAACAAAGTGTTAGCGCAACGATAAAACCTGACCGCGGGATGATTATTTTTATTTACGCCATCCGTGTACGCGATACTACTGTAATTTGATGTTGGTTGTATACTAATTATCTATATATCAGTTCGGGCAACTTTCACAGACGGCGCAATTTTAATTTCAAGTTATTAATATTTTTATTATTTATATTAATATTTACTAATTATATTATTTTATAATTATATTTATATATATCGAAAGGAACTTCGTTCCAACCGGGTGTCCCAAAGACACTTTACGCGTTTTATATTGAAGAACCATTATAACCATTTGTAAAGATTTTTTTTATTTAAATTAAATAAGCAGTAAGGGAAACGTTTATGAAAAATAAGGCATTAGACCCTATTTAAATGCCTAAGAAACAAAGTATATATCTTTGGGGCCGCGGTATAGTACGTAAAGTACGAACTCTAGACACACGATTCAGCCTAATTTAATATTCACGTAAAACTTTGAAAATCGTTTTCTCCCCTTAGGGGTTGCCAATGCCAAGTTTTAAGTGTATCTAAAGATAACATTTTGAGTTATTTTGTGTTTTTCATTGCGTTAAATGAATTTGAGCTTGAGCCAAGAAAGTCTGAACCTAAATCGATATTCATTATTTACGTGCGGAAAAAATCACCCAAAATGGGAAACACACACACAATGCGGGTAAATTGCGTATTCGTAAATTAGTTGTAAATAATACCTTCATTGCTTTTATTTGCTTTGTAAACTATTATAGAGTAACATCTGTGTATTCGAATGGAAATGGATGATCATTTCATTATGTGCAATGTCAATTAGGGCAGTGGTTTAACGTCTAAAATGAATATTTATCACTACATATTATAAAATCCCCACGCCGCGTCTGTCTGTCTGTCTGTTCGCAATAAACTGAAAAACTATTGAACGGATTTTCATGCGGTTTTCATGTATAGACAGAGTAATTCATGAGGAAGGTTTAGGTGTATAATCTGTTAAGATTTTGTGTAATTTGATTCTAATATGATGATGATTGTTGAAGATGTTTCTGCTACCCGTGCGAAACCGGGTCGGGTTGCTAGTTTTGAATATCATCCAGAATTTTTAGATTTATGATAGGTATACTAGCCGTTCTTCGCAGTTTGCGATTATGACTACTGCTCCGCTCCCAAGAGTCGTAGAGTGATGTTACATATCCTGCAACATCCCTTAATAAATACTCCATACAAAATAATTATTCAAATCTAACTGATAGTTCCAGAGCTTAGCGCATTTAAACAAACAATCAAACAAAAACGTTTCCATTCGTTATAGATTTATAGATTTCAAGCTTTAAATTCAATTGCAAACATCATTTAACAAACTCGAAGCAATCATATCTATATGACTGGCCCTCACGCTTGTAGCCACTACTCTACTCCATTGAGACATAGCGTGACGCTGTCTGGTTACACCCAAACAGAACAAATATACATACTTAAACTGTGTCAGTAATATAACTTAAAACTAAGTTCACACTTCACTTGCACTAAGGCTTTGTGCGTTGTGTGTTATTACTACTGTGTGTCTGTTTATAGCATGTTTATAAAGTACCTAGATATTTTCCTAGTGCTGCATTTGTCGTTTATCACTACATTATTATAATACAAAGTCCCCCGCCGCGTCTATGTGTCTGTTCGCGATAAACTTAAACACTACTAAACGAATTTTCATGCGGTTTTCACCACTAGATAGAGTGTTTCATCAGGATGGTTTAAGTATATAATTTGTTAAGGTTTTGTGTAAATTGGTTGAAATATGATGATGATTGTTGAAGATGTCTGTGCTACCCGTGCGAAGCCGACGGCGGGTTGCTTGTTAATAATGTATTTTAAAACTCATTACAATAGTTACTGTTATGCTAGATATAATATAAAACACAAATATTCATCAGACATTTCAGACTCATATCCGCTAATAAAAATTACACACAAATTTACTACGACTTGTAAAGGCGCGTCGTAAAAAAGCAATTCAAAGACAGTTGTTATCAAATTATTTTGAGCAAACATGTCTGCTCCGATAATTGCTCGGAAATAGGGCGATAAAAATAGTCCAAAAAACTGGTCTATAGCCGAAATCAAGGGGCTTAGACATCGAAGATAGACCGCTGTAGAATGTAAAGCTGGGTTCTGGAATGTGAAGCTAATTTTAAAAGAAAGAGGATGAGGCTAGAAAGTGACGCAGTGAAATGAGGAATGATAGAGTAGAATAGACGACAACATATTGCGCGGACCTTTGATGATGATGATGAAACAGTTTTATGTTGTCGCCACATCAAAAACTCTTATTTATTTTATTAAAAATAGGGACAAACTATACACAACATAGTACAGACTTTGCCTAGTTTGGGATCAGAAGGCCGTGTGTAAGATGTGTGGAGTTATTATATTAAAATAAAAAGTGCTACGAACCGTATTTTAAGCTCAAACTTACAAAAGATAGAAGAAAGACAAAGAAGTTAGTCGGGCATCCCTGAAATAAACACGTGAGTATAGTCGTATTTTTAATAAATGTGAATACCACTCACGAAAGTTTTTATTCCAGAGATAATGTAATAGATTATTATTTTACTGTTACTGCGAGTAAGGCCGCTTACCATCAGGAGCGTCGTGTTTGTTGGCGATCTTTTTGAATCCCCGACGCAAAAAGAACGGTGTTATAAGTTTTACGTGTCTGTGTATCTGTGTCTGTCTATGGCATCGTAGCTGCCAAACGAAGATGTAATTCAAGAAAATCTGTTCAGCCGTGCGAAGATTATCAGTTCTTTTCTAATCTTTGAAGAAATTTTCGAGTCGGGGGTGTATTATCAACGCTGTTGAAGAGCTTAGCTGCTGTTTTCTGTGTGGTGGAGGTAGATGCGGCTAGTTCGTTGTTGTGTTGTTACTACGAATATTATTTACAATACTATAGAGCTAACATTTAGTTAAATAGTTGGACAAACGAGACATAAAAATATTTACACCTGAATTTATTAAATATTCTATGATATTTAAGTGTGCACATGTTATGTTTTAGATAAGGCATATGCCACTGAAAGACCGTTATAAAAAAGGGTGTGTGTACTTATGTAAGCACGTAAGAAGTTATACTTTTATCTAGTTAAACTAACCTCAAATTCTACAAACGTACTCAAAGTAATATGTAAAAACCATTTTTATCACTGTCGTGAATTTAGTAATTTTTTTTGAAAAACTAAAATGTTGACTAGCTAACTTCAGGGTTTCGGTTTTTCGTGACGGTGTGCGCGCGCATCGAAAAAATTTACTCTCATCATTTTTCCATAACGCGCCAAAAGAAGTATAACTTCACAAATAGTTTAGATACTTCATAGTCAGTCGCAACCGATTCCAGCCATGATGCCACACACATGATGAGGTGTAAGAATATTGTACCTTTAAAAATATCGAATAGTGATGAGCTACAGGAGCGAAGAAAATTTTAACAAAAAATTCGGAATGTATTGTTCAACATAATTAACGGGGTAGTTATATCAATAAAATTGGAGACACTGTAAATACATTATTGCATACAGCTGAGCAAATATTATGACGTCATGGTAAGCAAGAAAGAGTTTTTTTTTGTTATTCGATATTTCAGGAAAATATTTTTAATTTAGCTTTACATTTTAATCATATCATTACTCTTTTTAGTACGATAGAACTGTTACATGGAATATTTCTAAAACAATAAAGCTGCTTAGTCCAATCTCTTACAATTCTCTGAACCGTGGTGAACCATCGGTCATAGAGGACAGTAGAGATAGAAAGACCATCACAAATGTCACAATCTTTGCGATGGTTTCCATTTGTTTTTCTTATCTTTAAAAAGACAAGGCGACTACTTTGAAATGCAGCAAACTATTGATTGCGATTTGGCGATTGTCTGCGTTAATTAACAGTTCTTTAAATTTCATATTGTCTATGAGAAATGTAAAAAAAAACAGTTCAGAAAAAACAGAATATCATTTGTCTCGTAGCAAGCTATATTTATTAATATGATTAAATTGAGAAATAGCTAGATGTCATACTAGATTGTTATCGATAAACAGTTGTATCACTTAAGTTCCTAACCCTAATCATGGAACTCTGAAGATAGTTACAAGCAGAAAAGCAGCACGGCACGTATGGGCCGGCTTGACCGGAGTGATACCACGGCCTCCCAGAAAACCGGCAGTGAAACAATGCTTGCATTGCTTTTCGCCGCGTGAGTGAGGTTACCGGAGGTCCTAACCCTTCCCTCCCCTATTCCCGCCCTTCTCCCTTATCCCCCTCTTCCCCTACTCCCACCTTAAAGGGCGGCCTTTATACCATAAAAAAAATGTCGCTAGAAGAGACCTTTAACAACAGCCGTCCGTAGTCTGAATGTCTTTCCAAAATCGAGCATCTTCAAATCCTCTTCAATGATGCTATCCCCTAAACCTCTTTCGATGTAAAGTTGTGACTCTCCAGTTCCATATGTAAAAAAATATTATTTCCTATCAAAACTCTTAAAACCGTGTAATTGAGTAAGTACTATAATATAGTATGACTGAGATTTCCAAACACATTTTCATTCACATGTTTATTTAAAAAAAAAAGTCATTCAATTCCTTTTACGGTGAACAACATTTTAATTACAATTTTTATCCGCAACAACCGTTAAATATTTTTATGAGAACTAAAAAAAAAAAGAGGTCGTCAAATTTATAGGAGCGCCACTTGTATTTACAAATTTAATTGGCTCTTTAAAAATTGTATAATTTTGTAAATTAACTTTTGGCTCTTTCGTCTCAAAAGGTTGCCGACCCCTGCCCTAAACCCTAACTAAACTTATGTATTTTTTTCATATTCACGTAGCCAAAACAGCACAAAGCCACATTTCATTATATATAGCTCGGGTGCATTTAGCCGTTTGGCCAAAATCCAATTTATTTTCTTATGTGATGCGGCTCATAAAAAACTGTCCCTTGAGACTAGTAAACACGCCCACTACTGCGACCTCGGCATGTGACCTGTTCAAGATATTAACTTCACACTTCTTACTTTTATATAGTTTAATTTAATTTTATAACAATTTTTGCATTTCGTGCAGGATTTATATTTAAACTTTTACAATTTGAAAATATATTACATTCTGCTCTATATTATCTGGGGTATAGAATATATATAGAGACCGGCAGCTAGAAGTTTAATCGATTTTCTCACTCATGCCTCTCAGAGTATTGAAACTATTATCAGAGATAAGTAGAATCATTGTAAAATTGAGCGGTGCCCGCGGGGCCAAGTATTTTTAAATATTTTTTTATTTTAAAAAGAATTTATAAGAAAACGATAGTTAAGCACGTACTAAATGATTGATGAACTAAGCATAAGTCAAGCAAGGGATATAAGAGTTGAGACCACTCACAGAAAACAGGCAGTGAGGCAGTGAAGCAATGATTGCATTCCTTTTCGCCGCGTGAATGAGGTTACTGGAGGCCTTAACTATTTCGGAGGCGCGCTTACCAGCGCCTCATGCCGCCCTGAGTGTGGCCGCGGGTGGTCGGGACGGGTTTTTCCCTCCACCCGCTATAGTGGCCCCCCGCGAGGAGGCGGCGTCCGCGTGTGCCTGGACGTCGCCTAATTGAGAGGTTTTTTACCCGAAGGTGGTGCCCGCGCTTTGCGGGCAGGAGCTAAGAGGGTTCCGGATGTCTTAATAAAAGCTGTTCCCGGATCCCTCCTACTTAAGGCGCAGTACGGCACACCGTGTGGTTTTAGTCGGTTCGTTTCCGACACACCGCCCCGCCGGGGGGGTGACGGCCCAAGTACATCCACACGTACAAAAAAAAAAGGCCTTATCCCTTTCCTCTCCCCTATTCCCTCTCTTCTCGTTACCTCACCTTAAAGGGCGGCAACGCACTTGTGACTCTTGAGTTACAGGTGCCCATGGGCGGCGGTAGTCATTTATCATCAAGGTGACCAATCTGCTCGTTTGCCCCCTATACCATAAAAAAAGCAGAAAAGACTATTTTCAACTTTATGACACGGTTAGGTTAGTTCGGTAGGTTGCAGGTTAAATATGAGGATGTCAATGTAGTAAAGTGCCAGACATATATTTTGACTTCGAAAGAATTCATTACCACCAATCTCAGACTGCCGTATTCTTGCTGCAATCGTTCTCCGACTGTACTATTAATAAAAGTGCCGAACACCTCCAAAAATTAAGTGGTGTTCATTAGTCAGGTGATCAAGGTCCATAGTATATCAAGGTCTATGGAATAATTTTACAGATATGTAGCGAAATCCACCCTTAACACAATTATAGGAATGAACTAATCTATAAGTCATAAATTCTACTAAATATAATTCTTTAAAAAAAAAAACCGACTTCAACAAAAAAAACTATTCCATAAAAGACTTATACTTTCCTAATCAAATTACTTAAATAACTTCGTCCAAAACAAAGAATGCTTATAATTTTATATTTTCCGATAATTGAAAAGACGAGGCCTATTTTAGGACTTGAGTGACTTTTAAGTTGATTTTGTTTTTAAAGTATTCTCTACCAACACTCATTTTATCCTTACTTTTTAATTTTAAAAATTAAATGACGCCGCTGCTTTCTAAATATGCAATTAACGACACAAAGAATTTCCTGGATATTTTTTTTTGATTAAGGAAAATTATAATTATAAAATAAACATAGATGATTGCCTACGGTGATGACATTAAGCCGTCTACGGCGTCTACCTGTGACCACAATTGGCGTAAATTGAATTATATCGAAAGAGACTCGTTGATTTTAAATGGAAAGTGACCGTCATGTTTACATACTACAATACTAGTAAATTATAATGAATAAAATCCCAAATGCTCAATGTTTTGTTCCCAAATGTTTATAATTACAGATCGGGAATTAGGTTCAGATATTTTATCTGGTGCCACACCAGTATAATAAATTGATGACTAAATAGACCGAGATCGAGAAATCGGGCGATAGATGGCGATGGACCCCAAAAGAAAAGAACTATATTCTCTAACGCTATATGCTAACATCTCGAACTGGCTCACTCTCAGACGAGTCGCTTCCTCGAAAACCTAAACACCAGCCTTTTTTAACGGGTGGAAATCCCTGTTGGTGATACCTCACCAGTCCACCCCGC
The DNA here is from genome assembly GCA_963859945.1 of Euplagia quadripunctaria. Taxonomy (NCBI): domain Eukaryota; kingdom Metazoa; phylum Arthropoda; class Insecta; order Lepidoptera; family Erebidae; genus Euplagia; species Euplagia quadripunctaria. The sequence continues at coordinate 2,881,524 of OY982585.1, forward strand.
TCTAGCCCGCGAGAGCTAAGAATCAGCCTGTGACATGTTCCTTTAACTGCGATAATCGTGTAATGTGCGTGGTAACCACTGCGTCACAAACAGCCCCCTTAAATAAAATAACAAAACAAGCAATTTAAATATTTTCAGTATAACCTAGTGACAAGTGACACGCATGGCAATGCAATCGCATTTCGTTATCCACAATATTTCACCCAGCACATTTATCGTTAAAAAAATTTTTTCAACGATAACACTGCGATGAATACGTTGGAACTGATATCGAAAAATATAATACCGCAATTAAAGCTTTTATTTAAACGTATGTACATTGTACGTTAAATGTGAATAAAAAGCAAAACTAATTTATTCATATAGGTCACAATATAACACTATGAATATCAGAAGTTCTTAATTATTTCATACTTATTTAAGACTAGCTGTGCCCGCGACTTCATAAGCGTGGAATAGTGTATTTATATCGAATCAACAGCCTAAAAAATATGACGATACTTCCATACAACTTTTCATCCCCACCTTTCAACCCCCTACACCCCTTTTTTCGCATTAAAAAGTAGCCTATGTCCTTTCTCAGGCTCTAGACTATCTGTGTACAAAATTTCATTTAAATCGGTTCAGTAGTTTTGGCGTGAAAGGGCGACAGACAGACAGAGTTACTTTCGCATTTATAATATTAATATTATATATAATATTATATTAGTAAGGATATTAATGTATTCGTGTAAAACGTGTCCTTTTGACAAATCCTGATTATGATAGGTTGGGATTGCGGTACAATCAGGCGAGGCTGTGTATGCATATCCTTGGACACATCTTAGTCAATCGATAGTTTTAGCCCTAGAAGCATCTACCCTAGAAAATAAATAGGTATAAAGTATATCTCATCAGAAAAATCAAATGCTTTTTAGAGGCATGGTGATAAATAAACAAGTAAAGTAAAAAGTTGAAATATAACTTCCAAGGCGCCATTAATGGCTGATAGCCAGAGGATGATTAAAAGTTTGATTAAATAAAGTTAAATAAGTTAGCCTACCTTCAGCACCAATAAAAAAGTTAATCTTTTTATCCAAGATGATGAAAGGTCATAAACAGAGACATCATTAAGAGACTTATTTAGATTTATCGATTGCTTTCTTTTTGCGTATCCCTACGTTTCACCCCTCCAAGGTCATGGTGACGTAGTTATGTTGTTTTTGAATCACTGAAATCGGAAGTAGAGCGAGCTCGTAACGAATTTTGAGAAGGTATTTTAGGGCGTTAGATATTTAACAGTAAAACTTGAATACCATTCAAGTATGAAATGGAATGTCTGGTTGACCAAATCGGCACCGTATATGTTGACCTATCTTGGTATGATAAGTCTAACAATGACAGTCCAACTTATACTGGAAATTAATAGGAAAAAAATATATGAATTACTAGCAAATGCCCGCGATTTCGTATGACTAGAAATTTAAGTAAAATCTACCCCACGGAACCGAATTATCCAGGATAAAAGTAGCATATGTGCTATTCCAGAGCATAATCTATCCCTGTGCTATATATCATCCAGATCCGGTCAGCCGTTTTTGCGTGAAAGAGTAACAAACATCTATAAATCAATCCATACAAACTTTTGCCTTTATAATATAAGTAAGATGGTCTAATTTCGACCACCTAGTACCACTAGAATCACTACATATTATAAAGCAAAGTCCCCCGTCGTCTGTCTGTTCGCGATAAACTGAAAAACTACTGAACGGATTTTCATGCGGTTTTCACCAATAGACAGAGTGATTCATGAGGAAGGTTTAGGTGTTTAATTTGTTAACGTTTTGTGTAAATTGGTTGAAATATGATTGTGGGAGATGTCTCTACTACCCGTGCGAAGCTGGGGCGGGTTGCTAGTATTTAAATAAGTGATAGCGTGACAGATTGCATGAACGCTTTCTTATAAAAAGTTTTTTTTGATCTCTTTATACCAGAACCGTTCGATTTATCAAATATCCAAAGGCCATCGGGAATATATTTGTTTTTGCGATAAAGTCACCTATTGTCCATTTTATGTAAGTATAGAAATATGAATCGGTTTCTGCATTTTTGTTTTTTTTTATAATAAAGAGTAATTACCTGCTGGTTATAGTTCAAAGGTTACTAAAAATATTAAAATGTTACCGGTTTATTAGAGCAGCCCGAGAAAAATGCTTGGGCTTTGGATCTATTTAATTAAGGCAACATAGACGCATAAACCACCACATTAAAATAAAAACGGGCGCAATTGGTTGGTTTTTTTGCGGAGTTAAACTCGCGGTGAGGGTTCCGTACGATGAATTGCAGATATGTGAGTTTGTACGCACAATTTTGAGAGATTGTAACGTTTACGATCTCTCAAAATCGTGGTCTTCTTGCCGACCTCAACAGCTGCGAAGTTACTTAACTTCTCTATACTACTCTACTCTCTATACTACTCCTGCTACTCTCTATACTTCTCTATACTACTCCTGCATTCACCAGCTGATTTACGTGTGTAATTTATCAACCCCAAACTGCGAGGGGACCACGTGAAGACCACGAGGTTCCCCCACAACGTTACAAGATTTACCATGTTATTTTCAGACGATATTTATAGGTTTACCTAGGAAGTACTTAGATACTGTATTTTTGAAATTATACTTCTTTTGGCGCGTTATGGAAAAATGATGAGAGTAAATTTTTACGATGCGCGCGCACACCATCACGAAAAACCGACACCCTGCAGTTAGCTAGTCAACATTTTAGTTTAGCCAAAAAAGTTACCAACTTTACGATAATGATAAAAATGGTTTTACATGTTACTTTGAGTACGTTTGTAGAATTTAAAGTTAGTTGACGGTATATATTATTTATGATAATTTAATGCGATTATAAGTGATAAAAATGATTTTTACATATTACTTTGAGTACGTTTGTACAATCTGAGGTTAATTAACGGTATGTATTATTTATGATAATTTACTGTGATTATTACTGACAACAATGATTTTTACATATTACTTTGAGTACGTTTGTAGAAATTGAGATTAGTTGACAGTATGTATTATTTATTATGATACTCAAATAAACTTTATGTAACTAGATAAAAGTATAACTTCTTACGTGCGTACACAAATACACACACACTTTTTTTTATTTTAGGCTCAGTAGTTTCACGTTTTCACTTTTCAAAGCGCGTGGCACTCCAAAGTTTCATTCAAAGTAACACAACGGTTTTATTAACCCAACAAATTTTGAACAACGTGACTTTCTTGTCTATGGAAACTATTTAAACAAGCAAAGCTTTATTATCCTCTTTGGTTAAATCAGATCCTTTAGCCAAAGAGCTAATAGACAGCAATTCGTATTCCAAACCCGTATGACGATGCCCAACCGACTGCCAATGACGTAATCGGACGAAATTCACCAAATTGATTGATGAATATTCATGATCAGGCGACGAGCGGTAAACAGTGAAAAGGCCTTTCCATTTTTCATTAGTATTTAACTCATAAAACATGTGATGTATAATGGATTAGGAGACATAAGATCATTTAGCCAGTAATACGAATAGACATCGGGTTCCGTAATCAATAAATAATCCTACTTATATTATAAACGTGAAAGTTTGTGAGGATGTATGGATGTATGTATGTATGGATGTTTGTTACTATTTCACGCCAAAACTACTAAACCGATTGCGATGAAACTTGGTATGGACTGAAATTAGGGACATTTTGATTATTGACATTTGGTCATTGATTAAAGTTTTTATTTAATACTGGTATTGGACTGTGTTTTTCTGTTATTATTTTTACTTTCCATAAAATGCTGTTGTATTTAAAATACGAATGCAGTGTAATGCCACTAATATTATAAATGTGAAAGTTTGGATGGATGGATATTTGGTACTCTTTCACGCCAAAACTACTAAACCGATTGCGATGAAACTTGGTATGTAGATAGCTGGAGACCTGGATTAACATATAGGCTACTTTTTATCCCGATATTCCCACGGGATCGGGACTTACGCGGTTGAAACCGCGGGGCGTTGCTAGTAATAAATATAGCGGGACTTAATTTCATTAATATAAATATGATAAAAAGATTTGCCCATTTAAATAAAGGTCCGCATACCATTTTTTCAAATAGCATGAGTTCGGTGACACTTGATTGCATACAGTTCACGCTGTTTATTTTCATGTAAAATAAAAATATAAAATACAAGGAATGAACCCGAATTGATGGAGAAATAAAATATGTTTTAATTTTCTGTTTGAACGCCCATTTTCAACGAATACAGAACTCGAACTGATCGGCGACAACGCTCGAGAAGCGCACGTACCATACAAAAACGCAACATGACAATTATGGGTTTAGATATTTATTCTCATTAATAATTATAATACAATTCACTTAACATGAGAACATAATTAATAAATACTAATACACAATAATATTACTTGAGAGCATAATATAATAATATTATCAATGTGAAAGTTTCGATGGATGGATTGATGTTTGTTACTCTTTCACGCAAGAACCACTGAACCGATTGCGATGTAACTTGGTATGTAGATTGCTGGAGACTTGAATTAACGTATAGGCTACTTTTTATTCCGATATTCCCACGGGATCGGGACTTACGCGGGTGAAACCGCGGAGCGCTACTAGTGTAAAATAATTATGTTTTTAACTGCTACCCAAACTGTCACTCACAACTTCGAGGGTAGACGGACCTCGCACTACGCAAAGATGTAAGATTCTAGTTCGCGTAACTAGAAGCGACATTTTAATTTTCATATATTAATTTTCGTATATGATGATGCTAATAGTTTACTAATTTAAAACAATATTTGTGAATGTGTTTGACTTTATCCTAATATTTTTTTAAATATAATAAAATAAAATGCAAAATGCAAAAATGATAAAATAAATAAATATAATAAAAAATGGCCTCCATTCTAGGGTTGCCACTTCTTAAACTCATTTATTACGAAACCGTTTTGTTTAATGTCAAGGCCGATCAAAGAACGTAATTTATCATCTCAGATTAAATCAAATATAATAAATGGCATTCATTTGTTTCCAAATAACAAAAAAAGCATGATAGATTCCATATGCAAATTATAATGTATTATAATTGTAACAATAAATCTAATTTGTATACATAGTCATATTAAAATTGTTTATTTGAACGTGCAGCCAAAGAAAGAGTTTTTTTTTGTTATTTAATCTTTTTAATTAAATTTCAACATGAACCAAATAAACCAACAACCCTTAATAAACTTTGAACACACATCGTTAAGTAGCTTCGTATGTCAATACTCAATAGGGCTGTCACTCACTAAACCGGTTAACGTTCGACTTTAACCGGTAATAAATGATGTCGGCCTGTTTTACGTGACCGGGTAACTGTTTTACACGCGCGTCGAGTGTTTACCGGTAGATTGAATTTTAAAGTAAATGAAGTAGATACGAATAAGTTCAAAAATGACAAAGTCAATTCGTTTAGGCATGTACTGTCACTTGGAAAAAAAAAGACAGGAAAAAATATTGTCAGTTTTTGATATTGTTAAGAGTAGAGCGATCATATTATGTTGGACCCGATGCAATGGGCAATTTTAAACCGCTATAAGCCCACCATATTTCAGCGGCCGCCTGCAATATAGCTTTATATTTTTCTTGTTTATGGGTCTCAAGTATCATTTACAGTGGGAGAGTGATGCTTCGGCACGTATCTATGGATCGAAGCGATACCATGGCCTCAACAAATAGTTGTCTCGAGTCTGGGTTTTCTTTGTGTTCGTTGTATGAATGTTTGTGAAGCCCCCCGCGACACAGAAATTTTGCCAAAGCGGGAGTTGTTTTTAAAAAAAAATTGGAAAAACGATATGAATGGATGGGGTTGGCACGTCAAATGACAGTTCTAAGATTTGCAAGGCACCAATAATCGCTTATAATCAGTCGGACAGTTTCCTATAATACATTAATTCATATTAATACAATTATTTATTTATTACCTACATCTTCGACTTTTATACTAACTTTTCAGATGTATGTAATATGTGTACCTATTTTGTGACCGCGTTAATTCCTGTGTAAATACATAATTTAATTTCGACTTTTATACATATACTAGCTGACCCTGCGCGCGTGTCTGCTAGTATACTCGTACTTCGTCCGCGTTTGTAAGTTATAAGTTATTTTGTAAGTGCTCGTATTGGTTATAGCGTGATGTTATATAGCCTATAGTATTCCTCGATAAATGGGCTATCCAACACTAAAAGAATTTTTCATTTCGAACCAGTAGTCCCTGAGATTAGCGCGTTTAACCAAACAAACAAACTCTTCAGCTTTATAATATTGGTATAGAATAGATATTAGATTTGTAAACCGCGATTAAGTCCTGATTTGTAAGAAACAATGAAAAATGAAAGTTTGAAAGTGAAAAAAGTAAATTTTCTTTTATAGAGATTCTTCTCATGTAGTTGGTACTAAACTAAACCTTTTTTTTTCATTTCAACCATTTTATATACTTACTGATAAATTTGTTTTTAAAATATAAAGAGCATTCTGCTTAAACTTTGCGTGTTTGCTAACTAAGATAAAGATGTACTTGATTCTGGTCGTAATCTACTTGTAAGAAGTGGGAGCTGATTTCTTTAGAAGTCAACGTCAAAGTTACGAAGTGAGCTTCGAGAAAGCCAGTCGGTATTAATTTATTGTAGGAATTCTGTAGGAATTTATCTCGTGCATTTTCAAGTCAAAATTGAATTTCATGGTAATGTGTTACAACGACAAAGGAAGTTAAACAGAAACGTGACTTAGAGGACCATAGAGAAAGTATCAAATTGTTTTCTTTTCTAATATACCACTCAAGTTGAGTGGCAGGAGAACGTTGAGTTACTCAACGCTCTCCGTCCGGCACAATATAATTCGGGGCACAATAACTCTATACATACACCAGATCAAACAGTCTGAGAGAATTACACAAATTCGAATCCATCCAAAATTACGCAAAATATTATTATATTATAATTTTCTTCCGAATACGCTAACGCTATAGTGAATAATCCTAATCTAGAGTAGTTTCATATCAATTTTATACAAAAAATACAATTTAAAAATAACTCCAACACAGACCCAGGTCTTATCGAACTTATCTGTACCACACGCATGCCATCAATAAACCGTAAACAAACGAAAAACCGATAAATAAACATATAAATATCGGTTCTACAGCACTGAGCCAGGGATCGTAAACCTTAACGGGAGTAAGTGAAAATAATCTCAAGTAGTATTAAACATTTAAACCGTTTACGGTGGTCTCTTTAAAATTGTTTGGATAATGTATTCGGTAAGTGAAATAACTGATATGGGTTGTGGTTTAATGATTAAAGTTAGTTTTATGAGTATTAGTCAATCCCAACTCACATTTTATTAGTCTAGACTTCAAGTAAAAGAAAGCCACAGGGTATTTAACATTACGCTACGGCATCAAGGAGCGGAGCATTGACTGGACGCGGGTGAAACTGAACGGAACTCAACGGCTAATCTTACTAATATTTTATAGGCGAGTTTGTAAGGGTGGATGTTTGCTGCGTGAAAGACGCAAAACGGCTGAACGGATCTCGATGAAATTTGGCAAAGAGAGAGAAAGAGATAGGAGTCTGGAGAGCACATAAGCTACTTGTTATCCCTTAAAAAATGGTACAGTTCCTGTGATTTCGCCAAAATGTCCACGCGAACTAACTCACGGGCAACAGCTAGTAAACGATAATTACCAAATAGATGTTTCTAAATGATGTTAAAATATCATTAATACGTGAAGAAAATTCTTTGTACCACTTTTTTAATAAAATTTCGCGTACGTGAATTTTGGAATATTTACAGTTTATATATAGAAGAAGTGCAGACAGCTAAAAGTTTTGAACAATATGTCTTACAACTTTAAAAATTACGTGGGAACGGCTTAATTAAATTACACGCGCCCAGTATATGTGACTACTTGTCATGGTAAGTAAGTCTATACAATGACAGCTCAAGTTATACTACAATGAAAAAACTATGGTCGAAATTCGACCACCACGCGATATCTAGTAATAGTTACTATCCTTTGCGCACAGCTATAATTATAACATAAAGACACTAGCCATAAACCTAGATGTTTATATATTCTACTAAGAAACGAATACTTAATCAGTATTCCGTACGAAATAAGCTATACAAATGAAAATAACGATGCGAACCATCAATGTTACGCTTACGATTGTATTGAAAATCGGTGAACGAGCGATTTAAACTAAACTAAAAAGTTTTATGCGTCGTAAAACGAAGACGGTTGGCGACCTACCGTCTTACTCTTGCTTAGTGTGACGTGTTTTTTTTTTATTGACGGAAGAAAGAGGAGATTCTCGAGATCGGCCGGAATATTATTGAAGTGAAAAGTTCTTTAGGCACGTTGGGTAGTTTTGGTACGGGAAAAAGCACTGATCTCGCGTGACTGTCACGCTCAGATACATGTATGCAGTACAGATGTGTGTGTGTTTTCACTTCTGACTTGCAGTCCTATAACTGACAGTGCTTTTATGCATATTCTATATTCATGTATAACTTTTTGCAGGTCTGATCAGTCCACTTAAATTGTTTCTTTATTGCCTCGAAATTGAACCTATTTATATTTGATAAAAACTATTCTCTATTTTCTGTCCTTAGTGGTGTAATAGCCTAATCCACCGCTGTGGTAGAAAAACAAGGAATGATTGACATGCTTCTGTACTCGTAGGTTTCGTATATCTTTTACAAAATAAAAAAAATAGAAAGTAATTACTATATATTATAAAACAAAGTCCCCCGTCGCGTCTGTCTGTCTGTTCGCGATAAACTGAAAATCTATTGAACGGATTTTCATGCGGTTTCCACTAATAGACAGTGATTCATGAGGAAGGTTTTGGTATATAATGTGTACCCGTGCGAAGCCGGGGCGGGTTGCTAGTAAATTATAATTTAGAAAAACTAAAAATTCCAAAAATAAATAGGTCGTCTACGACTGCTATTCCATCGTCTGACCATCGTCACCAAGCCCAATCTATTGGACTCGTTAAAACGAATCATATAATCCCAAACTGGAGGGGTTTACTAATAGCCACTGAAGAGTTCCACTATCCACCTTCTTTCTCCATCATCAGATCAACTCCAAGATAACTTAATTGTAGTATACCTACCTAATTATCCTACAATTAAGTTTCATGTAGTAGTGTACTACTAACAACATATACATACAAAGTTTATATATATACTATACGACAATTGGAAGTAGGTTAAAATGGACTTCCATGATTTGTTAACATACAAAACGTTAAAAATCATTAACGACTAGTGACGCATGAGAGGATTTTTATTTTTTGTTAAATAGTTTTGCGGCAAGTTGTTTGGCGCCGACTGAGTTTGTTAGTCTAGTAATTATGACGTATTGTTTCTCGCTTTTCAGTTTTCTCTGCATAGCTTAACATTTATAACAGGCTCTTATTATCTTCACTGTTACAAGTTCTTCAGTCTTCAGCTTTATAATATCAGTATAAATCTATACTGATATTATAAAGCTGAAGAGTTTGTTTGTTTGCTTGAACGCGCTAATCTCAGGAACTACTGGTTCGAATTGAAAAAATCTATTAGTGTTAGATAGCACATTTATCGAGAAAGGCTATAGGCTATAAAACATCACGCTACGACCAATAGGAGCGGAACAGTGACCATAAACACAGGTGAAACTGCGGGGGCGGCTAGTTCATAATATATTTACTATTTTATTAAAAGAAAACCAATAGGGCTGACGATCGGTAGGGCGTTTCATATTTTGAAGACATGATTATTGAAGCCGTGTAATTCATTGAAGGAATTACACGGCTTCAATAAAATACCCCCGAAAACTCGAAAATCCCTTTAACGATTACAAGAGCTGATGATCTTCGAACGGCTGAACAGATTTTCTTGAATTATATCTAATAACGCTCTCGATCAAGTCACCTTTCAAACAAATAAAAACGCACTCAACTCGGTTGTTCCGTTTGGGAGCTACGATGCCGCTGACAGACACAGACACGTTAAACTTATAACACCCGTCTTTTTAGCGTCGGGCGGGAGTCAATATAAACAACACGTACCATTTTACTTTTTTAACGAAGAATAGTGTATAAATACTGTAAAAATACTCTATATTTAGTTGCAATGTCTTTTCTACCGAAGGGAATCCCTGACGTATGCCATTTTAAATCAAACAAAGACAATATTTTGCCGTCGAAAGAATTTTTTCCGCAAAATTTATTTGAGGCCATAAATTCTTCTACGTTCGGTCGTTAAAGCCATTGTTTTATTTGGGGGCAGTAATCACCAACTGGGGTCTCTGTGATGCTTACCTGTAACAAAAAATACATTTTTTATTATTAATGACATAGTTAGGTACTTATTCTTTTTTAAGAATAGTTGGGCATTTGGTAGAGGTACTTTGTATGTGGGAGAGCCATGCTTCGGCACGTATGGGCCGGCTCGACTCCGCTCGTTACCACGGCCTCACAGAAAACCGGCCGTGAAGCAATGTTTGCATTGCATTTCGCCGAGTGAGTGAGGTTACCGGAGGCCCTAACCCTTCCCTCTACCATATTCCCCCCTCCCCCGTCTTCCCACTCTTCCCCCCTCCCCCTCTTCTCCTACTCCCACCTTAAGGGCGGCAACGCACTTGTGACTCTCGAGTTGCAGGTGCCCATGGACGGCGGTAGTCATTTACCATCAGGTGACCCGTCTGCTCGTTTGCCCCCTATACCATAAAAAAAGGTAATTTTTTTAATGGCCTTAATAGGATCTCTATGTAAAAGTCTCCAGTGCTTATGTTAATAGAGCGCCCAGCTTACTTTACATATGGCAACGAGTGTATAACGATGGTAAAATTCTTCATTAGCTAACAAAGTCCGTATAAATGTCTCAAATTCGTTTGATTTGTTTCAAAGTGTTGTCTTTGTTTTGTATTTTTTACTTTTATGTCAAAATCCAAAAAGTACTAGCATTGATTGCAACATGCCCCAGGTGCCGACAGCGTCCCCAATGTACTCGTATACATAAACTCCGACACAGTTTGACCGATCACCGTAAAAACTAATCTGAGTATTTTTCCATGGAGAATGTTTTTGTGCTATTCAATTATGTTTTGTAACTCGTGAAACCAAAACACTGCATAGTTTCTACATTCATTACATATCATACATTTTAGATAGGTATAATATACGAGTAGGTAGATATACTTTAGCAAGTCTAGTAGAACAAAAGTTGCCAGGTTTTGCCACCATAAAAGTGTTGAGAATTGTTTTCAAAGTTCATAGCTTAAGATACTTTCATAAAAAGTTTATTAACTTTAGATTTCATACACAGTAAGCTTTTTAACCCGTTTTTTAATATTTAAAAGATTGGCAACCATACAGTTCTCATGTCATTTCTGCAATTTAAAGAGTTCCTTTTTAAGCCTCGACGCAAAAATAACGGGGTGTTATAAGTTTGACGTGTCTGCGTGTGTGTCTGTCTGTGGCATCGTAGCTCCCGAACGGATGAACATATTTTGATTTTGTTTTTTTGTAGCTATGTTTGATGAAAATCTATCCAAGATGGCCACCGCCTCAAAATGGCGGATTACATATTTTTTCAAAACTCCCTCAATATGGGTATCAAATGAAAGGGCTTGACTAGTAGAATACTATACACTATGATGAATTTCAAATCCAAGATGGCCGTTCATACTATTTTCATTATTTTGAGTCGGGGGCTTTTTAAATTTTTAATTTATAGTTATTGTAACGACGATTTAAGAGAATACTAAAAACGATAAAGCAGTATATTGAGATATTGAGTTCGGGGTCAAAAAAGAGTTTAAATATCATATAAAAGTATGCCCACGTCCACGTCAAAACAGTTCCATTGCCAGACACCACACTTAAAACTTAATGCAAAACCATAGCTATATACTTTGTTTAATAACACCTGTTCATTCACCAAAATAGGACAGCATCAAGGACAACAACTTTTATTTCACCATATTCGGTTACAACAACTTAATATTCAAAAGTAAATGAGATGCACACGATACCTTAATATAATTCTACCAGACGTGGCTATCAAAAGTATCGCGTGAGACCCATAAAAGTAGGTAGCTACCAATAATAAAAAAGGATAATTTAAATACATTTGCATATAAATATTTTAATGCAAAAGTTTTTGAAGGTACAAAGACACCATAAACAAAGAGGTTCCACGGGGTCACGCAAGGTTTTTTTTTTAGGGGTTCCGTACCTCGAAATCAAAAAACGGAACCCTTATAGGATCACTTTGTTGTCCGTCCGTCCGAACGTCTGTCTGTCTGTCAAGACCCTTTTTTACAGGAACGGGTGGATACCTCCACCCGTTCCTGTAAAAAAGGGTCTTGACTGCCTCAAGCTGGAATTTATATCAAATACTCAGGTCTACTGTCCCTTGGAGCTGTGAAAAAAATCAAACTTCTAAGCCAACGCAATCAAAAGATACAGCTGTTTATGCCGCAAATTTCCGCAAATTTTCAACACTCGCAAATGAATCAAAACCTACAGGGTTCTTCCCGTGAACTCAGAATCTTGAAATTTGGGAAGCAACGTCTTATAGCACAGATAAAGGAAAAATTGCAAAAATCGTAAATTTTTTGTTACATCATATAATAAAAATATTTTACGGAACCCTCGGTGCACGTGTCTGACTCGCACTTGGCCGGTTTTTTTAACAAAAGAGAGCTAAAAACTCTCTTGTTTTTAAACTTTCGCGACTTTGATGCATATTAAATGTGTAACTCGGGACTTAATCGCGATAAAATATACATGGTATAATACCTTTTTGGCTACCCGACATTTAGATCGAATTTCAATCCACCCGTGACCATAGTGGACCTCACAATCATCGCAGTCGTAGAAAAACGGCGGATTTGATGTTTTAACGATTTTTGTTTTTGACATAAGCCTACTGAAACATTATACTTTATGTCGTCGCCACATCAAAAACTCTTATTTATTTTATTAAAATTAGGGACAAACTATAATAGATGATAACACAGTTCACTATATAACAAGAATAAGTTAATAGACATTATTTTGACTGGTTATACCGGTAACGCAACGGTCGATTGATAAATATTAATGAATAGTGGGGTTATAAACAGGGTAGTAATAGTTCGGAACATTGTCTTGAGTGCGAATTGTGGTACGAACAACTTGGCAGTTACTGTTAGTTAGTGGTTTTCATATTTTATATCAGTGGTTGTGAGACTGTTTCTAACATTTATCACAAAACAAAACACTTTTCAAACATTTTCAGATTTCATTATCAGAAACAACCGTTTTCAAAATATTACGTAAAACATCGTTTGAAAACTTTAAAATGCTCTCCTGTAAAGTTACTAAAAATCAAATCCGTCATTTTTCTACGACGATAACGATAACTTTTACATGTTCCACGCGACTCCATTCGCGTGAAGGTTTTTTTGCTATCTATCTCTCGGGTACAGTAAGTATTGTTTTCCTGGATGGAAGGTACCATGCATGTCTATATCCGTATCCCTCACAACGTTTATGTAAAATTTCACGATGGTCGGTAAAGTAGTTAAGGCGTAAAGTGCACCAAACAAACTCACTTTCGCATTTAAAATGTTAGTTAGGACTAGCTGTGGCCTCGACTTCGTTCGCGTAGCCTTTCCAACGGCAAACGTACATTTCGCCAAGATAAAATTAGCCTATGTGCTATTCCAGGCTATAATGTATCTCTGTGCCAAATTTCATCCTGATTCGTTCAGCCGTATTTGCATGAAAGAGTAATGAACATCCATCTATTCACCGACCCATCCCATCCTCACAAACTTTCGCCTGTATAGGTAATATTAGTAAGATTAATAGGGCCCATATTTAGGGACCCTAAATGTACATCATACGTACTTTTAATGTTTATAGATATGAGTTGTTATTTTGTTTATTACAAATTACAATCAAAATAAAAGGTAGATTTCAACGTGGCATTTTCAACCAACTTCAAAAAGAAAGGTAATTCGACAGATTTTTTTTTTGTGTGTGTTACGCGATATCTTCACAAATTGTGAACTGATATCAGCATTTTTTTTTTATTGAACCTTGAATAAAACCTATTTAAAGTCTTAGGGTGGGCAAAACAAGGGGTTAAGAATAAGAAGCTTATTATAATTATACATAATTTAAGTACTTTGAAGTTAATGATTTTTTTTTTAAAGACAATTATAATAAGCTGATGAAATAATTTGTAATTACGTTTGTTTTACATATATAATAAATACTAGCGCGGTTTCACCCGCGTAAGTCCCGATCCCGTGGGAATATCGGGATAAAATGTAGCCTATATGTTAATGCAGGTCTCCAGCTATCTACATACCAAGTTTCATTGCAATCGGTTAAGTAGTTTTGGCGTGAAAGAGTAACAAACATCCATACATACATACATCCTCACAAACTTTCACGTTTATAATATTAGTAGGATGTTGTTGAAGCAAAAAAGTAGTGAATGATTTCATATCTCGTACTTAATAATTTGAAGGGAAGAAGGAATACTTTGTGTACTACACACGGCCTAAGTCGCAGTCTAGAATAAGTATGCTATAAAAAGAAGGTACGCAATAGCGATTAAGCTGCAAGGGTCCAATGAGCAGATAGTTACTTAGTAACGGTCGTAGACGATGCACTAATTACATACTTTGCACTCTCAAGCGTCTTACTAAGCATTTTAACAGTTATTGCTTTACGAGGACTCAGCTATTTAAGTTTACAGTTAGGAAAATGTTTTCTTATTCTATCATACAAATGTTTATTTATTATACACGAATATTGAAATCTTATCAGTTAAAAAGTATTTCTTATATCTTTTTAATCAAGCATTAAAAGCTATTCCAATCGATTAAGCCGACCTATTTATTGACAAAGAATCCAATTTGTCACTCATCAAACTTTTAATACCTTTACTTTTAAAGTAAAACTTGTACAGTTTCTTCCTGAGACTCTTCTGCGACACTGCTCTTCGATTCCTTCGTTTGTGATATTCCGAGAATATATATAATTCTCGGAATTTCACACTTTGGTTATTTTTGGACAACTCTAAATCTCCGCGTGTGTTTTGTTGACAGGCCGTGGGAATGGTTACGTCAGATGACTCCGGCAGTAGCCTCGGGGTCAGTAACTACAAAATATGCAACAGCTCTCGACTGATGTCGCCACGACGACGGGCTGTCAAGAGATATAATCCATGCCTCATACCTTAGAAATTTGTTGCTAACGTTTAATATTGTGAAATGTTACCGAGTTGGAAACTAATAAGATTTATAAATTAGGGTTTTAGACCCTTGACGTTAAGAGTACTTACTTCACTACTGCAAACAATTTACGTTACAAGTAGAAAAGATTACCTGACCACCATATAGTTCCAATATGTTGAGTAATATTGAGATTTGGCATCAATTTGTACATTATTTTAAACTAGCAGCGCCCCGCGATTTCACCACGTAAGTCTCGATCCCGTGGGATTATCGGGATAAAAAGTAGCCTATGCATTAATCCAGGTCTCCAGCTATCTACATATCAAGTTTCATCGCAATCGGTTCAGTGGATTTTGCGTGAAAGAGTAACAAACATCCATCCATCTATCCAAACTTTCACATTTATAATATTTTGCATTGACAGTTTTCCAAAAGCGTTTGGTAGTAAAGGTGACACATAAACCATTGCTTAGTTGGTCATCTAATCCATGCAAGATACAAAGGGAAGTGCTGTTAAATCTCTATAAAATCCTATTTAATTCGCGCAAAAGGTACGTTTTATTCGATTCCAATGTCGGTTATTGGTAAAGGTTCTTGTTAGAAACCTTTTCCGAAAAGCTTTATTAGGTTTTTGGTAATCTAAAAGAGGTTAAGATGGAAGTTCTTATAATAATATTATTTATTTATTACTAGCAACCCGCCCCGGCTTCGCACGGGTACAAATTAAACACGTAAACCATCCTCGTGAATCACTCTGTCTATTAGTGAAAACCGCATGAAAATCCGTTCAGTAGTTAGACACACAGACTGTAGACAGACATACAGACACACAGACAGACGCGGTGGGGGACTTAGTTTTATAATATGTAGTGATAGTAGGTACTCTTGAATTAAGTAGGACGCCGCAGAATGTTACTGAAATCGGAAAAATAGATACAAAAGTGATGACAGGCTGAAAGCAGTTAACAAAGCCTGTGTATCACCAAGTAATACAGTCGCATTGGTGAAGCGTGAGAGAAATGATATTAGACAAGTGGATCGAAACGTCATGAGAGCAAAGGAAGGGAGACTGTCTTTCTGGTGTATTTGTTTTGACAATCTCGCCTTCCCATTTTTTTTTTCAAATGAGATTTAAGAGTGTTGCGTGAATGTTTATGAAACTTCGACCACTTGACTCCTTGGTTGGTTCCACCAAGTATAATTTAAACTTGGATGGCCATAAAAGAGATTCAAATACAACTTGA
Source organism: Euplagia quadripunctaria (assembly GCA_963859945.1). Taxonomy (NCBI): domain Eukaryota; kingdom Metazoa; phylum Arthropoda; class Insecta; order Lepidoptera; family Erebidae; genus Euplagia; species Euplagia quadripunctaria. The sequence continues at coordinate 2,898,105 of OY982585.1, forward strand.
ATATTTGCCATTTGAATACTTTAAATTCTAAGGGATTCAATTCCGTGGCGTGGAGTTTTTCACAGGTTTTACAGTATTTAATAAAATAAAATGTAATTAGGAATTAATTTGATATATTTAATTATTATGAAGTGGCTGTTTTCAACAATTTTAGCTAAGTAAATCTAGTTTACAAAGGAATTTGAATAACAATTATTTTAAAAAACTATAAAAAGAAACAAATGACTAAAATTATCTTTGGTTTTTATCTGTAAACACAAGATATCAAGTAAGAGGTCTATTCTGATCATAAGTAAACAATATTATGTTCCATGCGAAGTCACTTTAGTTTTTTTTTAATAAGGAATGAAAAAATGCCCTACGCTTATATTCTGACGCCCTGTTGGTCTAGTGGTTTCTGACTGCTGAGCCAGAGATCGTGGTCGATTCCCACTGAGGACAAATAATTGTGTCAGCACGATCATTCCTTCTGTGCCCAGGTGGAATTTATCTATAATATGAATATATATAGTACTATATAAGTATGTTTATCAGCAGTCTGATTACCATAGTACAGGCTGTGCCAAGTTTTGGATCAGACGGCTCTATGTGAGGTGTCTCAAGTTATTATTTTTATTTACGTTAATTTAATTTGCATTTCCTTAATAAATTAATCAAGTTATATTTGAAGAACATTAATAAACTACGGTTTTAATATAGTTATTTAACATGTTACATTAAAACGAATACGGTACAAAATCAGTTATACTAAATTGCAATTAAACGTATTTCCATGAACACGTATAAACAATAACTACAGAAACTTTTTTAAAACAACGAAAACCCATTTAAAAAAATACCGTATGAAACTTTAAAACTGTGGTCAATTCCATTAAGAGGCCACAACACTATTAAATAACGGTAACGTAACGATGCTATAACGTAATAACATACGCTAGAGGGCCGTGTTTTACAATTTAGTGGCTCCGTCGGCAATTTTATAACACTAGGGATCTATAATATAGTGTTATGTTTGAGAAATAGGCATTTATTGGTATCTAGTTTATTACACTGCATAGTTTTCGCGGCTAGCGATAAGGTTGAGGTTTTAGTAAAGTAAGTGAAGCGGACTTTCCGATTTCTATAGTTCTGTTGTTCTTCAAAACTAGTATATTTTATTATTTGAATCTACTTTCTTATATTCGAGTAGTGCACATAACATCACGACGTAAGTCATTTAGATTTTTTTATGATATCAGTGATTTTTGCTAAGATATAAATCAATTAAGTAAAAATCTGACTGCAAATAGTTAAAACTTTCAAGAAGCTGACTCTCATTCGGTTATAAAAAGTATAGCATCCCTTCAACAAGTAACTTATACTATGTAAATGTTCGGCTCGACCTTAATTGTATCACAACTTTGTACAGGCAGTACTGCCTACAATTTAGGGCTTTTAAGTTTTCGTACTAAAGGAGACTAGTACTTTTTCTCTCTCGCTTGGGTGCGATCGGACGCTTTGGCTGACCTTTTTTAATATTATTAATTTCTTATTTTCTTATTAGACCTGCCCGTTAAAGGGGAAGCATAAACATATGCATTAATACTACAATTAATCATTTCCACGTAAGACTTGCCATGCAAGGGAAAGTTTAAAAGAGTATTTATAAAATCTCGCCTTTCGGGGGCGTGGGTCTACTCTCAGTTTTTTATTGAGTTTCCGATAGTAATGAATTTTAATAGTAAGTGACCATGTTAGTTTAAAAATAAATACAGACTTTGGAGAGACAAATTCGGTCATCGCCCCGCTCATCGCTCCGCAAAACTCACACAACAGATTTATTTGAATTTCACTTTTACATTAGTTTACTTGTGAGTCACGAAGGTAATAATGATATATTCTGCTGTACAGGGAATTGAGAAATATGTTATTTATTACTTTAGGCGTTGTTTTATAACTCGTTATAGCGAACTTTTAAAATATACTGAAATAGCGGAATAGTAAAATAGACTTTAATATGCTATAAACTTGTGATAGCTGTTAAAGCCCAGGTAGACTTATATCTAGTGTGGTAAAAATGCTCTGAGCGCTGAGCGTCGAGCATTAAATGCTCAAGCTTTTTACGCTCGAGTCGCAAGCTCAAGCGTCGAAACGTTATAATTTTTAATTGAGTGTGTATTGAACAAATTATTATATGCATTTTTCGAATGTTGCTCATTTTTTAAAATTTTATAAAAATAGCATTAAAATAGCAGAGGCAAGTGGAGCGGTTAATCACCAAAATACCTACTTACTTTCTACCAGATTCCGTTTTTCCAACTAGTTATCATTACTGTTATTGTTTCATATGGAGTATATACTTCACAATATACAGCAATATAAAAACACATGTTTTCTTTTGATACTTCTTTATTAATACATATAAACTAAATAAATATCTTATCATACTTTTCTCTTTTAGATATAATCAAATAAAGTTTAGGAATAAAATCATGCTGTGTATCATATGTGAGAAGCTCGTAGCTAAGTTGTTAACTGTCCTGACTTACTTTCCCAAATAAATTTTAACACGAGGTTTAGGTCACGTCAACCTCACTACCAAAGCTTCACCTTGAATGTGCATCTGAATAATGCTTATTTTTATAATCCCATTGTTAGAATGTGTTGTCTCTGTAATGAATTATTACCCCAACATTTGGATAACTTTGATATATTTAATTCCAAATTTAGTAAATTTAAAAACAATGTTACGCATATTATGTCATCAACATTGGTCTGATTTGTTATACATTCTGAATTTTACACTTATTTTATGTTAATTACTTTTTTAAGTTGCATGTAATCTCGTCTTGTATCACCCACATTGCCATTTTGTGTGCACATATATAGGAACATAGCTAAGATCGAAACTGTTAGTGATAGCTAGCAAGTATTGTGTTGTTCTGTTTTGTGTGCCTAAATAAATAAGTGGTAACCGAGTAGGTACAAACTACTTCTTAAAAACTTCACCAAAGCAATTGAAGTACTTTTCATGGTATTTCAAAACTATGTGTTTAATTTGTACACGTTAAATCTTTTCCGCTTTAATTGTGTTCATGGTATTGATGAAACTTCAATAATAAGTCAACAATTGCTGCCATTTCCATGGCAAACCAATTAACTCTGCCTATAAAATAGAACGATTCATGCTCGTACTACGAATTCAATATAAATGACCGCCGTTCTTTGGAAGTAAAACTATACGTACTATAATTAAACGGCGCAAGTAATATCTAAGAAACTCGGTCGAGCACCAATAAGGTCCGGACTCGAACGAAGAACAATAAGATTCTGAAGTTTTCAACTTACAGAGTTGGGTCCAAGCGATGAGAATTCTGAACAATTACAACTGGAATTCGAATTGGACGAGTTTAATGAGAATGTTGAATTAAAGGGATTGTGGGGAAACAGAATCGTGAACGCGTGTTATGTAACAGTGCTCAATAGAGCCCAAACAATTATAATAAGCCTATATAATTACGCTTTTTACTTAATAAAGATAATAGAATATTATAATTATGTTCGTAGGAGAGCCACGCTTCGGCACGTATGGGCCGGCTCGACCGGAGTGATACCACAGCCTCACAGAAAACCGGCAGTTAAGCAATGCTTTCATTGCTTTCCGCCGGGGGGAGAAATACTTGTACCGATTAAAAAGAATAAAAAATGTTGTTATATTGCCTGTCAGAGGTCCTTTATCAAGCGATGTCGCCTGACACTTCGTCCTTTAAACAAAGTTCCCATAAACAAAGAGGCCTGTTCGTCTAAACAAAAATTAGTCAAACTTCCTCGGAACCCATGCGTGAGTACTATATCTTTAACTAGCCGTTCCCGCAGTTTCACCTGCGTTTATGGTCACTACTCCGTTACTATTGGTCGTAGCGTGATGTTATATAGCCTTCCTCGATAAATGGGCTGTCCAACACTAAAATAATTTTTCAATTCGAACCAGTAATTCCTGATATTAGCGCGTTCAAGCAAACAAACTCTTCAGCTTGTACTGTGAATACAACAACATTGCAACAATTTAAATCAAAATTAAAAATTTGACTACTTGGAAAGTGCTTTTACATCGTAAAAAAATTTTTTGAGTTGTAAAACCGTATAGTTTTCAGTAAAATTTTGCATGCCTACTATAGGCGAATATGTCGGGCTGCATTTTGATGTTATCACCTATAATGTACCATATTCTTGCCGAATAAATATCTTTCTTTGTTACAAAAGTTATTATTGCAATTGTTTTTGTAATAAGAAATAACAATGTATAGTTCAGGTACGATAGTATTCCAGGACTTGTTTGTGCGACATCGTATTGAGCTGACGACGTGAAAGTCTCTACCAATCAGAGCCGAACGCAAGAAAATACTTTAAGGTTTCTCAAATCAAACTAAGCTTAAAGCATTACCTCTGTCCGCCTCTTTTTTTTTTTTTTTTGTACGTGTGGAAACCCCCTCGGGCCGTCACCCCACCGGGGTTTTCGGTGGGGCGGTGTGTCGGAATCGAACCGACTAAAACCACACGGTGTGCCGTACTGCGCCTTAAGTAGGAGGGATCCGGGAAAAGCTTTATTACGACATCCGGAACCCTCCTAGCGCCTGCCCGCTAAAGCGCGGGCACCACCTTCGGGTAAACTCCTCTCACTTAGGCGACGTCCAGGCACACGCGGACGCCGCCTCCTCGCGGACCTCTGTCCGCCCCTGGGGTTATGCTTTCTAAGAAGATTATAGTTAAAATGTAATTATTTTGTAGTTTGAATACCAAATTACTGTTTTCGAATTCTACTACAGTATGTATAATTATAGTAGAATTCAAAAACAGTAATTTCGAGAACCTTCGTAAATTGAATTGAAGGACCATCCTTATTATAATACTAGCAGTTCCCGCGCGGCTTCCCTCGCGTGTAGATATTTATATATTTTGCGCGGAACCCTAATTCATTTTTCCAAAATAAAAGCCAGCTACCTGCCAGTGAAAATCGATCCACCCGTTTCGAAGATTAGCCGAAACAAACAGACAGACAGACAGACAAAAATAGTAAAAAATGTTGTTTTCATATATGTACTGTGTATACATCCAAATGCGCTTAGTAAAAAGCGGTTATTTTAATATGACAAACAGACACTCCAATTTTATTTATTTGTATAGAGTATAGATGTATGGATAATGATAAATCTTAAAGTGAAAAGGAACTGCGCCTTTTACAAATAGATAGCTAAAAAGTCATAAAAAAGACACAATGCCTCAGACTTAGCCTATCAGAAGTCAAACTTTCCCTTAGCAAACATCATTAACTTTATAAGGCTTTTTCTAAAGAAATGGCAAACAAATAATAAATTGGCGTCTCTGTGTGAGTTACATGCCTACTGCCTTCAGAGACCGTATCGTTAACAAGCATGCGTTTTTATTTATAAAGGTCAACAACAACCTCATCACATCAATATGTACAGGACATAGAACCGACTTCATTGAATCCTAATCATGTTTCTTGAAACCTTTACTAGCTAATTCGAAACCCATAGGCCACTTTGGAGATATAAACATATGAACTATCCAATAAAAAATCATAAAAAAATTACAATTCGTGAAGACATTTTTGGCCTTCTGGCCTGTTGGTCTAGTGGATAGTGACCCTGACTGCTACGCCGTAGGTCGTGGGTTCGATTCCCACCCGAGTCTGGGTGTTCTTCTTGTCCGTTGTTGGTATGTTTGTAAAGTCCCCCGCGATACAGGAGTCATTCCTAATGCGGGAGTTGTCTTTAAAAAAAAAATGTACCATTGCAAACACATACAAAAAAACAAATCGAATTGAGAACCTCCTCCTTTTGAACATGGTTTAAAATGATTCATTGAACACCTCGATAATAAATCTGTATAGCATCTGTGTGCTTTGAAAGCTTAACCTCATTTACAGGAACTGGCATAATAGAATCAGTTATATTTACTCCATAATTTAAACTAAAATATCAACACACAGATAAAGGATGAAAGGTATATTCTTAAGACAAAGGGCAAAAATGCAAAATCAAATCTTAGGTGAATCGGAACCCGCTCAACGCTCCGCAAGAGAAAACCGCAGCCTAATAATTGAGAAAATACCGAAGTTGATGAAACAAACGCTTTGTACGACTATATTTAATGAATTTCAGCACACAGAACGATAAGAGACGATAAGGCGATTGTATTTGTGATTGATTTAGTTGTTTTAATTAATTATTGTTCCGTTAGTACTGAGTTCGCAATCTAAGGGAAATTATTTCTAGAGAACTGGCGGTAAATTCAGTTTAAAGTAATCAAACCAGCTGTAAATTGTTACGAGAAGTTTTATCTTAATATTCAGTCCATATCTTCAGATTTTAATTCTGAACAACATTTCATATTGTTAACATTTATGAAAATCATGTTAAAAAGTTAATTTCGTAACGATCCGATTATCACTTAAGAGTTTTTTTTTATTTATCCATCTATTCAGTGTTTACCAGCATCCGGGCCCCGGCTTCGCACGGGTAGCAGAAACATCTTCAACAATCATAATCACATTTCAACCAATTTACACAAAACCTTAACAAACTTTATACCTAAACCTGACCATGAATCGCTCTATCTACTGGTGAAAGCCGGATGAAAATCTGTTCAGTCGTTTTGGAGTTTATCGCGAACAGACAGACAGACGCGGCGGGGGCCTTTGTTGTATAATATGTAGTGATAGAATAAGTTACCAAAACTAAAGTTTTTTTAATATACTCCATAGAGAAGAGATTTTATTTTCTTTTGTTTTACAGAAGGGTGTTGTCATATTTTAGGGTCGTATGATAAACCCCGTAAATAAGGTAACGCGCTAACAATTGTATGACAATTCGTGATTTTTAATACAGAAAACTCATTTTGAAACTGAAAAATTCAACTTGAAAATTGGCCGATAAAGCATAGGTATATTTCGTATGAGAGAGGGCAGACATGAATGAAAGCATGTATTTAATACCAAGGATATTTATTTATTTTTATTTATTTCTCTTTATTGTACACCTTTAAGTAGTAAATAGTGCAAAACAAATTACAAATGTTAAGGTATAAGAATCGGCGGTCTTATCAAACACGGCGATTTCTTCCAGACAACCTTTGTACGGATATTGTCATAATATAATTGAGGGTCTGTGGATGTTGATGAAATTTCCAGATTATTCTGAAAGTGTCTGCATAAAAAAATTAAAAAACAAAATCATTGAAATTGACATGAAAATTCATAAAGTGTTGTTTAGAAATGTGCACCTACATTAGGAAAACCATTTTCCGAAGATTGTTTTTTTTTTTAATTTTTTTAAAGTCCTTTTTTTCCAAGCTAAATCAACTATTTGTCGGCTACATATGTGTAGCGACAATAAAGCAAAAATAAAGAAAGACGAGCTTTGTAACGCTCCAAAAATTTGACCATACCTTTCTGTATACAAGATCATGAAAATTGTATGTATGGTCAGGTTCAGATTAAAATTGCGGAAGAATGCAATGGTAACCGGTAACCTCAATCACGCGGCGAAATGTAATGCAAGCATTGCTTCACGCCGGTTTTCTGTGAGGCCGTGGTATCGAGCGGAGTCGAGCCGGCCCATACGTGCCGAAGCATGGTTCGCCCACGTAAAGCATGCTTGCTCTCCCACGTAAATTTAAGATATAAGATTATGTATAACTCATGTCATGCTGTTCTTCCACACTTCGGGAGACCGCGGTTAAACACTCTCACTAGCGTCGTGCTATTGAAAAGGATCACCAGATGTTTATGGTGGATAGGATTGGCAATGCATAAGGGCAACCAAGCGATCCTACCACCACTCGAGATAATGTAATGGTTAAACTATCAGACTGGTGATCAAGAGGGTTTGACACGAACACGCAAAATCTCTCCGACTTGTACCACGAAAGCTCACTGCGCGCAACAGTCTTCAGGATTCGGACTCAACTCACGATTTTTTTGCGGATGGTGAAGACAATGCAAGATTTTTTAAATTTATATTGTAATGTTTAGTTAGTATTATATCGCCTACAGCCGTTCTAATTACACTAAAATAAATAAATATATCATTTTGCTTGCTACACGATTCCGTGATGTTCTAGTTTAAAACTAACTTTCAGTTAACTCCAAGTTTCTTGACTTCAGACTAAAGATTGCTTACTTCCTCCACGTGGAACTGGAACACTTAAATAAATAATAATAACTTTTCTAGGGCATAAACGAAGAACACAAAAGGCGAGAAAGGACATTTTGTTTTACGAACATTGACAAGCAAGAATGTTTTGACAACCCTACAAGCAAGACCATGTAATTTGTGTGTAATAATGTTTTTTAAATGTGGGTGTTAGCCATATTTATATTATCACGTGTCACGTTAGGATCGATTTAAACAACAATAATGTAGAACGATTTATTTGTTAAACAATTTATATTAAAAAATAAGAACTTTAAATCGACGTTGTCGAGTGCGTTGCCGCCCTTTAAGGTGGGAGTAGGAGAATAGGGGGAGGGGGGAAGAGTGGGAAGAGGGGAGAGGGGGGAGAGGGGGGAGAGGGGAAGGACGGGAATAGGGGAGAGGGAAGGGTTAGGGCCTCCGGTGGTTTTAAGATTGAAAAAAAAAATAAGCCCATACACGATGTAGCTACTGTAAACCGTTGAGAAGTTCCCTCGACTGGCTTCGAGATCCACCACTGGTCTCTATCATCCTGTAGTGTGTTAAGAACAAGTTCACCAAGTTACAACAAAATCAGTTCACAATAAGTGAAAACTCAGTGGGTAGGTAATTCATTGCCTATTTTTCTACCCTTAGGTAATTTTTTTTTTATTTGTATGGAGCCAACTTTGAAGTATACCCTATCGAATACAAAAAGCATTATTCTATAATGTTTATGTCATACATAATAAAAAAAAACAAATATACGGAATGGGTTAAGAACTTCCTCCGTTAAAAAATTCATGATTCAAATTACTCTTATCACAATAAATAATTGGAAATACACGGAGTTTTGTAATCTTAAACCTACCGATAGTTCTGAACAATACTTTAATTAGAATTATAGCTTCAATCGCTTTTGTTGCTGGGTTAAACTTTAAACTTAAATTTAAGTGTGCGTCTTTGTTCGAGTGAAATAACAGCTACACACGATTATACAATAGACACATATGCACATCTATTATACAAATGACTACTAATAAATCTATATATTAATACGTGAAGCGAAAACTTTGGATCCCTTTTTACGAAAATTGGGCGGACGGAGGAGTATGAAATTTCGCACACTTATAGTTTATACAGAGAAGAAGTGACGAATGCTAGAATTTTTGAACAATATTTGCTACAAAGTTAAAAAAAATGCAAAAACGGGTACATACAGCTATGAGTGTCCAGTATATATTTTAACCTGTCATGGGACAAAAGTCTATACAATGACAGGTCAAGTAATATTGGCCAATGAAATAAATCATGGTCGAAATTCGACCACCACGCGATCTCTAGTTACAATTAATTCATAACTTAAAGCATGCAGTGTAACGCTTCCTTAAAACCGGCGATAGTTGTAAAAATACATTTATAAAACAGTATTTTTTGTACTAACTTTAAACTTTCGCATTCCATGATATAGTTATGTATTTATACGGCCTGTAACCACGGCCAGTGCAACCTGGTCGAAACGTCAGGCAATACAGAGGAATGTAATACCTGTTTCGTGATCGCGTTAACTCCCGTATAAATACTTAGGTAATAGTATTTTTTTGTAATAGGGAATCAAGCGTTACTGTGCGGTTCTCCAGAAATTTTTTGCCTCGCACAACCAATCTCTGGAACAAATTGACGCCTGCGGTATTTCCGGACCGATACGACGTTCAAACCTTCAAGAAAAGAGCGTACTCCTATCTCAAAGGCGCGCAACGCACTTGTGAGTTGCAGGTGTCCATGGGCGACGGTAGTCACTTACCATCAGGTGACCCGTCTGCTCGTTTGCCCCCTATAATATAAAAAAAAAGTATAGTTACTTGTAACAGAAGCAGGTCTAGCTCACTGCCGTTCTAGGGGGCTGCATTTTGAGACAGCTTGGCCTAGTGGAGTGACAGCCACTCTCTTGTTTTTCAAAACACATGCTTATATGTTAAGCATTCGATAGTACTTACAACTGAACTCTTCTATGTAGATTCGACACATAGGATGTATCGCTAACGATAGGCAAAAGGTTGCATTAAATTAAGATGTTTTAATTTCAGAAGTTTCAGAGTTTCGAAGTTTTATTTCTGAGCCTTAAAAACAGAAGACCCACTTGAAAAAAACTGAAATCTAATTGGTAATCAAAATGCCTATAACTGAGCCTTAAAACAGAAGACCCACTTGAAAAAAACTGAAATCTAATTGGTAATATTTTGATTGCCTATAGAAATTCAAGGTCAACATGATTATTTAATAAATAATGTAATTGATTAACTATGTTATTGTTAATACACCTACATTAACAATTAAATTTCTTCTACACCAGATGCCAAACATTCTTAAAATCTCTTGCCCAACAATCTTGTATGCTTAGATTGGCGTATCTGATCTACGAGGTTGTTTGAACTCAAATATGCCATTACACAAATTACCCCATATATCAGTAATTGCTCCAAGTACCCCATATTTGTTCTACTTATACTATGAATAGGAATGTAATGGGGAAATGTTATTTATTAGTTATTTGATCTACATCACATTTTGATTGATTAGAATTACATATGAAAGTGGTTTTATGGCATTTAAATTTTTGGTAATAGCATAGGGAATACTACGTGACCCGTTCTGAGGCGGGAGGGGTGTCTTCAAAATACCCCGCTTGGTCACTAGGGCAGACGGGGGGCTTAGGTTTTCGTCGCGTAGTCAACACCCTCTATGGAAATCTCGTGCTTTTTCGAGCTATATTCAAATATGGCACGCAGCGTTTAGCGCTTTTTAAACTCACAGGTGTCAACAAGCAAACGTTTAGCGCTTTGAACTTTCTGTCAGCCAAAAATGATTTAAAACCAAATTTATAAATTACTACGTGAAAAATAGAGGGGGAGGGGGTCTTGGCATATACTACGGGTACATACACATATAACACGTAGTTATTACAAAGATAAGTAGTCATTCTTGACCAACTTTTGAAAATAGTTACCGTCTGTGCTCGTCTCATAGTTTCCGGCAATGAATTCCACAGGCGTGCAGCTTGTACTGTGAAGTATTTATCCAAAAACGTTGTGGAATGTGTTGGAATTTCTAATGTTAGATTTTCCGATGATCTCTAGTATCGTGTGTATCGTGAATAAATGCGAAATGTTTCTTGAGATAGATAGGAGTAGTAGGATTAAACGAGAGTAGGATTAAAGGTATTGTGCCTTGTAATTGTTTTCGGGACTAAGCCCCGATTTACACATCCCAAATGTATAGTCGCGAAAGTTTAAAAACAACTGTAAAATAAACGCTTCTATTTTGGACGCAACATGTCACACCGTGTGGTTATTAGTCGGTTCGATTCCGAAACATCCCCGAAACTCCCGGGGGGATTCGGGGATGTGTCGTGGTGAAAAAAAAAGTACGCAAGACCTTTTCATTGTAGGTGTTGAATATGTCGAAATAGTAAAACTTGTGACATGTGGAAGATATACATATAAGTTAAGCCGTAAAGTAAACTCGAAATTGTTTCTTTTCTACAGCTTCTAATTTATGCTGTCACGTTAATCTTATTTTGTACGGCGTCACCCAATTTTAACCAACAAAGCAACAGCGTGGCATGGTTATAATAAAAACTCTTTCTTTATGATAGGCGATAAGAGAACAAAGGCCTTGGGGATATTAGGGGTCCTTGTTGAACTGAAAACAGATGCGAATAATCTTTTGGGTTGTCCCTCGGGAAACTACTCGTTGATTTCCGGAGTCCACTGTAACAAAATTCTAAAAATGGCTGTACATTTCTAGATAGTCGAAAAAATCACAAAATGTTTAAAAAATAGTCACCCTTCTAATAGTTACTGTTAGACTGCGACAATTTTTTTTTTTAACTTTCGCCTGCGATTACCTAATGACATTTTTAATAGGACTGAAATTAGGGACATTTTGATTATTGACATTTGGTCATTGATTAAAGTTTTTATTTAATACATGTATTGGACTGTGTTTTTCTGTTATTATTTTTACTTTCCATAATATGCTGTTGTATTTAAAATACGAATGCAGTGTAATCCCACTAAAATTATAAATGTGAAAGTTTGGATGGATGGATATTTGGTACTCTTTCACGCCAAAACTACTAAACCGATTGCGATGAAACTTGGTATGTAGATAGCTATACCGATATTCGATCACGATACTCCCAGGGGACCGGTACTTACACGGGTGAAACCGCGGGGCGCTGTTAGTTTTTTATAGAATTAATAAATAGATTACTTTAACATAGAGTATTTGCATAGCATTGAGGAATATTATAGGCTATGTAACATCACGCTACGACCCTTCAGCACGGAGTAGTGACACTAAAAGCTGGTGAAATAGCCGGGAAAGGCTAGTAAATGACTACACAGAAAAAGGCTAGTACTCTGTATAACTGTGGTCCTCATTGAAATGAGAGGACTGGTACGGCTTCAATTGGAGAAAAAATCTGATCCATTTCATTCTCCCCACAAAATATAACAGTGTAATCAATATAACAGAAAACCTTTACGAAAATATAATACTTCTTCAGTAGGTACTGTTTGAATATAGACTTATATTACCAAAATGGCTTGGTCTAAAAATATTTAATGAGAACAAAATCTAAGAACAAGAAACCTATGAAGTGGTGATTCTTTTCGCTTTCCCTAAATAAGTTTCCCTTATTTTCTTTTTATCTATAGACGGCCCTTTGCTTTTTATCTTAATATTCTTTCAGACAAGGGAGAGGGTACATTTGAGATTTTATTTTGTGTACGTTTTGACAGAATAGTTTTGCCTACCGAGAAATATTTTGTTGCTGAAGTTGAAAAATATTAAAAAGGGAAATTGCTGTCTGGAAACCCTTACTTAGTTAATGCTGTTTTAATTAAAGAAAAGTGAAAGAAAAATTAAAAACTCCAAGTTATATTGTTATTCTCATAGTCGTAGTCATTCGTGGAACTTGTTACAGTTTGGATTTTTGTTATTATATTAATAGTCATATAAAATATTTATAATAATATATCTAAAGTGGATTTATTAAAATATAACACGTAACAATGTTATTATTATCAATGCATTTACTAATAATATTGTGTCATATATTTTTACTTATACAATCTGTATCTGAATAATGTCGTTCATCTATCAGTCATTCATTAATACATCAATTTTAGACTCTTTAAAGTCTAAAATCCAATGTTTTGGGAGATAGACATTTTAGGACTTTTCGTGTTTCGTTTCCGTTTTAAATTAGATACACAATGCAATAAAATGAAATACACAATTGAAACAACATTCGGGCTGGACTACTCAGAAATATTATGTTAAAGATTTGAAGTCAAAGATCGCAAAATACGATTCTTTGAACACTTTGAAAGCGCTGGTTATCGTATAGAATGTAATCATTAATTATAACTTCAGACATTTATCTACGAGACAGGTTCACGGGCTTTTTGAGTGAATATTTATTTGCGTGTTAAAAGCGTTTATGAAAATTTCAGCATTATTTTGCGTTTTTCATGAGTTTTTTTTACTGTTGGTTACGAGAAAAAATGTTACTCTTATGAGTGTAACTTTAAAACCATCCTAGCACAATACGATAATAATATACGCTTGGAAAATAATATTTACGCACCTCTGACATTAAGTATTCAGCATACAATGAACAGACTATAAACAGCTCAAAGTGGTCAAGGGCCCGTTTGTGGTGCCGATAGATAGATACACAAAGCGTCCGTGAACTTCTGATACCTCCTAACTAGCATTTTTACGCAAAACTTCTAATTACGATTAAAATGAAAAACAATCAAATACTAACTGCATTTAATTTTGATTTCATAAAAAGACATTAACAGTAACCAACTACTTTTTTGTTCTATCAAAATTCTCCACGAAAAACCAATAAATTAGTTTTATATTCCTCCTGAAAATTTTGTTTGTATGTAGATAGAAGATCTCAGAAGTTCACGGATGAAAGATACTTTTAGTACGGAGCCGTTCGTGTGTCTATTGATTGTATTATCCGTGATTCTTGTCTTCGAATGATCTGACAAATTCTATTTTGAAGTCATAAGTGGAAAGAAGTAGACACGAATTGAATAGAAGAGAAATGAAATGAATAGCTTTCTTCTTAATCCAATTCTCAGTTTACAAGACTCTATTCTGTATGAATTCGGAAGTCAAAACTACTCCTTAATTATTTAAATTAGAATGGAGTTCTTAAAAAACATTTTTTCGTTTAGTCAATGACCGCAGACATCTCTGATTTGCAAACGTCAATTGTCAAATTTGACATTTTCTATAACGCAGGCCCGTACAGTTTTTGCTGCCATTTCTATGTAAATATAAAGGTGAGACGCAAACTTACCTCAAAAAATCAAATATTAGGCACCAAATGAATAATGCACAACAAAATAAGACAGTATTCGTTTTCCTATTATCTCGTATGTCGTCATAATCAAACATTTCATTACAGTTTCCAGGAATACGTTAAAACGCATAATTCTAAGATACATTCAATTCCTACCATATGCTAATACGATTACGGTATCTATTACAATAAAGCGCAAACCCAACATATCCTCCATCATCAAATGACACTGCATTGTAAATTTAGCCATAAATTTAGACAAATAGAATATATTATTAGATGGAACGTTGATAGTTTAAAGTTTGTGTGTACTTATTCGATGAAATGCATATCATAGTAACTCAAATTTAGAGTTGTCAGTTTATTTTAGGTAATAAAGTCAATAGTGACGTTTATTGCGTATGAAAATTGCTTGAATATAATTTCAAAACGATATGATATTGTGTTCAATGTGTGCAAAAGTGTATTCTAGTTGTATTTGTTTCACAAGTAAGATCGCTGCTAAAAGCTTTCGCACTTCGTATACGTCTCCATACGAACGTAGAGTACTCATAACTTGGAATTCTGTCACATGTTCCGTGCCCACCAGCCAGATCGTCTTAAAAGTACGCGTACATTACGAATACGCATGGCACTAAAACATAAAAAAATAAAATAAATCTTAGACAATGGTCCCGATTCTATTGTCAGACTCACTAAACTAAAACCTAATTTAATTTCTTCATTTGAAATCAACCTTGTCTTTTTCGCAACAAGGTCTATTTGTTACTGGCATCTATTTCTCCGCGCCACTAAATTTCACTAAAACCTGTCAACATATACTCAACTTTATTTCCACGCAGCGAGAGTCCCCATTTATTCAAATGCCGTATAATTGCCGTACAAAAACTTGTTCAAAACGAACTAAGATGAACATAAGATGACGTTATTTTAATCGACACCTACGAAGACGCTTGCTAAAAACACAGAGCAAAAGAGATGACATTCAACGGATAGCGGCTCTCGCTACGTGGTATTAAAGTTTATTTAAGCGTGTCAGACTTTAGTCGACAAATAAATTGCTTATTTCGATAGCGACGTATGTTACCTACTTGTTTATATTTGAAATAAGACCTTGTTTCGAAGGGTACAAGGTTTACAACTTGTATGACGAAAATTTTGTCAATTATAGTTAAGAGAGAAATTCAACAGAATTGATACCAATAAGTATCAAAAGTGTTTTAACCGACTTCAAAAAAGGAGGAGGTTCTCAATTCGACTATGTTTTTTTTTTGTTTGTTACCTCGTTACTTTCGACTGGGTGAACCGATTTTGATAATTCTTTTTTTTATTTGCAAGCTGGTGCTTCCCGTGTGGTCCCATTTCAATTTGGTCCAGTTCTGACAATGGCATCCATGAGAAAACCATATATAAGTCTTTTATGGAATAGTTTTTTTTGTTGAAGTCGGTTTTTTTTGAAAGAATTATTCCTAAACAGTTTAAGAAACAAACATTGTATTAAAGTGGCAATATTTGTGTATGTTCTCAAACAGTATTGAGTCAGTAACTGGAAATTGGTAAAGCTTTGGTATTTAAAGTATCTTTAGCCGCAACTAGAAAATTGGTAATATAGCCTGGAATCCCAATTCCCAGTCCCGGGAAGTGTCTGTGTATAAATACTGCATTCGAGTGTGATTTTTGGGTTCTGATCTTGGTTCTTTCTTGAATTTTTTTAAAACATTCTTAAGTACTATACGATTTTAAAAACGCCTTAATATCCTTCCCTAAAAAAAAAGTATTTTAATAATGCCAGTAGCTTATTCGGCTGTCAGTACTATAAGCCACAGACTAAGCTGAAACAGATAATCGATGGCTCTTCTCTCTTATGTGTATCTCTTATATGTATACTGAAAGGCGTATAACTAATGAATCAACGGATAAAATGTAGACCAACCCTTTTATTTTTCTTATCCCAAAATAGCTTCATAGTAGAATGATTTTTGTATATCAGAGAATAATTACCATGCAATCCTCAATGCAATCCCCAGAGCACAGAATACCGATACTGCGCTTGATCAAATTAACTAGGGTAGGTCTCATGAAAATATGGTATCTGCTCTGACATTGAGTTTTGAATGGATAATTTTTTAAATTATTTTTATTTGTTGCAACTGAATCGTCTGATAAAAAGGAACATCCATGGCTGACGTGTAAGTATGAAGATTGTTATAAACAAACTCAACACTATAGCTATAAACTATCACATTCACTAAATAACCGTAAGAGCGATTTTGTTAATACCTCAATCTACACTCAAGTGATCGTTATATTTCTTTTAATGCACGCCTAGCTTTTATATCACCCCATCATTACCCGCTATTTGTCAGACGGACCAATGGCGTTGCGTCACCACTATAACTAGTAATAATAATGTCCATTAATTCATTATTATTAAATAGTGAACTGTTTTATCATCTTCGTTCAACCCTATTTTTAATAAAATAATACGAGATTTTTGAAGTGGCGATGAAAAGATATTCTATAGAGAATATTATCAAATAAATTAAAAGCTCTGTTAAATATATTAATAACAAAAGAAATAACTTGTGATGAACATTCGCCGCTGACATAAGGTTTCGTTTAATTAACAGACCCAAGTTAAAAGGAGTACTCAATACCCTTAACACAGCCTTTAAAAAATAAAACGTTGAAAAAAATCATTCAAAGCACAATTAACAAGGTTTCTTGACTTTCGCTAGCTAATTAAATTACCTTGAACACAAAAGGAAAAAACGAACGAAGCAAATGAAGTATACAAACTTTACTTTAATAGTATTCGAAAGAAGTGGGTGAAGAATGGGAAATTGTATAAAGTTAAAAATATCGGTGAGTGGTATTCATATTTTATAAAAGATATACATACAATTCGTAGTAACGTCTGCCTGATAGTCAGAAATAACACCCATAAACACAATGCAACAAAAACGCAAGCGACTTCATCCGCACGCTCACGTTACCGTCAGAAAAATTAATAGGAACTACGCTTAAAGTTATTCTAGTGGGACGTCTGACATCAGAAACAGCCACCCACATTATCCTGCAGTGCGTGGGAGTGACCACAAAACCGGCCTTTCTGTCTGTGAACACTCCAGGAGACTTGTGCTTCTGGAAGGAACTAGGCAGGCTCAACTAACAGCGATAACGGAACGCATTATAGTATAAGTATACGTCTAAATGCGGAAACAGAGCCTAATAGGAATAGTATAGTCTGACATAGATTCGTCCTCACTCCTAAAACTATATTATAGGGGACATTTTCAAAATACACACATGAGTATAACCGTAAATGTTAGTCGTGATAATTTGGATGCATGTTTGCAATGACGCCAGAACGGCTAAATGGATTATAAGAATGGAAATGAATAGCACATTATTTTTATCCATAAAAAATTTACTGTTCCCATGGGATCTTTTCACGCGAACTAAGTCACGGGCAACATCTAATTTTTTATAAAAAAGGCTTATGATTGCCTGCCAAACACGTTTTTAGACTATTCTGTTTGTGTGTACGATGGATACACTAGTGGTCCACCCCGACTTCGCCCAGATTTCACAATTACATAAAAAAATATACCTTTTCAAGTGCGAAAGAATTTTTCAAATAGGCTGAGGGATTCCAGAGATCCCCCCCCCCCCCACATGTTAGAAGCAGTCTCACCACCACTGATATAAACTATCCAAATCTCTAACTAACAGTAACTGCCATATTGTTCGTACCTCGATCAGCACTCAAGTGATTGTTATCAATTTATAATACATTCCTACACTTTTATAACCCCACTATTTAACAATATTTATCAACCGACCAATAGCATTGCTTTACCGGTAGTAGTCATAATAATGTCTATTAACTCATTTTTATTAAATAGTGAACTATTTTATCATCTATTATAGTTTGCCCCTATTTTTAATAAAATAAATAAGAGTTTTTTGATGTGGCGACAACACACATACATCACAAAATTTGCACTCTTACTGAATATAAGAAGGTAAACATACCTTTATCTATAGGCTACGGTAAACCAGTCAGCAATTCACTAATCATTAAATATAAATATTTTACATAGGTACTCGTAAAGTAAACTTAAAAGTATATAAATCTTGCTATCAATTACCCTAGTTTACACTAATTTATACAAACACACACAAACCAGAAAAAGTTAGAATCTATGTCTACAAATAGAAAAAACTTGAAAAAAAAAAAGAGGTGGGTGGGACACCCAGTTAGAACGAAGTTCTTTTCGCTATCCCACTAATATTATAAATGTGAATGTTTTTTCTTTTTTTTTTTCTTTTTTTTTTTTTTCTTTCACGCCAAAACTACAGAACCAATTGCCAAAAAACTTGGTATGTAGATAGCTGGAGAGGTAGATTAACATATAGGCTACTTTTTATCTCGATATTCCCACGGGATCGGGGCTTACGCCGGTGAAACCGCGGGGCGCTGCTATTATATGTATATATATGTGATGGATTGATTAAATTGTATCAAAATATAGTAAACTAGTAGCAACCCGGCTTCGCGCGAGTAGTAGAGACATCTTCAACAATCATCATGATATTTCAATCAATTTACACAAAACGTTAACAAATTATACACCTACACCTTTCTCATGAATCACTCTGTCTATTGGTGAAAACCGCATGAAAATCAGTTCAGTAGTTTTTCAGTTTATCGCGAACAGAGACAGACGCGGCGGGGGACTTTGTTTTATAATATGTAGTGATATTGTAAAAACTCGAAATTAAAATCTGTGAAAGCTACGCTAACTAATATACGGATAAGTAGTATACAAGGTATTAAAGCAGTAGTATCGCGCAGAATTCACAGATGGCGAAAAAAAATCAACTAGCGGTTAGCATTTTTTGTTGCGCTAACCGCCGAGCACCTGAAGCGTAACGTTCGATAAGGAAGAGTATATGGGGATGCCATTTAGCCGTCGGTATTATTTTTTGTATTTATTTATTTACTTTAATTATAATGACTTTCACAAGACTTTAATAAAAAATATTTATGTGCTCTCTACCATGTCTTGTTAATTACGCTTCTAGTATCAAATAAACCGACGACCAATCGACTTCTTGGTTCCGTTACTTCCTGTAATGATGACTTATGCCGCGTTCCTATAATCAAGAAACGATTCGTTTTACTTACGGACGTTCGTAAGCAAAACGAATCGTTTCTTGATTATAGGAACGCGGCATTGTATAACTTTATCACATAGGTAGACAAACAGTACGTATTAAACATTTTGCCAATTATAATTTGGTCCCACTGCGTAATAGGGCAACCCTATTGCCGTCAACCGGGTACTTTGGGAAATAAAGATGGGAAAATTGGGAGTAGATTGGTTTTTTAAAAGGGAAAGTTAGGTTAGAAGAGAAGGGGCAACGGATGAATTGGGAAGTGTAAGCAATAGTTCAAGTAGGTTAGGGACGCATACATTGGTTGTCGAGAAGTCCGAGCTATCTATCATTCATCATTTTATAACAAATTAGCTGACCCGCGCAACTTCGTCTGCGTTTGAAAATTTTCCCCGTTTTTGCAACACTTTTCGTTGATGCTCCGCTCCAATTGGTCGTAGCGTAATTTTATATAGCCTATAGCCTCTCTCCATTAATAGGCTATCCAACACAACACAAAATCTGATCAGTAGCACCGGAGATTACCCCGAACATCCAAACTCACAAACACTACCTCTTTATAATATTAGTATAGTTTTATATAATCCATAGGCAATAGTTCTAAACTAAGCGCTTGTATTATTTTATGATAATACTAGCAACCCGCCCCGGCTACGCACGGGTAGCAGACACATCTTCAACAATCATCAACATATTTCAATCTATTTACACATAATCTTAACAAATTATACACCTAAACCTTCCTCATGAATCACTCTGTCTATTAGTGAAAACCGCATTAAAATCCGTTCAGTAGTTTTTCAGTTTATCGCGAACAGACAGACAGACAGATGCGGTGGGGGCTTTGTTTTATAATATGTAGTGATATAAATAAATAAATTAAATTATAAACTAAACGAAAATGGCCTCCTTTAATTAGCCGTATTATACTTTCGTTCGTGAACGATGTCAGATTCAAGATTACAACAGGTGTAAACAAAGGTGACGTGGGTTTAATTTCTAAACAAAAATTTAATATATTAACCTGTTTTAGTTGCTTCGTCAATGTGTTAATTGCGTAATTGTGTGGTAGAAGTTATGAAGGTACGTATTTGTACTTATATTATCGGACTTCGTCGTTGTAACAATTCGTTATATGCTTAGAACATAATATGGTTAGATTATATAAGAAAGAAGAAATTTGGTAAACTTTTTAATTATATACTGCTAATAATACGTTTATAATAACAATGTTGTCCACGGTTTAACCAACCATGGCTAACAGTTGTGTTATTTTAAATTCGAACTGACTAAAACTATACGGTGTTTCGTCAGAAGTTGTTTTATTGCATCATACTCGGGTACCACCGAAGAATGAAGTCCCCGAGAACCCTGACAATCCTTGGCCAATGACATTATTTATATTTTTTATGTTAAAGGGGGCAAACGAGCAGGCGGGTGAGAGAATAATAAACACAAGATTGGAATTTGATCAATCAATTAGTTTAATTAATAAAAAAAATGGGACAAAATTTTAAAATGCTGAACTAAAATCATTGATCGTGGGAGAGCCATGCTTCGGCACGTACAGCCCGGCTCGACCGGAGTGATACCACGGCCTCACAAGAAAACCGGCAGTGAAGCAATGCTTGCATTGCTTTTCGCCGAGTGATTGAGGTTACCGGAGACCCTTCCCTTCCCTCTCCCCCTCTTTCACCCTTCCCCTAGTCTATCCTTAAAGGCTGGCAACGCACTTTTGACTCTTGCGTTGCAGCTGCTTATGGGCGGCGGTAGGTAGTCATTTATCACCAAAGACCCGTCTGTTCGTTTGCCCCCTATTCAATAAAAAAAATTTAAAAAAGTACAGGCTCTGCCTAGTTTGAGATCAGGGCCGTGTGTGAGGTGTCATAAGTTATTATTATTAAGTATAGGTAGGTATTCATTCATTAAGATTTTATATATTTTTTTACTGTACTTCTATAATGATCATAAAGTCTTAATATTTTATTCTTACTTAATTAAGATAAAAATATTTATTCCTAATTGTATTAAACACAAAACAAGTGACAAATACTAGTTAGTTAACGACGAATTATTATGCAAATTGATCTTTTTTATTAAACATATTTTGATAAATTATTATTATCCGGGAAACAAAAATAAATGTTGTTTTCCAATATAAAGTAGTTTGTGTGGCTTTACCAATTAAAATTTGGTAAAACAAGACAAATTTATACATGGAGCCCATCGAGATATTATGTACTAGAGAAACCACTAAGAACAAAATACATGTTCCGTTTTTATTGCAATTAGAACTAAAAAGCGCTGCAGCGCTAAAACAATAATATTAGTGTGAACTAAGACTTACACAGAACAGATATTAAGCATATATTAACAAGTAGTGCTCGATCGGTTTTGAATTGTAGTTTTCTCGCTAGCGTAAGGTCCTAAGCGCCGTGATTTTCATGGCGTTTTCGTGTGTTGCCCAACGAACTGCTACAAAGATTTTCACTGCGGTGCAGGGACCGCAGTTCGCGTTACAAACTTTTTCTTCGCGGTACTCTATACGCTAATAATAATAACTCAGTGATGGAGTAGTAGTTGTAGCAGGAGTTAGAGGTAGTTGGAGTCCTAAAAAGTCCGATAACCTGGTCGAACTACAGAACTTCGATATCGCCAAGTACTTGGGTTGTGGAGGTCTGATGGCAGTCGCTTCACGTAAAATATCAAAGTTCGGCCGTATCGTAGTTAAACTGTAAGCCGACCCCAGCTTAGTTGGGAAAAGACGCGGAGGATGATTATGAGAGTTATATACCTACATTAGTTTTTTAACGCTTGTGAACTATATTTTGTGTAGGTTTACATACAGCTGTATAACTTGAATTGATAGAATAGTAGTCTATTCTTATAACTAATTCATCTGCTTTTTTAAATAATAACTTAACTACTAAATACTACTAAACTGAATCTCAAGCGGGCTTCATCATCAACTTCTTTTATACTTTCACGAGTGACACCAATTTCACTCCTAACCCAAATATTTAAGCTTAGTGTATAACTTTGCCCCCCTAAGTTACACGAAATCTAAAAAAATAGAGTATTTTGAAGACTTTACCTACTTAGACGCCCATACAAAAAAATAGGCTGTCATGGGACTGCCGACAGAAGTGACAACTTAAACGAAATGACGAATTTAAAACGTCACATTAACAGGTTGGTGACGTTAATAAGGAGCTGACAAAACTCAATGTTTAGATTAGCGCCCTCTAGTGGATCTATATATGTATTATTAGCGTGACGGTCACGAGTTCAGTGCTTTTTCGCCATAGCAAAAGTACCCAAACGTGCCTAAAGAAGTTTTCAATTCAAAAAGTGACGTACGTATTTTATGTATTTATCTAGGTTATTTAGCGCATTTATGTTACCTCTTCAACGAAGGTTTCACGTCGGAACATTCTATTTTAGTTACAACTTTCCTATTGCAATATTCCCAGAGCAGGGCATTTCCAACTTTGTCCGTTTTTAGCTGTCTAGACATGTTTCAGTTAAAAGGTTTCTATTTCTGAAAGCGCTAGAATATCTTTTGCACTGTTACGGGAGTAGGGCACAGGTATTTGAGAGATGTCAATTTGAAATATTGTAGGTATCAACGCGAAATGGGAAAAAGTGTCCAGAAATATGTTGTACGAACATATAAATACACATATTTCTGAATTTTACGACACACTGATACATATTGGTAGTTTTTTAGCACAATATTTTTATAAAGAAACTTTTCTCTATAAAACTACTACTTTGGTAAAAAGATAAAAGTTTATTTAGATACACCAGTGGTGACATTTCTGCGTTATCAACCCCATCCCTCTCCTACACACCAATGGGAAACTAACCCTCTGTCTTCTGTAAGGTGGATTTTTTTGGTCGGACAGCTCTAATCCGAGCAGACATCTGCAGTGCCCTACTTGCTACAAATAACTTGGATGTTTCGGTCGGAAGTGAATTTTTTAAATCTGTAGTCAGTTTACGCAATTGCCTGTGACGAACTAAGTATGATATATATTCGTGAGCATATTTTTAACGTAAATAATTATAGTTTAAAAAACTAAAAAACACGCTTTTATAGAATATTCAACTAAAAAAAATAAAAATAATAATCGAATTATTGTATTGTCATCGGTCTTTGTCAGGTGTGCAAAATTTGAATGAAATCTGGCCGTTTAAAGTGGGTCAAAATCGCGCCCAAAAGAGTCGGTTACAAACAAACAAACATACAAACAAACAAACATACAAGTGAAGCTAATATAAAGCGTGTAAAAATAGCAGATCACAGAGCTACCAAGTTATAGTGGCCCCCTGCATACTGAATTATATTGAATATCTAACATTAATGTATTCAGACATTTATTCAATTCAGGTGTTCCCTACATACCTTATTCACAATTTGTTAAAAGTTTTGCGACGCGTATTAAATAAAAATCTTTTATAACACTATATTAATTGTGAATTAACACAGTAAGTAATAGTCCAGTCAACACGTTAAAAAACTTGTTAATTCTTGTTCCCGGTCATAAAAATATGTGCGATAGCTTATTCGATTTGGAATGACGTCTAGAAAAAGGTATTTCGAACATTTGCTAACGCACAGAATAAATTGTTTTGTTAATAGTTGTAATTAACAAAATAAGATGAAAAAAAAATCAGTTTTCGTTAATAATTCAAAAGCTATTAATATTTAAGAATTTTTGAAAATAGATCCTTAAAGAGGAGGAAATTTCCAATAAAAAGTCCGTTCTCCCGGAATTCTATCGCCATTATTTATAATTTTTATTCAACGCCGAAAATAAGTCTCCGCGCGGCCGTTACGGTAAGAGCGCCACGCCGCTTGAGACACTATATCACACAAAATAATTTTTTAATAGTATTAAATATTAAGTTAATAATTTGAAAAAATTATGGTGTCATCAGAACACTAGAAAGAATAAAGCCCCGTTATTGAAAAAAAAATCTCCGACTATTCAAAAACTTAAAATAAAATTGTTACTATTTGACCTAAAATTGTTTTACTTCTTAGAGCCCTTCTTATATAGATACTTAATAAGACCATGCGATATAAGTTTATTCAAGTTTAATATTTTGTTTATTACAGCTTTGCAAAGTTAACAAAAACTTAAATATTCATCAAATGTTGATAACTTTAAAAATTATAGTAACGCGTAAGCTATTAAACAAACGTATCGCTATTGAGCTCCTACAAAATAGTAAATAAGGAAATTAATTAAAAGTAAGCGTACTAATTAAAAAAATTTAGTGGTACTTAGTTAGGGACCACAATTATAAGTTATTAGAAAGGGCATGTTCTTTGTTCTCTTTTCAATTTCTTTTTCCATGAGAACATTGTGATGTGGATGTGTGGCTTGGAATTATTTTAATGAATAAAGTTAAACACGTGTGTAACAAATTTCTACTGTAAATCAATTAGCCAGTTTTTTTTTCATATACAATATGATCTGAATATACAAAAAACTGTTTATACAAAATTCGGGGATGTTTGCGGCGAGAGCTGTGCCTGACTTTCATGCGATAATTCGATCTCGAATAGCATCCCTGATGCGGCGAGTGCGCGATGGCTCCAACACCCTGGTAGCTACTGCTGCGGACAGGACGGATAGTCCTATTATGTGGCATTGGATGACGACACATAGAGCGTCTTTTAAATATATTAAGTAAATTTATATTTCTAACAACATTGTATTATATTGTGTATGGACTATGGTCTGATAATAAAGTTTATTATTATTATTATTAAAACGGTCGAATTGAAAACCTCCTTTCGTAGGGTAAATATTGGTATTTTTGTAAAACAGATTGACTGAAATTATAGTTGTCCTATGTATACAGCAAAATACTCACAATTCACGCTACAGTGAAATATGTTACGTTGATTACGTTATAAAAAACGAAATTTGCATAACTTCAGTTCCATAAAATTAGCATATAATTCAATTTAAATAACTTCATTCTGCACAAGCTGAACGTAAAATTCACCGACGACTCGTGAATGAGATGCGTATGCGCACTACAAGGTCATCTCGAGCCAATATAAACACACTCACTCATTCGGATGAATTAATTTTTCCAGCGTCTTGTTTAGCTTTTCTAAGATTTGATTCACGGTATTTTTTTTTAAGATAGATTGGTTTTGTATTTTAATTTACACTTACATACAAAAGACAGACATAATTACACAAGTGATTAATTACGTCTACATTTTGTTTGGACTGTTTTAATCTATGAATTGATTGAGGTTATTTATTTAGAGAGATGAATATATGTTGGAGTTTAAATAAAATGTCTGTATCGTAGTGTAATGTGTTGTCGCCACATCAAGAACGCGTATTTATTTTATTAAAAATAAGAGTAAACTATAATAGATGATAAAACAGTTCATTATTTAATCAAAATGAGTTAATAGACTAGTTATGACTAGTTATGCGGCAGCGCCACGCTATTCGTCGGTTGACAATAGTGGAGTGATAAAAGGCTAGGCTAGGCTTTATGACAATCACTGGAGTGCTGATTGATGTACGAACAACATGGCAGTTACTGTTATTTAGTGATTTTGATAGTTTACAGCAGTGGTGGTGATTGTTGCTAACAAATGCGTGTCTTGATTTCTTTAGAACATTTAGAGACATATAGAACCTCCATTAGAAAAATAGTATTTAACACAAAGTATAGTTTACTTAGCCCAATTATCTTTTTAACCACAGACGCAAAAAGAGGGGTGTTATAAGTTTGACGTGTCCGTGTATCTGTGTCTGTGTGTGGCATCGTAGCTCTCAAACGAATGGACCAATTTAAGTGAGTTTTTTTTCTTCGAAAGGTGATTTGATCTAGAATGTTCTTAGATATATATTATAATTCAAGAAAATCTGTTCAGCCGTTCGAAGATCGTCAGCTCTTTCCTAATCGTTGAAGGGATTTTCGAATCAGGGTATATTAAATTGTAAATTTATAGTTATATAATATGTAAACTGTTACAGAAAGGTGTGACGATTTTTAGGATTATATAGTACACCCCGTAAATAATTTAAAGCGCTAACAATTTCAGGATAATTCGTGATTATTATTACAAAAAATTCATTCTGTATAAGAAACTATTTTGAATTTTTCAGATTTAACTTTACATTTGACTGGTAAAGTAAATATTTTGTAAGAGACGTGACTGATGAATGACATTCAAAAATATTATTTTTTCAAGCTAAATAGCTGCACGGATAGCGCAATGGTTTAAGTGGTCACTTCGCCACTACGCCGTGCCGAGTGTTGTGGATTCGAATCCCACACGGGACAAAACTTTGTGTGATCCACAAATAGTTGTTCCGAGTCTGGGTGTTCTTTGTGTCCGTTGTTTGAATGTTTGTAAATCCCCCGCGACACAGGAATATTCCTAATGCGCGAGTTGTCTTAAAAAAAAAGAAATAAGAAAAAGCAACCTTTTCTTTTAAAATAACAACCTGTGTATATTAAAATTTGATTGCAACGCATCGGTTCGGATCAGTCCATGCCATATATTTTGTTCTTATCTGTATCCTATGAAAACTCCTTTCTGGTTCCAGTACAAAAACAAATTTAAATACTAACACTAAGAAAACTATGGCAGTTTAAGTAAGTTTCCATGACCGAGTCCCCACAGAAAACTTGCCAGCGGGGAATGCATGCTGATAAGTTTTAATTTAGTTCACATATATCTTCAATATCATACACGTGAAACCTCTTAATTTAGGCAGCTGACCAGGCGCAGAGCAAACACAATTCATTAGTGTCTAGTAGTTCAGTTCACTTATTCTATTTACGATACAACAACACGCGCCATTGAACATCTGGAGTGCAAACTATGAACGGAGTTAGAATGTGTTCACGTCTGACGTAATATCGATAGTCCATAGCCGATCAAGACCATAGATAACGGGCAATAGAGTGATTTGGCATATCGAGACCATAAGCATTGGACAGTGCAACTGTATTTAGATAGAAGAAATAAAGAAACTACTAAGTTTTTCTAAGGATGTCTGTGTCTGTGGCACGTACGTGTTTACAGCTCGTCTTGCGTTTCCTGTTTTTTTTGCAACATTTTTCATTGATGCTCCGCTCCTATTAGTCGTAGCGTGATCTTATATAGCGGATACCTAGCCTTCCTCGAAAAATGGACTATGCAACACTAAAATATTTTTTCAATTCAAACCAGTAGCTCATGAGAGTAGGGCGTTCAACTAAACAATCAAACTCTTCAGCTTTATCACATTACTAGCTGCCCCGACAGACTTCGTTCTGTCGAAAGTTATTGGCCTGTCGCAGTCCAATAGAAAAAATAAAAAATAAAACGTATTTCAGAGTGATCACTTGATTTAATGTTTCGATAATAAATAACGATTACTTACAAAATAAGTTTTCAATTTCGTACAATGCTAGACTTTAGTAATAACGCTCCTTGTTTTGTTTTGATTGACGTCAAATGTTTGACAGCTGGGGACATGTGTTTTAATCTACCCTGTGGTGTATATGGGACCATAGAAAAGTGTTGTTTTTACTTATTCAGGCAATTTTAAAAAAATTTCTCTGCGTAAGAACCATCCTCGTACTTCAAGGAATATTCTAAAAAAAGAATTAGCGAAATCGGTTCAGCTGTTCTCTACATTTGCGCTTAGCAACACATTCAGCGATTCATTTTTATATTATAGATAGTATAGATATATACCTAAATTATTACACCGAATAGGACCTTGTGAGGCACGTGCTTTTTTTTTTTTTTTTTTTTTTTTTTTTTTTTTTTTTTTTTTTTTTTTTGTGTGGAAACCCCCACGGGTCGTCACCTCACCGGGGCAACGGTAAGGTGGTATGTCGGACTCGAACCGACTAAAACCACACAGTGTTCCGTCATTGGTCTTCTTGCCGGGGCCTCAGGTGTACCCTAGAGAGGAAATCCCTGTGAACCCCGACAGACTTGGCCGCCTGTTGAGCAAGGCGACCCCACCATGATGTTACCTGTCCAATCTAATTTAGAGAGGCGCGCGCGGAACACGTCGCGCCACCGTCTTAGGCCTGCTTCTGCTAGGGCGACAGATAGCCCTGTCGGTCGCCCTCAGGCAATCGCTTATGGAGGCCGGAGATCGTTTTGCGCTCTCCGGCGCCTGGTGCGTCTTCTGCGGGACGGAAGAGTACTAGTTCTCTCCCGTTCCCTTTCCGCCGCTTCTTTGGCATGCATCACTACCTCACAGAACGAGGCGGCGGAATCCCACGCACTCTCGCTCTGGACCATGCACCTGATCATGGTCTCCAGCGAGAGGCTACCCACACCGATAGCCGCCGCGAGGTCAGCACGTTGCTGCACCCACGCAGTGCACTCCACCAAAGTGTGGAGTGCGGAATCCTCGCGGCAGCCCCCGCAGTGGTGGCACACAGACGTTGGCTCCCGGCCTATGCGACACAGGTACTTCCCGAAGCAGCCGTGTCCGGTGAGCACCTGCGTCATTCGATAGGAGAGAGCGCCATGTCGCCTCTCCAGCCAATCCTCCATAACGGGCCTTACCGCCACAATCGTGGCGTGCCCTGTGAGGCACGTGCTAGTCGATATTTTTTCTAGATACACATATTCGGAGAATAATTAATTCACTGTTTGAAATTTGATGTCCAAGGCTACAGAAGCTAATCTAATCGCTCTCCTTCTGTTCTTTCTGTTTTTGAACACGAATCCGAATGCCATTTTATTTTGTTATTTTTCTAGTAATGTGTTTGACACAAAGGTCCGTATTTTAACATAAATTTTAACACAACTTCAGTAAGTAACAAAAATGGCGCGTGAAATTTACAAAACTGAATGTGCATATAGTCAATTTAATAACTAGAGAGTTTAAATAATTAACTTTGAATTGACACACTTTGAACCTTTTATGAGAACCGAGGTAACTACAAATTTATTACACTTCAGACCCTTGTTTGTCCACAAGTAACCATAGATTTCATTGCAGTGCCACGGACACAACATAGTACCTATGTTGTCTCCGTGGCATTTAAGACACGCCTAGCGATGAGGTTGACTCGTCGACTACCGTGCTCTTGCCTAGCACATGTTATTGAACAATGATTTTCGTGATTTTCAAGACTCTAAAAAAATACTCACAATCGGATATGTTATTTTTCTTATGTTAGTTTAGGTATCTTAACTGGCTTAAGGCAAGACTAGACTAGACGAAAGTTGGAGTATTGCTTGCAACTTGGTTAATTTTATTTGTGTTCATAAAAGTATGTTTTTCGAAAACATTCCACTGTTTGTATTACGAATGCGGTCGCACACGAGTCATCGCACCTTTTGCTTTCGCAAACACGTCAGTGCGCAACGGACAGATTAAAAGTCATATTTTTATAGCCTTAAAACGCCAGTTTCATACGCCAATTGTTAAATGCGTTCTCGCAAAAAATGAATCTATTGTTGCCTTATGTTAATTAATTATCCCTATATAACCATATCCAAAAGTACCATATTTAAATATACTATTTAAGATGATGCCTCCTCTTAAAAATAAACTATCCATTGGTATAATCTAATAGATACAACATTCAAAGCGCACACATATTCACACGTGTAAGCGGAGATACAGAATCGTTTGAGTGTGGTATTACGTAGGATTACAAATAAAATTGCGTTCATGGCCACACTAATCCGATGTTACGTCATGCGTAATTCCCTAAAAAAAGTAAAACTATGTATTCATTCATGCTGCAGCTTTTAACAAATGCTACACCCTCGAATCTAAAATGCAATATCAGCAAACACGATTTCGAAATTACAATTTTAAAGTTGAAGGATAAGTCTCTTTTTTGGCAACCGTGTTTTTGTGGTTACTGTTTTTTTGTTTCGGTGGGGCAGCAAGGTTTGAAAGCAATGATATAAATGTGCTTACAGCTCTTGCGCTGCTCTTACACGTGGGTGGATACCGCTTTATGTAATTGGTTCACGAATTCAAGTTCGCTTTACATCGTAAGCGCCTAAAATAAGATTAACATGCAATATTGAAGATATTCTATTTTTACAAAAATAATGGCATTAGGATAAAAACTTTAGTGGGAGGTTTTTAATATTAAGGAGGTGGAAGTAAAAGTTGACCCATCACAATTAAAGGTAACTAAACGTGGTGTCAAAAGTGAAGCGACAGTCCAGTGTGGCGCCGGACACCAACGCGCCAAATCGCTTTACCGCATGATAAAGGGCTTTCGTCGGGTGATTTACAGCAAATAGATGAAAATAATATCTGGTTATTTGCTTTACAATCAGCCTACCCATAGTACGCTAAATATGCTTGCAAATTTAAAATGCGCTCGTTTACCTAAATCTGTATACGATCCTTTGTTTATTCTGACACGGGTGTTTATTTGCTTTTAATCGTAATAGCCAGCTTTTGTTTACACCTAGCATCCGATGTGCTAAGAAATTCCAGCTCGGATTCTTCTAGATGAAAAATGAACTTACACAGTATATTTTCGTTTGCTGAATTCTACAGAGGTATTAATGTCAGAAAAGCAATTTGAGGTGTTGACCCGCTTTGAAAAATTTAGGTGTCATTAATGCTATTAAAATTATTGTATACATGAACCCGTTAAAACCATATGCTTATATTCAGTACTGAGCTGCTTAGCCATGTCTGTTATACCATCTATCTATATTCAACTGCCCTCCCTACTAAACAGGTTCCTATTTTGTAGTGAGTGCAATTATTTTCTCCACAAATAGCCCACTTCACCATTGAAGTTTGGAGAGGTGCGTAGGCGCCTAGATACTGAAATATTGAACAGATGGGCACCATTGAACGCAAGTGCTTGACCGTGCACTAATAAACAACTTACAGAGATCAAATGTCTGCAAAATATTTTAATTGTATTAAGCTATGAATATTTATAATAGGTTATTTTCATCCCCTGACGTACAAAGGAGGGGCGGTATTAGGTTTAACGTATACATCTGTCTGTCTGTGGCATCATAGATCCTAAACGGATACGAGTTACATTTATTTATTTTTCATTGAAACGTGACTTGATCGATGATGTTCTTAGCTATAATTCAAGAAAATCTGCTGAGGCGTTCGAAGATCATCAGGTATTTTCTAATCATTAAAGGGATTTTTAAGTAGGGATATTTTAAATTTGTACTTGTTATACGAATGTATTAACTGACCAAGGTTGTCAGTAGAATGAAACACCTTGATACCGCTTTCCAATAAACAAGAAACGATTCGTTTTGCTTACGTACGGTAAAATTTCATTGAAATTTCAACGAAAATTTTACCGTCCGTAAGCAAAACGAATCGTTTCTTGTTTATTGGAAGGCGGCATTAGAGACTTAAGAAAAACGAGAACGAGAAAAAACAATTTTGCACGTAATTATCATACAATCACTAACAAACCATAATTAAATTAATAGGGTTATATTATCTTAACCTTACATATTTGATATCTCAGTCTAAGTTACAATAATCGTTAACAAAATAGCAAATAATCCGTTCTTATGAACAAAAAATAATAATGAAACTTTTTTTTTACATAGGTTATCATATCGCTTAGCATAGGGACAACTAAACAGCCAATTTGAGTAACATTCCTTTTTGAATCAATCTACACACGATTGAATATGGATGTTTTGATGCAGAATACTTATAAGAACATATGTTTACCAACTGCTCACGATTCGAGCTAATAAATAATGATTTTCTTATGGTTCCCCGCGTCACTCAATCGCAGCTTGACAAATTAGGACAAACGTAAAGAAACTAAGGCATCTATGCTCAAATATGCGTAGACATAATAATAAGAACTTCACACATCTCACACACAGCTGTCTGATCCCATACTAGGCAGAGCCTGTACTATAGTAACCAGACTGCTGATAAACATACTTATATATTTCTAAATACATACATATTATAGATAAATTACACCCATACTCAGAACAAATTATCGTGCTCATCACATATTTGTCCTGGGTGGAAATCGAACCCACGACCTCTAGCTTAGCAGTCAGGGTCACTAACCACTAGACCAACAGGCCAGTCGCCTACCCTACACACAAACTCTGTAGATAAAAAAATATATTTCTCTTCACCAATATTACTCTCCGCTCTAACTCGAGTACAAACAGGTCACCAAATTTATAATTAACTTCTGGGTTTTGTGTTTTTGCTATACTTATTATTTGTGTCACGTAGAACTTCCAAAGTCATTCTGATACGTTTTTTCCTGTTAGTTGTCTCATTTTTATTTAGGTCTCACCATATAACTTCTATAACGATCGGTCATAGACTGACACCACCCGACGGCTCCCTATCAATTTGACCATAATCCATGTAAAGGACAACCACGTTCTTTGGAATAGGAAGTGTGTTACAGTATAATATAGTTCTTCAGACTGTAGGTATAGATTACCTTATGTCACTTTTAACTTCCTAATTTTCAATTAACCGTAACAGAGACGTAAATCAATCAATCGGCAAGTTGTTTACTTTATCAAAAAGTATGCTGGATCGTCTTCAGATCCATGTTCACTGTATTAAATCGACCATTGAATCAACAAGTTCTCAGTATCACAACGTCTTTTTCTGAAATACTTCCAAAGAAATTAAGAAATCCTAATTTTCCGCGAGTTATTTTACCGCGTGTGTTATGAAATACTTCACATTGTGGATGGAAAAGGACTCTTTAAATAAAGTACATATGCATGCGTTTGTAGAAAAGCATGACGAACGTTATATTTTGAGAGTGTGGAAACAAAGCGTTATAAACAAATACTTGCACAATGTCCATTTATACCACAGTTATGGCCAGTTAAAGAGACATTGGCGAGACCAGGAATGCTATTATTCCAGGTACTGTAAGAATAGCTCAGCGTACGACAGTTTTATGTGCCAAAGTGATCCAGTAGTAAGTTGACAGATGTATAGATTTTTTCTGGATTTTGCTTAGACTTGCTATTCAGATCATGTGACAATAAATTTATTTCTAAAATGACATAAGCTTGTGGTATAAGCCGATCTTATTTTAACTAGGGTGCATTAACTAGGGTGGTGTGTTGAGTATTGACGG
Organism: Euplagia quadripunctaria; assembly: GCA_963859945.1. NCBI lineage: Eukaryota > Metazoa > Arthropoda > Insecta > Lepidoptera > Erebidae > Euplagia > Euplagia quadripunctaria. The sequence continues at coordinate 2,931,963 of OY982585.1, forward strand.
CCTGTTGGTCTAGTGATTAGTGATCTTGACTGCTAGTCAGAGGTCATGGGTTCGATTCCCACAGGACAAATAATTCAGTATCTGGTTGTAAATTTTCTATAATATGTAAGTGGGTATTTAGTAATATATAAGTTACGTTATGTTTATGAGCAGCCTGGTTATCGTAGTTCAGGCTCTGCCTAGTTTGGGATCAGACGGCCGTGTGTGAGGTGTCTTAAGTTATTATATATTATTACATCATTGAGAATCAACACTGTCTAAGGTCGCGGTGTGTTCTCTTTTATTAATATATTTTGCCTATTTTTTGCTCTTTTGTCTAACGCATTACTAAGTAGGGCAATTCCTCCAATTCAAATCTGATTAGCTCTGCCTGCCTATGAAAGATTCTGTCGGATGACTAAAAACCACCCCGGTCTTCCGCTGCTTGCCTATGACACCTTCCGTAATTAACATCAACCCCGGTGGCTATATTAACCTTTAAAGACAGTCATCATCCTCGGTATCTCCTGTGCCATTAAATTAAGTTTATTTTATTTGCTCGAAATAATGTTTATGTACATTCCAACAGACTTAACACGGTTAAGTTGGAAGTCCGACATATTTAGTCGGCAAAAGTTCGGAATGCACAAAAGTATCTACATTTGTGCAGTGCTTTAGTTTTATACAGAAGTACAATTTATTATCTATATTTATAGGTAACTTGGTTTCTCAAAGCGTTCACGAACGCTTTATTCGTCTTACAGCTTTTATTTTTATTTGAGTATATCTTTATATTGGAGAAAACGAAAATAATAATTTCTTTACTCAGTAAACTGGATAATATAATATACATATAATCACCAAACATTATATGGAATGACAAAATATTCACTTAACTTAAAGACTACGGAATCAGGTCTCTGGTCTTTTTATCGATGTCAGTAATTCTGTCGTGAAAAGGCAAAACACTGTATTATGAAAATATTGGGTTTGAGAAAATATTGGGTTTGAGAAAATAGACCTTATGTAGAGCAAAATTAAAGTTATAAAGCCAAAACACTGTATTTTAGATTACAGTATTTTCCCTTGACACGACAGAATTGCCGGTGCAGACAACCGACAGCATGGCCCAGAACCATTCTGCGACATCAGCAAACAGCGAGCGTATTCTATCATAAACGCCCAATATACATCATTGGCTATTAAGAGATATAAGACCACGACTGGTCTAAGGCACTCGAAAGCCTTAATAAACGGCTATGATAATAAAGTATCCAAAGAACTTCTGGAGCTTGAGAGATATAAAATCTGCGCAGTAACAAGAGTCCTCACCGGACACTGCAAACTGAACAAACATATGTTCAACCTAAAATTGGGCGAAAACACAATATGCAGATTCTGTCAAGAGACAGAAGAGACTGCAATGCATATTTTATGCTCTTGTGGCCCACTAATGCGGCACCGAAGTATTAACCTAAGGTTGCACATCATGCAACCGCAGGAAATACAAACAATCACTGCTGATAGGATCTGGAGGTTTCTCGAAGCCTTAAGTCTGAGCAGTGAACTGTAAAGCAGAAGTGCGCTACAAAAGACCAGAAATCAAAAGACCAGAAATGGTCGAGGTAGCAATAGGCACTTAAAATTTTTAAGGTTTCCATCCGTTCGTTCAACGGTAGAAATAAAACCCATTATTTTCATTAATATGATTGTGATGATAAAAAAACAGGACAGTGTATATTTGAGTTTACATTGAAAGTCTTTCAATCGAAACTGTCGTGAAAGAAACTAATCGTCACATTCTTAAATCACATGACGGCTGAAGGAATGACGCATAAATGCCCGGGAACACACCTAGCGCAAACACACACACATCTCTATCCATAAGAACTCACATAAGGCTATGCGTCACGTAGAAAATGCCTAAAACCAATACATGTGTGCATTCAGTTTCTTTGACGCTTGAATATTCACGCACACATAGATACTTCACTCGTTCACTTGGTTGAAGAGAATAACGTTTAAAAACGTAAATAATTCTCGATATGAATCAACGGTACTAAACGTATGCACAATATCAACGAGTTGGACCGACGCCAGCAATTTTTCACCGTTAGATCTGAAACAGACCGGCCGAATTTTAGACTTTTTTCCCCGACTGCGCTTGATGGAATTTTGACAGGCACGTCTCGTGAATTTGTTAAAAAAAAATAAGGTGAGTGAACTGCCTAATGAGATGGAAAAATGTTCGGGTGTGTCAATTTTTTTTTTAAATCAGTGAAATTTGGCGCAAAAGGAATTGATTCTTTTGTCTTTCATCTATTTCGTTGTCCATCAACGGCTAATAACGTCTCTCTCAATAAATAAATAATTTCTGTATGCCAGTTTCTTTTCAGTTTCAGTTTAGAAATTTTAAAATCTTCCAAAGCGTAGCAAATAATAGCGTCCAAAAGCAAATACCCTTATATCATTAATGCGTAGCATTATCAAAATTATCTTATCATCTTCTTAACTAATTGATGAAACAGAAATTAAAGATTTAGAGCTTTCCCTATTTGATCATTAAAAACTACTTCACCGGTGCTAAATTCGTAAATTTCTATTTCGTTTATTATCATTTATACGCATTATTTTGTTTCGTATCGTATGTCGTATCGAAGATGCACAAGAATTCAAATTCACCACCTCCAATATAAATATGGAAATGTTAGTTATTCTAAATGTTTGAATTTGCGTGACTGCGTATGTTTAACATACAATTTTCTTTTATCAAAATGGCTCTGGCGTCTGACAGTAACGCGGCAAGTCGCATCAAAATTTGATAATCTTCTGGGCTTGATATTAGTCATATCTTAAATGTTTCCAAAGAATACACTGTGTACTATGTTTGTAAATTCGAAATTCAATTTAAAAATATTATTGTATACCCAATGTTAGCATCAGTATGAAATATCGTATATACGTGACCACCTTTAAGTTGCATACAAAGACGATCGAATGCGTTATACTAACGATTTCATTTTCGCCCACACATTACGATTTTATTAATGTTCTACAACAAACTTTATGTACGGCCCGTCCAATTCTCAAGAGCAACTGACAATAGAGGTCGTTAGCTTTTTATGCGTTTTAGAAGAAATGTGAATGCATTTTGATATTTTTGTTTTTTGCGGGTAGTTGTACTTTCGATTGGCCATGGAACTTTATCATTGAATATTTTTTAAAGTGCTGTCGTTTGCGCTGATACTGTATTGATATTTTTATTGATTTCACGTCTTAAAATAGAAATATGTATATTTTATTTCTCTTAAAAGCTGTTAATGTGTGTGTTATAGCTAAATCGCATCCACGCCACGCTTGACGAAACCATTTTGGTGTCATGTAATAGGTTGCGAGTCTTTTTGCCGTTTATAGGGTTTCCAGTCTCGGTGCTGCCTCTGAACATTTCTAACAGAAAATGTTAATAACAGCTTTCCAGGCCAAGGATCAAATCCAGAACCACATGTACCTATCTGACAGAAACGCCAAAATAAAAATACATTTTAAATTGTTAACGAGCCTATAAGAATCACAATTTCCTCCATTTGTAAATATAAGCACAGGTATTTCTCATAACTTTTATAAGGTTAACATTTAAGTAAACTAGTGTGTTTACCTTTAATTTACCTTTATTTGGAAAACCACTGCACTCTGCCACCGCAGTCAGACATATGGGAAGTCTAATGAAGTACTTAAAACTGCATGAGAGTTACATGCAATAACTTTAAGCTTATTACTACGAATACTAGGCAATTTAATTTTACGCTTTCTGTGGTTACCGTGAACAGTATGGTGGTTTTTCAAAGGTTTTAATAATTTCTATCAACTCTCTAAAAACCCGACACTATCGCAGTCCTCATCGCCACAAGAACAGACTAAACATAGAACAGACAAAGCGATTGTGGTTTAAATTTTATGAAGTAACAAATGATAATGTACGACACGTTTATTGTCTCGACCACTCACACTAACACATGTTAGTATTTATAACAGTAACTGTACAAAACAATATACCTTTTACAATGCGAACTAGTTACCTACAGTTTTGTTTTAATACTAATAATAGTGTTTGTCATACAATACTAGCAACTATTTCGACTAAGCTGTTTATTGAAGTGAAAACTTCTTTAGGCACGTTGGGCACTTTTCGTATGGGGAAAAGCACTGAACTCGCGTGACCGTCACGCTCAGATACATTTATACAGATGTGTGTGTATATGTATACACACACACATCTCAGTAAATAATTTTTTTTTTATTTCTATTTTCACATTTTATATATGTAAGTTATATTTTCACTTGTGACGTGCAGTCCTACGACTGACAGTTATGTTAAATATCTATATCCACGACGGTCATTATGCTACCATCCCACGCCCTAAAATAGTGTCATATGTATGTTTTTGCTACATAGTGAACGGAAAATTAACTTCTTACTTTCGGGTGTTCAGGTAGTCTTTGCTTAACGGTAAGGGTGGATGAGGGGGGAAGTATTGGCAATTAGCGAATAACACAACGGTGTTACTAGTGTTAAGAGGCACACGTAAACAATTATCATCCGGCGGTTGGCTTGTTTGCCAACTTTGTTGAAACAAAGACAATTCGCGCTAAGTATTTACCTAGGTGATTTTTATTAATTATTTGTAATGTAATACAGTCGCAGTTTAGCGTTATCGTGTCCTCACTTCTTCTTCTGTTTAAAACAAATTGAAGACAAGCTGTATACTGCGTCCGCTTGATGGTTAACGGTTACCGATGCCTAATCTGTGTCACTGGGGCTATATCAACCCTCTCCACGTCGTCATTCTAGCAAACCTATTTATTCACTATTAGAAACATTGGTCTGTAAGGACGGCTTGTCCGATTTGTGCAAAAAAGGGGGGGTCCCAAGACAAATAGAAAAATGACACAATTTTCACATCACTATTGCCTCAATTTAGTTGAGAAAATAATGAACCAAGTTTCCATACACATTTTCTATCTCATATAATCCGAACACAACGTAAATAAATTCAAAGGGCCCTATCTTATATCCCATCTTTCATAATAGATCACAGGGACCAAATCAATATGACGGCTAATGGAAATCGAGTTATAGAAAAACCGGGACAAAAAGTAATACGTCACGCTTTTAGACCTCCACTGATGTATCGTTGACAGATCTTTGGGCTTACTCTTGAGGAAATGTTCTTTGATATTGTAGGATTATATTCCATGTTCAATTATGTTATCTAGGTATATTAGGCTAGATATATATCAATCATAAAGATTCGCAGAGAAACCGCAATGATTTGAATTCGGTCACGAATCACGATGCTAGGTTGTGGAGTTTGGGAGTAACTGTGGATCAACAAAATCTAGTGCGAGTTTAAAATAAAACAAGTAGTAATACCGGTAACAATTAGTGCTGTAGGATCCTGGAAGTTGTAATGATATTCGTATTTTTTTTAAACGCACCCTTTCGCCTCTATTGAACGCAGGTAAAAAAGTCTGTCTGTCTGTACATCTAGCATGATTTCGAAAGACGCAAGACATTTGTGGTGAGAGAGAGATATATAAAACTAACTGCATCCGCGGTTTCATCCGCGTAAGTCCCTCGTTAAGTTTTCTTAAATTTTCTAATTTGCCGTGCAACTTTCTTAATTTTTTCTTTCATAAGAACATTCTCCTGAAAATAACAAACACAAAAAAAAAGAATTTGCGAAATCGATCCAGCCGTTCACGCGTGATGCCGTGACCAAGGGAAATATCGTTATTATTTAGTTATATCATACTGCATAGTACTCTTTTTACTTGCACAAACTGCCTTACCTGTAACAAAGAAATAACAAAAGGTTAAAGTTGCACATAACGTTCACAAATTTTTGAGATTGTTTTCTATAGGTAATTTTTTTAGAGCCTCATCCCACCCACATTCGAAACCCAGCATGAAACTCAGCGAGTTCAAAGGAAAGTTGAATATTCTTTGGATCCCGCGAAGAATTCAATCAGAAAGAAATTTGAGTAGTTAAAACTCTAATGGGAAAAATAATTTTAGTAAAATGGAACACAAGGGAGTGAGATATAGGTACGTAAAAAATAAATACAACAACTATGGAAAAAAAAATGCCTCATGGACTTTATAGATCTTAGGATCTACACCGTTAATAAAAACAGTTCGCTCTTAAAGTTAGTAACTGTGACCCTTGAGAAATACATAATTATCCCAATCGAGGATTATCTGAATTGAAAGTGTTACCCGACTTAAAAAAACACCGAATACCAAGTCCCCGTAAGTTTGCTAATATTATCTAATATTAGCTAATAGCTATTGAAGCCGCGGAAGAAAGCTTTTGCTTTTCATTTCGATTCTATAAAATCAACATCCACATCTAGTCAACTGTGAAATCCTTGACTGATAAATTTGATTTAAAGCATATAGAGCGTGTGTGGTCGCGGTTTACTTGGAAAATCAGTCGTGTTATGCATAAATCTGAACAGCGGAGCCGGTACGCACATTTGCACGGTGAAATCACAGCGACAGAAATAAATATTCTTCTCTAGTGACTGTAAATGCTATATATTTAACTTAATAAACAGTGTTCTACATTTAAGATGATATAACAAACATTAAGAAAGGTATTGTTACCATTTGATTGCTACACTATTGAATTAGTTAAATGCTGTAATTATAGTTGTATTGTATAATAAATATCAATACATCAATACAAATCAATAAAATTGAAGTGTCTGTTTGTAATGTCAAAATAATACTTTTTTTTTCGCTCATACAGTTATTTGCACGATACCTACGCCTAAAAATCTGTTTTCAAAATTATTGTCTGTCGGTCTGTCTGTTTGTTTGTTTGTTTCGGCTAATCTCCGGAACGGGTGGACCGATTTCCACGGGACTTACATTGGCAGATAGCTGGTGTTATAAGGAGTAACTTAGGCTACTTTTATTTTTGAAAAAAAATAAGAGTTCCGCACAAAATATATAAATATGTACACGCGAGCGAAGCCGCGCGGGAACTGCTAGTCTAAAATAAAAAACTTTTACGAGAATGAAGTCGCGGTGAAAAGGTAGTATAAATAACAAAATAACCTTATTGAGCTGCCTATCTCACAATCCACTACCTTAGACTCTTCGTGACCTTCTGGTACTATCTAACTACGATTCAAGTTTCCAAAACTTTACATTCCACCAATTCACTTCTAATTAAATTCAGGATTCCATAGTGTTCTTCGCTAAGTGACACGCTCCGGCTTTTCCCCTAAATCAGTGCTTACACGACTCCAGTCGGGATATAAATGGGATGAAGTCTGAAGAGTACGAAATCGATCCAGTTGATCGGACATTAACCTTAGCAAACATTAAAAAGCTAACATCTTTTTTTTCATCATCCTGTCTAAGAAAATACGCCTCTAATGCCAGGGAAATTACTAATATACCTACAATATAATATACATTAAGACAGCGCTTCCCAAAGTGGGTGCCGCAGAACCGAAGGGTACCGTTGGAAAGTCACCAGGGTTCCGCCAAATTATTTATTATACCCATACTTAGGTTACTTCTTACCTACTTTTTCCTTTAATATATTTCCAATTCTGTCATCTTCAATTCCCAAAGTGACCGTTTGATGGCAATAGGCTTGCCCCCTATAACGTGAGTACTTTTGTACTGTTTTATACCCCTTAGGGGATACAGGCGTGAGTATGCAGGTATGTATGTAGTTAGGTACAAACATAATTTTGAAATAGCACAAAGTATGTGTTGAGAGGAAATGGTTCTTCTGCTATGCTATATGGTTTTCGCTAACTACATAAAAGTAATGGAACTTTTATGTAGTTAGCGAGAATCTTACGGCACCCGGACGCGTTTATAAAAATGCTACTTCAGTACGTCCTCATTGCCCGAGACGAACTGAATTAGTATATTCAGTCGATGTGATATACTGACGTTCCTATTAAGTTTATTAAAGTAACGTTTGAGAGTCACCTTTAAACCCCCAACACGGAGGTTAAACAAGCACGAAATAAATTAAAAAAACGGGATATACCCATGAATGTAGGGTTCCATGAAATTATAGGGATTTCTTGAGTGTTCCGTAACCTTAAAAGTTTGGGAACCCCTGCATTAAGACAAAGAACAACTATCTGTGGATCTCACAAATATTGTATAACTGTGTGAATCCAACCAAAAGAACAATGGCAATAGGTAAAATGACAATTTAAACCACTGTGCCATTAGGGTGCTGAAACCTGTTTACGAGAGATTTCACAACAATGTTAAGCTATTGCTATTACTTAATATGGAAAAAAGAGTTTTCTGATTCATCATCATCATCATCCTAAACTGCGTTATTTAGTACAGCATTTAAAAATCAAACTTGTAAAGGGCATTTCCATCGAAGACTTAATTGAATTAGTAGCATAAGTAATTCGAACAAATAAGTATTTGGACTGCGTCCAATTACGCTTTTACATTATTCAGTGCTGCCGAACGTATATAAATAGATTAAAAGTTTAAACTTTGACGTCGCTGAATGGTTTTATAGGCGCCGGCGCCGAATTTAATGTGCACTTTGATTGGTAATTTCGTAATTGTAGCTAATACTATGTTAGTTAATTTATTAGGCTCATTTAATACCATCATGCTATTCTTTAAGAGAAAATAGAGCATCTTTAAGACATCAACATTTTTCATTACCTTATGATGAACAAATCCTACACCTTTGTAACGTGTACTGGCCAAATTTCACAATAGTCCACGTGGACGATGCTTAAGACAGTTCCTTAATTCAGCGAAAAAGAATGTTGATGCTTTTTTAATTTCTAATTTTCTTGAGAAACCCAGTAAAATACCTAAATGTTGGCGTTGTTGTAAAGTAACCTAAATACTGTGCTTTCACCGTAATTGTGGCGCTAGGATTTATTTAGGATTTATAAGGCGAAATTTTCAATTTGGTACAATATCTGCTCCTTGTGTTTATGAAGCTTTAGGCATACTTTATGAATTCATAAAGTAAGCTAGATTCTTGTGAACGCCTAACATCAAGGGCCTGCGAAGGACTTGTTATGCTGCCACTAGCAGTGCCAATCTGTAGTAACTATGATTTGTATGGAATATATGTAGATTCAATACAATTATAAATTAATTACCATTTTATTGTGAGAGAGCCATGCTTCGGCTTCGAGTGATACCACGGCCTCACAGAAAACCGGCAGTGAAGCAATGCTAGCATTGCTTTTCGCCGAGTAAGTGAGGTTACCGGAGGCCCTAACCCTTCCCTCCCCCTCTTCCACTCTTCTCCTGCTCCCAACGTTAATTATGTCCCTGAGACTAAGTATAGCTTCTACTAGTTCTAGAAAACTGATAAACATGCTTATATACCTTTCAGATACACACCTTCTTAATATAGATAAAATACACACAGGCACATGCAAATAGACATTCTCGAAATATTTGCACTGACCAGGTATCGAACCCGTGACCTCTGACATGGCAGTTGAATGGTCCACCACAGCACCGCATGGTTATTTTACCCATTCACTCTGCAGCAACCCTAGTTTACAGAGAATTATGCTCATTTGCACCGGTACTCGTTAGTTTCGTTTCACGGACGTGATAGGTGGAAAGATACTTACTGTTTGACGTCCTATCGCCATATGCCTCTGATGAGTTTTTAAACGTTTCGTTGTTGTATTTTTGGACATAAAAACGAAGAGGTGTATTACAATCATATTAAGAGAGATTTTGGTCCCACGCAGAAGAGAGCGAGTATACTGTCGTGTACCGGGCACTTTTCCAGCCTCCGTACTACTGACTATTACTTAACCAAATATCAATTTTATCTAACATCAACGATGCATTCTTCTTTGTTATATGTAGTTTGATGAAATGTAATTAAACGACTGCTTGTTAACGACTTTAAGTGTCGCTTTTGTGTCTGTAAGTTACGCAGATAGTAATAAGCTAAGTTTGGAAGTGTTTGTCAACGTAAATCCTGTGTAATATGCACACCCGCGTAGTTTTGGAAACTTTAATATAAACTTACTGACGCTTTATTTATACTGTTACTTGTGTGTACAAGAAACATGCATCAACATCATCTAGCGAAGCCAAGCCAAACTACGTAGTTACTACTGATCCCACATAGCGCAATGAAATCTATCGCGCTGTGCACCTAACCTGGTCAGAGTCCACCTAACCTTTGTGTTGTTGGGACATAACACCTCCACACTGTTTCTGAGCCAGATATTTATTTATTGTAAATGATTATTTCAAAAGTACTTCCAACAAAAAAAAAAATGGTGCTAAATGTGAAAATCTACAAGGATGGAACCGCGCGCAAGAATTTCATTTACAACACGGCATTCACTAACCAATGCAAAAATAATATTTATGTAAATATATTTAGAGAACATTAAAGTCGCTTATGTTGTCGCCACATTAAAAAACTCTTATTTATTTTATTAAAAATAGGGACAAACTATAATAGGTGATAACACAGTTCACTATTTAATAAAAATAAGTTAATAGACATTATTTTGACTGGTTATACCGGTAACACAATACTATTGGTCGATTGATAAATATTAACGATTAGTGGGATCATAAAAGGGTAGGAATAAGATGAGAACTATTGACTTGAGTGCGAATAGAGGTACGAACAACTTGGCAGTTACTGTTAGTTAGTGATTTTCATAATTTATATAAGTGGTTGGGAGACTGTTTCTTATACTTATATGTGAGATAAATACATGAAAAAAAAAGAAACAATAAAATATTTCGTTACTATCCGTTGGTTTATAATAAGGGACGAAAGACAGCCCACCAAATAAGGCAACACTAACATATTAACTACAATTCATTCAGCCCATTAATAGCTTTATTCATATAAATGTGAGAATAAAGCATGTTTATTACATTTCCTACCCTCGATCTTTGAATACAACCCAAAGGACTAAATATTCTAATTTGGGGCCGCAAAGTGGTTCTTCTCTATGTTATAATTTAATCAGGAACATACATTTATGTGTACGATACGAAACGATAAAATTATTAAAGGAAACTGACATACATGTCGTGTGTTGGTATTTCATATACTTAGTAAACGAATAAAAATAAGAAAAATAAACATACAGCAGTAGAGGTTTAGAAGGTGTTGCCACAAAACAAATTTTTACGTGGGAGAGCCATGCTTTGGCACGTATGGGCCGGCTCGACTCCGCTCGATACCACAGCCTCACAGAAAACCGGTAGTGAAACAATGCTGCATTTCTTTTCGCCGCGTGAGTGAGGTTACCGGAGGCCCTAACCCTTCCCTCTCCCCTATTCCTGTCCTTCCCCTCTCCTCCCCTCTAACCCCTCTCCCGTCTTCCCCCCTCTTCCCCTATTCCCACCTTAAAGGGCGGCAACGTACTTGTGACTCTTGAGTTACAGGTGCCCATGGGCGGCGGTAGTCATTTACCATCAGGTGACCCGTCTGCTCGTTTGCCCCTGATACCATAAAAAAAAACAATACAAAGCTTTAATATATACTTGGTTTGTTTTAGATCATGGTTCTTTTAATATTGCAAATTGCCATTAAAAAATCTTAAATACTCGTATATATGCACACAAAAAAAAACAAAGTTGGAATGAAATACAGGCTTCATATATTCGCTTAATATGTAAATAATCGGATTCCCGTCAGATCGAAGAAAGATTAGATTAACCGAAGCCTGAAAAAGCAATCTTATTACACATACATACTTACGTATGTTAATAACATGTATTACGATAAAAGAAAAAAATAACCAAGTTTATTTTTTACTTCATATACTTAAATTTAAATGAAGTTGATTCGGTTTTGTGATCATTTTAAACGGTTTTATTTAGCTTGCCTTGTTGGTGTTTGTGTGGATCAAATCTTGTAATTGAAATATTACGCCCTTTTTGTTAATTGTTCTGGGACGCATCTTTCATTCTGATGACAATATAGCCGCAGCCATAAAATGGCGGATTAATTGTTTTTTTACATACCTGCAACCTTTAAACCTTTTGTAAAAAATAATTAGGTAAGTACCATTCATTACACCACTCTCTTCATCAATCTAGGGCATTGATCAGACTAAAATCAAATCAAAAGCGGTGTGATGGCTAGCAACTGGTACCTATCTAATTATTTTTTAGCTTTTTTTAGCTACATAACCTGCATCTTTATTATGTTTCTTCATTATAAAACCGTTGAACTTAAAACTTTTTTTTTACTTATTTTATTTAATGCCATTATATTAGTGATGGTAAACTAGCTGTCAAGGTTATTTTCGGAACTAAAATATATGAGACCTATAGGAATAGCAAAAAAATAATAAAACTAAAATAAAAATAAGTGCGTCTGATTCGCGCACCGAGCGTCTCGTACTAACTCGAATGTAGATCGTTCGTCGTTCGTATATAGATATCCACTTCTTATAATAGCATAGATACATGTGTTTAAAATATGTTAACATATTTTAAGTAACGGAAACACTTATAAACTCTTGGCTCATTTTGGTTGGAATCGAAATTTATTAATACTAATATAATTTATAAATACTAATTTGTATGATAAAGATAAAGAAGTTAAAAAGTTAATTTCGTCGACTTCCCAAAAAGTATCAAACGCTTATTCAGAATCAATGAACCCCCATTTACAAAAAGCGTTTGTGAATGAATGAATACACATGAACGAAAATCATTAACGTCGATAGAATAAAAATATGAAATTTCATTCGTCGGTCAAGGCCACAACCTCGAATGTTGAAAAGGTTGCACTCGAATGAAACATACATTATAAGACAACGGTAAAGAAATAAAATACTAGAGATAGAAAATGACAGTGTGCACTACCCCCAAAAGCAAAATGTCAAATTTCGGGTTTTATTTATGGTTGGCAATTTATAATTTCATTTTAAATTACTTTTTAATATTCCGTGTCGGTTCCAGTTGCAAAAAAAAATTATTGAATGATTTTTTTAATTGTTCAATATTTATATTGCTAGAATAGCTTTTTATACACGTAACGTAAATACCAAAACAGATAAAAAAATTAATCACGATATCATTAGCAAGATAATTTTTGAACCATTTCGGTATGGGATTGCACGAAACGAAAATAAAAAAAATTTCTTTTTTTTTATGGGACACGGCAAACGGGTCACCTGATGGTAAGTGACTACCGCCGCTCATGGGCACCTGCAACTTAAGTATCACAAGTGCGTTACCGGCCTTTAAAGTGGGAGTAGGGGGGGAAGACAGCGCGGATAGGCGTAATAAAACGAATTGACATGCACTCTAATGTTCGATTACTTACAAATTACGTAAACTTTTTTTCATGAAATTTGTTTTTGTATTCAAACGGTTTTAATTATATGCACTATATACGTTCTAGGTACACAAAGAACATTTAGGTTTTGATTATTGTCAATTCCGCTCCATAGCATCCTCAACCAGTTCAAAAACAGAGAGGCCAGAAATTAATGATTTCTGCCAGCCTTCGTATAAACCAGTTGACATAACCCTCATGCCCTTTAACATTCAACTGGTCGTAGTCAATTAAACAAGCGCGTCTTTCTTAGATATATATTTGTGTGGAGATGAAAACCAATGTTCACCTCCAACTAATAGTAAATAGAGATACTCCAGTTCAATGACTATCCATCCAAATCATATTACTACAGACAGGTACGGATCAATAAAGGTATCCTCGTCCGATCATGTGTGAAGAGTGAATGAATGACGATTAACTGAAAGGATTTATCGAGCGAATGAAAGTGGAAGGGATCCAAGGACAAGTATTGATAGGAGCCGGTGAAACCACCCAGATTTTCAAAAGGGTCAGGCATTCGAAGCTGGTGAGGGTTATTTATGCGGATGATGTACAATAGAACATGTGTATATTACAAAACTATTTTGAATTTTACCGAGTGAAAAGTTATAAAAATTATTTTACTCATTTGGTATAGCAGAAATAAATTCTGAAGCAGATGTGTGACATAAATGGGAGCCTAGTACTATAATAAACTAAAAAAAAAGTATGTGTGTACTTATGTACGCACGTAAGAAGTTATACTTCTTTGGCGCTAGTTAAACAAAGTTTATTTAAACATACCGTCAACTAACCTCAAATTCTACAAACGTACTCTTATATAATACATATTACTTTAATATGTAAAACCATTTTTATCACTTATAATCACAGTAAACTATCTTTAAATCAATAAATTGTTAACAAATATCAGTCACAATAAATATATATTTATGATATTTATATATATTTTATCCGGATTGGTACCAGACACGTGTTGTAGGTTCAGAAACACTTGAATAAATATCGTGGGTAATTTTTTTTGAAAAACTAAAATGTTGACTAGATAACTTCAGGGTGTCGGTTTTTTGTGACGGTGTGCGCCCGCATCGTAAAAATTTACTCTCATCATTTTTCCCTAACGCGCCAAAAGAAGTATAACTTCAAAAAAGCAGAATGGTAGGAAGCTCTTTCAGCAATAAGACTGCTCTCCAGCCACTGTGTATTTCATCCTCCGCGCCTTTTCCCAACTAAGTAGGGGTCGTCAGTCTAACTACGATACGGCCGAACTTTGATATTTTACGTGAAGCGACTGCCATCAGACCTCCACAACCCAAGTAATAGGCGATATCGAAGTTCTGTGAATAGACCAGGTTATCGGACTTTTTAGGGCTCCAACTACCCATAACGAAAGCCACAGATGTTCGTATGGCACCCGGGACCGACGGTTTAACGTGCTTTCCGAGGCACGGAGGGGTCTCAATGTGTTAAGAATGGTCACCCATCCTAGACTGACTTGGTTAGTATTACTTAACTTTGTAATGTGCTAACCTACTCGGTGACCATTTAGCCACGAGCTCCTCTTGTTTCACTAGCTCATTACCAACCCTAAGCTCTAAAGAAGCCCTAGCGATCTTGTTCATTATTAGAAATACAACACTGCTAATTTAACGACGGTATTCTATAAGGGGCGATACTGCCACTAGGGCTGCGGTTCAAGCAAAATCTGCTTATCGATATGAAAATAAATATATCATAACAGAAACCCTCTCAGAGATCACTCTCATCAATTCTATGTATCATTCAAACAAATCATAAATACGTATAATGTTAGTTTTTTTGCACCTGTTTACTTCGTATATGGACGTGTATAAGTTATGAACGTTGGATGAAAAGAACACAGTCGAGTGAGCACAATGCATCTGTTTGTTTTCATTTTTATGATGCGATGCTTATCAGATGTTTGGAAACATGAATTTATCACTACTGCTATTATATATTTCATGTTTAGATGTGAAAATCTTTTACATTCTTAAGATTAACCGAATAGAAGAATGGTTTAGATACTTGATAAATATCTTAAAAAAGATACCAGAACTAGTTTTCGCCACTAAAACAGAGTTATAAAAAAAACTTTCGTGAGTGGTATTCATATTAATTAAGGATATGCGGTTATACTTACGTGTTTATTTTGGGAATGCCCAACTCGTTTCGGACCCGATGGGGGCTCTTTTTCAATGAAAACGTGAACGGAGAACCTTGTTCAACAATAAGTGTGTCCTAGTCCCTACCGGCATAATTAAGGTAATAATAAAAAAAAATATAGAACTTGAAAACCTCTTTATTCTTTATATTTTATTATATATCTATAGAAATTAAAATTTATTTTAATTTAAAAGACAATATAAACTTGTTTATTCTTATTTTCAATATAAACTTATATATCTGTGTGCAAAATTTCATTTAAACCCGTTCAACGGTTAAGGCCCCTATGGCCTGATAAAGTAGCATCATCACAAACTTTTACATTTATAATATTGATATTTAAGAAACAACAAGACAAGAAGAAATAACTCTATTAGTATTATTTTCATTGCATAAAATCCCATGAGTCGAAGAGACGATCGAGTGCACCAGGCACCAGAGAGTCTACAGGTATCGCTACCTTCTTTATCTAAACCATACGTTTTTGTAAGCAAAAACAGTTCTCTTCGTGGTTACAGATTAGTAAAACAAAGTATCTAAATTTGTTCCTACACGTAGGTATGCCTACTTATCTATTCCTTAGTAGATACTGGGGCGTCGTCTGGCGTTGATTCCGTCACTAATGAGGTTGTGTTAAACACTAATGGGCATTTGGTACGCTGATAACTCAACATGCATACATTAAAGCATAACCTAACTCCTTACTCAAGGATAAGCAGCGACAAGAGCCTTCTGCCACATACTCACGTGCTTCCTACGTATGTATTAATACTATTTAAGAATCGTAAACACACGTCTAAAACTTTATGAACATTAACTTTTAGATAATAATATAACTGAGCTTATTAAAAACAGAACGGAAACAGGCAGTAAAGCTATCGTTAGTATTTAACAGACGCGAGAAAAAATGTGTCAAACATTTGTCATTTGGAGCTCTCGCGTCACGAGGATCGTTTTATTTTCAATAACACTTTGCGTTGAGTTTTTTCTTCAACTTTTTTTTAATTTTCTTCACATTTCATAATGTGACCTTGAATTAAATTTATTTTTAATTATTCTTTTAATACATTTTCTGTAACCGTGCAAAGATATTGTGAAAAAATGAGTTGGTAGTTGTTTCCAATCTCTTCTTAACCTTGGTGGACATCCTTTTTTAGAAAGGTTAAGAGTGAAGCCAACTTGGGAGCATGTCCCTCAATTTGTGGTGAATAAATGGAATGTTTCGGCTTGATGAACCGGCGACTTGAAGAATGTGGCTGGCAGCGGACTTGTTGACCGGGATTGTTGGCGCTTCTTGGGAGATGCCTTCGTCCAGCAGTGGCGATAGGCTGATGATAATGATGATGAAATGGTGGCGGTATTTTTTGTGCTAATTTCATTATGCTAGTTCAACGAGATGAGCAACAAAATTCACTAGGGGGTTTCAAAATATAAAGCATACATGGATCTGTTTTTTATGATTTAGAAGCTGGTTTAGCTTTGGATTGGCTTTGAAAAATAGACAGACGAACAGGGTGATCCTAAACGAGGTCCGTTTTTCTTTTTAGCTATAGAGATTACTGCTGACAATTGGAGCTAGAAGAAAGAACACTACACTACTAGCGTTGTGCTGCTTTCAATGTTTGGTGACGTTGAAAAGGGTCGAAGAAATTTGCAACGTACAGTTGATACTATAGGTGTTTATTAACTACGGAAACTACTAACGCATCAGACGGGCCGCAAGCTGTTTGCCAGCTTAGTTGCAAAAAAAAAAGAAAAATATAGCCATTTTTTACGTCAACTATTGTTTAAAGGTGTGTCAATGTAGAATGACCGTTAGTGACCTTTCAGTTCGGTCAGTTTCAGTGACCACTGTCACGACACGCAATCGCTCACATATCTTACACAGTTATTTATTTTCATGGTTGTTATTTCCGGTACTAAATAATATTTTTTTTTTATTAGTTTTCGTAAAACAAACAAATGGCACGCTGCGGCACGTTCTGCGTTTGACGAGGTGGTCTCGTTTTTTTTTCATCTAGATAGTTAAAAACAGCAATAATTTATACACCAATTTACTAAACAACAATAAGTAAGTCACCGAAGACTTGTTATGGTTATGTACGCCCAACTTAATTTGAGCTTAATAATGAATGCTCGTTAAGAACTGACGAATGCGAGTAAAGAGTATATTTAGCTTACGTACAATTATTGTACATATTTTTTCAATACAATAAATAGTTTTAACTCACCATTGCAGTGTTTCTGAAGATAAACACACTACAGTGTAAGGTTGATATACTTCCAACGTAGGCATGGCCTTTTTTCTGCAGTCAACGGTTTGATTACATAAATTTTTCATCATTTACAAATTTAGCTGATACAACTCAGAAATTATGTGAATGTTTAATTAAATTATACTGTGAATAAAAGTAAATAACGTTTGGAGTTAAAGGAATTATCTATTTGTAAATATGAATAACATTTAATCCGTGCTACGGACCAGCGGGAAAATGTTTCGATGAGTTTTTATTCTGATAAATGTTTGCTAAATCTGTTACACATAAATCAAAGATATTTTTTTATATTATAGGGGGCAAACGACACCTGAAACTCAAGTCACAAATGCGGTGCCGGCCTTTGAGATGGGAGTACGCTCTTTTCTTGAAGGTTTGAAGGTCGTATCAGTCCGGAAATACCGCAAGCGACAATTTGTTGTACATCCGATTGTTGTATATGCATAAAATAATACGAAATTGCCTAAATAGTCAATTAATTTCATCGTATATTTGTAGTCTGCGCCTGCGAGAATATCAGCGTTGCAGAGCGATCTGCGACGATAGCTGACGCAGGTACCCTATTTGATCTTCTTTACCAATTATTTATTGTTAAGACATATGTTTATTCTGTTAACTTGTAGAAGATGCCAATAAAATATTTTTCTTTCTTTCTAGTCCTATCAGTAAGTTAGTGTAAATGCATAAGAATGCATTTACACCTAACCTAATTTAGGTACACCTAACAAGTATACCTAATTTAAGAAAATTAGATAAACTTTTTTACTTTTAAGACTATAAGACCACTTAATGTTCAGTCTACCAAATTATTCCAAGTACCCTTGTCGGTACTATCTCGACAATAAGAATACGTTGGAAAAAACCAAACTACCCACAGTAAGGGTGTACGAAAGCGATAACAAGTTTCGCCGGTTTTATGTACGCGTAACTACGGATTGTGATGATTAAGTGTTGCTGCCGAGTGTACTTCGGTAAACAGCTTCGCCGTAAGCGCTCTTGCTAAGATTGGATGAGATTGTTAAATTTTTTCTTGCTTTTTAAAGGAAATTCTGTGTGCGTAAGGAAAAATAGGAAAAGTTATTATAATATGAAAAAAGGATTTTAATATTTTTTTATATACGAATATTATATAGAAGCTCAGAGAGTGAAATCCTTAGAGGCTGCTTTATAGAAGAAAACAAAAGAAACAAAACAACAAATGGGTTAATAAATTAGAGCAGTCATGAAAAACTTTAGAGTCTTTCATCGGTAACTTCTTAAGGTTAACATCTCAACTTATTCAATCGGCAGCGGTTAGGCTAAATGTATGCTGAAACGCACTGCAGAACTGTTTAATTTTGTTCAGTTATATCCTACTAATATTATAAAAGTGGAAGTTTGAGAAAATGTATGTATGTATGTTACTCTTTCACGCCAAAACTACTGAGCTGGAGACCTTTATTAACATATAGGCTACTTTTTATCCCGATATTCCCACGGGATCGGGACTTACGCCGTGTGAAACCGCGGGGCGCTGCTAGTATTAAATAAATATGACTGGCCTGTTGGCCTAGTGGTTAGTAACCCTGACTGCTATGCCATAGGTCGTGGGTTCGATTCCCACTCGAGTATGGGTGTTCTTTGTGTCCGTTGTTTGTATGTTTGTAAAGTCCCACGTGACACAGGAGTAATTCCTAATGCGGGAGTTGTCTTTTTAAAGAAGAAATATTGTGAAACCGTAAATTAAATCGATATTGTCATGGTATTCCTAACGCCATCTATGGATAACAAGCGGATACTAAAGTTGGGAAAGGCATAAACTAGTACGTGATTGTGCTCCAATATTAAGGTATCATCTGGAGCGCTTTTGGACCGTACTTACATAAGAGCGTGGCCGCCGCTTTGGTCAGTTGTGACGTAAAAGCGATTTGAAGATAATCAATCTCAAGCGATAGTGTTCAATTTATAATAATAGAAAAAGGTTTAAAAACTGCGGGTCCCGACATTTTCTATTAACCGCTGAAGCGAAGTGTTGGCGGAAAATCAATCTGTTTGAGTGACTGTATCTGATCTCAGTCTGTTTGTTCAATGCGAAATCCTTTATTTCTGAATGATAAGCTTTTTGATTGATTGAACAAGTAATTGGAGATCGGACCATAATGTTTTGTCTGACGGATCAAATTTTAAAATTATCGTCCGTATTTTTGTGTTATTAATGTAAGAATGATATTTGAAGACGAATAATGTCTGCCTAGTTAGTTGGTTGACAGGCATAAGATGGGATTAGGTAGGTATTTATTTGTACATCTTTGTTGCGTTGACCCCTAGTATTTTGCAGCCGTGATCCTCTGCAGTCACAGAGCTACCTGTCCCTCATCCAGACGCATAGGGGCCGAACTAATTAATATTAAATATTCTAAACATTTTTAAGTTTATATTTTTAACAAAAAGTATTTTTTCCTAGGCATTCTGTTTTCCAAAATATATACATATGTAGGTTTCTTAACGTAACATTTTTCAGCTATTAAAATTCCCATAAACTTTTTTAAAATTTTTTGGACAAATAAGTAGGCAAAACACGAACCGCCGCGGTTACCGGTTATTCCCTCATTATTCTGTTTCTTTATCCAATAAAGTAATATTAAAAGTAAATCTTTGTTTAGTCAATAATGAAACTTCTAGAATAATCCATTGAAAACTTTTCTTTAAAAGCCGAAAAAACTCTATTAAACCTAATATTGCGAGCTCAATGCTTTCATACCATTAATTTTGTCGCCTCTTTAGTCTAAGAATAAAAGGCAACGAAAATGGGTTTCAGTCATTACTGCCTCTCAATTACAAGGAGCTTTTGCGTTCTGGGGTTTTTCTGAGAGTATTTTCTTATTGACTGTACCCGGCTATTCATGATGAATAGCGTGTTTCCTATGGTTCAGTCCTCATGAATTTAAGAATGACATAAGGCTGAGAAAAATATATTCGTTACTGTTTCATATTATCTATCTATCTAATACCTTTAAACGAGCAATTCTTGTATATTTGTATATATATATAATCTGAATCTGGGAAAAGGCTCCAACGATTTTCATGAAATTTAGTATGCAGGTGGTTTCGGAGGCGATAAATGGATATAGCTAGGTTTCATTTTCAGAAAACGTAAAAAAAAACAAGTAAAGCTCGGTCATCCAGGTACTATTTCTTAATTGTTAAAACCAAATATTGAAAGAAATGATTTCGTAATAGCTAGGTATGACGACATAACTCATACTGAGTTCATACAAATTTCTACAGAACATATGGTTTTGACATTTAATAAAGGGGAGCTAATTTGACTTGACAGTCTACTGCCGTATTGGGACAAAAGAACTCAATGCCACAGTGGATGCAAAACAGTACGTGATGTTTATACAACAGTACATCCATTAGCATTTATACTAAAATATGAAAGTATGAAAAGAAATATTCGGACCTGACTTAAAAAATATTGCTGTTTCTGGTTAACTATATAAATATTTTTATTATATGATAACGATGCAGGGGGATCTGATATTTTTTTTTAGCACGAAAACTTGTGAAATCGGTTATAACCGGCCATTTCAAAGAGGTTTTTTTCCCAGTAGACTAACCAATTGTAATATTCATCTGTCTTTTTTTTCATTACTTCTTCTGTCAAAGTAGCAACAATGGCATGCAACTTAGAAATTTAATAGAACTTGTCTTCGCTAGATAACGCTGACGTACATTTTTGCTTTATGTATATTTTTTTTTTATATTTCAGAATTGCTTCCATAATTATTTTGACTGGCCTGTTGGTCTAGTGGTTAGTGACCCTGACTGCTGAGCCAGAGGTCGTGGGTTCGATTCACACCCAGGACAAATAATTGTGTGATGAGCATTTGTTCTGTGTGTCTGGGTGTAATTTATCTATGATATGTATTAATTTAGAAATATATAAGTATTCAGTTTATCAGGAGTCTGGTTACCAAAGTACAGGCTCTGTCTAGTTTGGGATCCTAAACTAGGCAGAACCTGTTTTTTTTTATTATATTATGATTATAAATTAATTATGTTAATACAAATCTAGACTTATGTAGATGTCGCGATGGACTACAATTTGGGCCGAATCTCACCAGCCTACACGTATATGTAAGTAATATATAGTATATATATATAATATTATAATAATTAGAGACGATTCACATCGACTGCACACAAACAATATTAAACAAGATTCCGTAAACAATGTCAGTCCTCACTAATTAAAAATAAACCCGCACACCACAAATGACATATTGAGCTGCAAACATCTTGACCCGTTTTGGGTTCAGAGATAAACCTCATTAAAACTTCTCTGGAATGAGACGTGAACCCACATAATCCTGTGTTACGTAAACTTACGTACAGTCCTTAATTTATTCTTGAACTAGTTACCTGCCTACAGTATCACTCACATAAAACTATAGTGCTTTCATTTAAATAAATTTATAGGTGGTAAGTTTTATTTACACCAGGTGACTAAAAAAATCTAAAACAGAAAATTACCTTTAAAATGTTGGTCGCCGCTTTCTCGCGTACAGGGGTTGAATTTTATAGAAGCCAAAAATAAGTGTTTCTTTCAGTACCTAAATTTATCTCAAAAGCTTTGCGACAATATATACAAATAGTAACTAGTAGTCTTTTTAAAAAAAAACTAAAAAAACAAATTAGAGTGTCTGTTTGTAATATTAAAATAACCGCTTTTTACTAAGTGCATTTGGATGGACACGGTACATATACCAAAACCACATTTTTCACAATTTTTGTCTGTCTGTTTGTTTCGGCTAATCTCCGGAACGGGTGGATCGATTTCCACGGGACTTTCACTGGCAGATAGCTGGTGTTATAAGGAGTAACTTAGGCTACTTTTATTTTGGAAAAAGAATTAGAGTTCCGCGCAAAATATATAAATATGTACACGCGAGCGAAGCCTCGCGGGAATTGCTAATAGAAAATATACAAATCAAAAGACACGACAGCACTAGCACTCTTAATTGTAAAGGTACACTTTAGAACATAAATTAATGTAAAAACTAAATTAGAAGAATTATCCTGCTGACTATTTGAAACGAAGCATAAATGAGCTTTATATTACGTTAATTATTACATAATGTTTTTATTACATTGGTTGGAAAATGTTTAATTAAGACATCGCTCGAATAGCACATAATTTTATATCCTAAGTTTGTGAGGACGTATGGATGTTTGTTGCTCTTTCAAGAACTACAGAACCGATTGCGATGAAACTTCGTATGTAGATAGCTGGACACCTGATTTAACATATATGCTACTTTTTATCCCGATATTCAAACGGCATCGTGACTTACGCGAGTAAAACCACGAGGCGCAGCTAGTGAGAAATACGATTAACTCAGTAAGTTATTTCATGGACTGAAGACTGTTTCAAGTGTATGTATGTTCGAAGGTATGCGAACGGTTAGATCGAAATTCATTTTCCTCTTGGAACCGTCTACGTCTGAACCTACATCAATGTTCACGGAAATAGTGAATAACTTAAGTTTACCGATCCGAATATGTAGGATTACATTACTTACGTGATTCGCTTGGCTTTTTTATTTGAACGCGCTCTTATCTACTAATCGCATTACAAAAAACCTTTTAACATTTAACAGTCTAATGGTTAAGGAAGATTAAGGATTTTTTAACATCACTCTTCTACCCCTAGGAGCGGAGCAATGGCCATACTGACCATACCCGAGGCGGTACCTACTACTAAAATGGTCGGAAATAGGTAATGGAACTGTTAAGTGGCTCTATTTCATTGATTTTTTTTTATGGTATAGATGCAAATGAGCAGACGGGTTACCTGATGGGAAAAGACTACCGCCGCCCATGAACACCTGCTACTCAAGAGTCACAAGTGCCGGCTTTCAAGGTTAGTAGGGGAAGAGGGGGGTGAGAGAAGGTTTAGGGCCTCCGGTAACCTCACTCACTCGGCGAAAAGCAATGCATTCATTGCTTCACTGCCGGTTTTCTGTGAGGCCGTGGTATCATCCAGGACAAGTCGGCCCATACGTGCCGAAGCATCGCTCTCCCACGAATTGATTGAAATCAATTGTAATTTTTTGAAAGATAATTATATACCAATAACATTTATTAAAAAATTAATCTCCTAATCTTTTTTACTACCCTCACAACGAAATGAACTTCGCATAATACAAACAATTTATACAGGGGAGTCAATCTCAACCGCCCTAAGGCGTCGCTTTGTTTCTGAGAGCGCGAAGCTTTGAAATGTCTGTTATTGCATTTCTAGTAAACTTTTGACAGCAAACTGAAGTTATGGACGGATTATTTTAAAGACGAAATTTTTCCAATACTCATTGTAGTACAAAGAAAAACTTCTATAGACTATACTTTTAATAAGAGAGTAAGTGGAAAGAAGAGTGTGTGAGAGTGACTGGGTGATCATCAATCAGCTTTCTTAGGAGTGACAACAAAATACCTTCGCGGGTGAACACCATTCGACACAATTCAAGTCTTTTAATTTTTGAAAGCACTGTCGTGTAAGCTAATTTCTATCTTATTGCGTTATTGCAAGAGTCGATGTTTATTCTTGTTTAATTATAGAGTAACTTGTCCAATAGAATGCTACTGTTTATTCGCCTATTGTAGAAAGTCTATTTTTTTTACAGTGTTTTACTCGAATTGGATACGGTTGATATGACAAGCATTTCCACCATACAGAAGACCGCGGAAACCAGGATCCCCAAGCGTATTATTCTATTCCCTATTGTAACTTGCTGTAAGCTTCTTAGGAGGGTTTAAGATTTATAGTGTTATAAACAGTCTCACCACCACTGCTATAAACTACGAAAATCACTAACAGTTACAGCCATGTTGTTCGTACCTCAATCAGCACTTTACACACATAAGTTTGTTATCAACTTATAATACATTCTTAGTCTTTAATAACCCCACTATTCATCAATATTTATAAACCGACCAATAGCATTGCTTTATCGGCATAACTAGTCATAATAATGTCTATTAACTCATTTTTATTAAATAGAGAAGTGAATTGATGTGGCGATAACAATAGGCACAGTAGAATAATACATTACTCCGACAATTTTTTTTGTAAAAAACCAACACACTACAACCCACAACTATCACACTTATACGGACAACTATTTTTTAAAGCAATTAAAAAAAAGAAGCAGTCATGGGACTGCCGACAAAAGTGAAAACTTAAACGTCGAACTTAAAACGTGGTGACATTAATAAAATTAATAAGGAGCTGATATAACTCAATGTTTAGATTAGCGCCCTCTAGTGGATGTATATATGTATTATTAGTGTGACGGCCACGAGTTTAGTGCTTTTTCCCTCATAGCAAAAGTGTACAAACGTGCCTGAAGAAGTTTTCACTTCAAAAAAGTTGTCGGTACGTCAATATAAAAACATAAAAATTGCGTGATATATACCACAAGCATAAGCCTTTTTAATCCTTACTAAGCACCAAAAAAATGTTAACTGAATTAATTAATTGTGGGACTAACGACTTCTATAGTCCATTCTACGCAATGACACCGATTCATACTAATTTACTAGTATACAATAGACTAAAATAGTCTGCCTCGGCACTAAGCTGGTTAAAAGTAATCGATTTCGTTTCGAATTAGATTCTCCCGGAGGAGATAATTAAACTTGATAAGGATTCTCGTGATAAAGTTTTGATATTAAATGTGTAAGTTCTTATCACAAGCTGTTGAATTCATTCAAGAAATATCTTTTGTGTTATCAGCAGTGCCCCCAACAAGTCGAGAAAAAGAAAAACTAAGGCACAGTCGTACCATCCTTTTATAAAGCCAAGTCATTTTATTTAATAAAGAAATAAAGTTGTCGTGTCAATATTATTGACACGGCAGCATAGATCTCACAACTTTTTGCAGTAATAATAATAATAATTTTGTTTTTTTGTTTAATTGTAAGTATATTTAAAAATGTAATTGATATGTATATAAAATAAATGAAGAGAATAATAATAATAACTCCATACATCTCACACACGGCCGTCTGATCCCAAACTAGGCATAGCCTGTACTATGGTAACCAGACTGCTGATAATATATATTATACTTACTACCACTTACTTATATATTTCTAAATACATACATATTATAGATAAATTATATATTTATTAAATTATATATATATTTTGTTATTTTAGACCCAAATAATAATAAATACTTAGACCATGACTGTTTACTGCTACGAAAATGTGCAATAATAATATTAATAATAACTTAACATCTTACACACGGCCGTCTGATCACAAACTAGGTCGAGCCTGTACTATGGTAACCAGACTGCTGATAAACATACTTACACATTTCTAAATACATACATATTATAGATAAATTACACCCAGACACAGAACAAATGATCATGCTCATCATACAAATATTGGTCCTGGGTGGGAATCGACCCACGACCTGTGACTTAGCAGTCAAAATCAAAAAGAGTTAACTCGTCTTTAAGTAAGTTTAATATTTTTTCAGATTTTATGTGATACTATTTTTTGCTTGCGTGAATGTACATTTTGTCAATCATTCAGGTTTTCCCCCGAAACTGTAATTATTTTCTGAATAAAAGATACCCTGTGACCTTCTTTGTTGAAAACGCATATGCAAAATTATACGGTGATTGGTTAAGTAATAACAGAATTCAGAATCCCATAAAAAACAACAGACAAATTATCTTTTAAAGTATCACCGACTTGAATGCGCCTAAATCATGGTAAATTGTAATAAACTGTATTTTTCATCCCTTTATTTTCAACCCTTAGAGGTGTAATATTTTCTTTAAATTTAAATAAGACCAAACTTGAGTAAAACTTATCCATTTACAAAAATATAATATCTAAAAAAAAATCACCCAAATTGCTTCAATTGTGCCTATGAAATCAGAGAAGGAAGAGTTCTCTCGATTCGCCAGTATCCCAGCATCAGATCCTGATCTGATGACCATGGGACCACTTGGGAATCGCGTAACATAAAAAAAAATTCTGACGAATTGAGAACCGCCTTCTTTTTTTGAAGTTGTTTAAAAAGAAAAATAAATCTCGCAAGTCGCAACATAGTTCTACTGCCTGGCCTGTTGGTCTAGTGGTTAGAGACCCTGACTGCTAAGCCAGAGGTCGTGGGTTCGATTCCCCCCCAGGACAAATAATTGTGTGATGAGCATGATCATTTGTTCTGTGTCTGGGTGTAATTTATCTATAATATGTATGTATTTAGAAATGTGTAAGTATGTTTATCAGCAGTCTGGTTACCATAGTACAGGCTCGACCTAGTTTGTGATCAGACGGCCGTGTGTAAGATGTTAAGTTATTATTAATATTATTATTGCACATTTTCGTAGCAGTAAACAGTCATGGTCTAAGTATTTATTATTATTTGGGTCTAAAATAACAAAATCGATTTTATTCAACAAAACATACTTTGTAGTAGATAACCCAACCCCAAATGATAATATTACGTTAATAACAATAGAAATATTTTGGCATGTTTTTTATAACCCTTAAAGCAAGTTTCCAAAGTTATATCGTAAAAGGCCCAGGACTACACCTCATATGTTTTTTATCGCGCACTTAAAGAAAATATTTTACTGCTCACCACTTCTTTTTGGCAGTTGTGGCCGATCTTTTTCCATATTTATAGTGACTTTTACCTCGATACGTCACACGAAAGACTCCCAAAAATATAGTTAAAAATATTTAAACGTGCCGATCGTGTCAAATTAGCCGCAATCGTTACTAAACTGACCTACTGGCTGCTCCTCTGTCAGTAATAAATCAGCAAGTGTCATGTCAAATGACAGTTTTCATAATTAGTCACTCGACTTCCAGTTGTCAGAATTCTGACAAATGTCCACCCTAGAGTTGGGACGTTTCGGCGTATGAACAGTTGGTGAATGTACATTAAGTAAAATAAGACTTCATTAGTACTCAGAAAATAACGTATTTTAAAATCTATACTAATATTATAAAGCTGAAGAGTTTGTTTGTTTGGTTGAACGCGCTAATCTCAGGAACTACTGGTTCGAATAGAAAAAATATTTTGTTGTTGGATAGCCGATTTATCAAGGTAGGCTATAGGCTGTATAACATCACGCTACAACCAATAGGAGCGGAGCGGTGATCATAAACGCAGGTGAAACTGCGAGGACGGCTGGTTTTATATAAATTTCAAGGAATGTTCAGGGATTGCATTCGTAATTTTTAAACCTTACAATATGATATTTAAAATTATTATTTACGGAGGGCTGCCTTAACCACATTAAAAACTTTGTTCTTTCAAAAAACAGTTGTGAAATAAGGAAACAAATAAAGACTGAAAAAAGCCCTGTGGATACATTTCAGACTATCCGTCCTCATTAACTGCATAACATAATATGACCAAATGGCGCTTCCGCAACCTTTACAAGGTAAACATTCCAGTCATAACTTTAACCCATCAACTCATTTCATCATAATTTCAGTTTGTTCGAAGTTTTCTTTACTTAGGAAAGCCGATTAATTTTGTTTTTTATGTTTTAAGTTATACGTCATGTATTTACTTATATCATATTATCGTTAAATATTCACGCCTGTATCCCGGTTTGGGTAGACAGAGGCGTATTTCGGTCCCACTCACGTAAGGGGGCCATCCATAAATTACGTCACACGAATTTAATGATTTTTGGACCCCCTTGTCATACGTGGTTAAATTTGTGGAACCCCTCTGGCGTGACGTCACATATTTTGCAATTTTACATCCAGAACTGAAAAGACCAGTTCTAATTTTTTTTAGTAACGTATGTAGAATTTCGTTTACAGGTAATGTTTTGTGTTTAATACTTTAGATTTTGACATGTGACGTCACAAAGCTTTTGAACCCCCCCCCCCCCACCCCTTGTCACACTTCGTTGACCCCCTCCCCCATATCATATGACGTAATTTATGGATGGGCCCTAATTGGGTGCTAACCTATTGCCGCTAACCGGGCACTTTGGCAGTAAAAGATCAATTGAGGAAAAATCAAAAACATAACAGTTTTATTCTTATACAAACAACTAAGAAAGTTCTCTCTTTATCAAAGTGATATCAAAAAAGTGTTAAAAAAATATATTAACCGTACCTCAAAATGCCCACGGTCAACATAACTGTGTACAGAGAAGATTAGCGGACAAACAATCTCAAATTCCGTGCAAAGATTTTTATCGTTAGATATAATATATGCCCTTACCGTTATACAGAATCGAGAATACTGGTTCCGTGCAGAAACTTACTTACTGAAGACACTTAAGTAAGTAGTGAGTGTCGGAACAATGCAATAAAGTGCCAAGGGGCCATCCATACATTACGTCCCAGGTTAATAGGGAGGGAAGAGGGGGACATTGTGTGACAAGGGATTGTGACGTCACATGTCAAAAGCTTAAGTATTAAACACAATACATTACCTGTAAGCCAAAGACTAACACGCTACTACACTTTTATCAAAAAAATAAATTTTAGAACTGCTCTTTTCAGTTTTGAATGTAAAATTGCAAAATATGTGACTTTATGGTTCAAACAATTAATATTTGCCACGCAGATAGTGTTTCCTATCATTTTTTATGTGATCACTTTTGAACTTCTTTTACTTTGAGCAATTGATGTACTTCCGACCTTTTGATAATGATGTCACACAATACAACAAGCGACGGACATACGCGCACACTTGGCGACGTGCGACATCTCACTTAATGGATTCTATAACGTAATCTATGGGTTGCATTACAAATAGAATTATAATAATAATAGCTGGAAGTACTGAAAGCCTGCAATCGTTTAGTAATTTTATACAATTGGCTCTAAGAATAAGCCAAGAAATCTGGATTATTCTAACACCCATCAATCATTTTAACGCTTCCCCGAAAGCTCTTTAGACATCCTATTCAATAAACGATTAATAGCTTCATGTTTAAAATATATTAACAGTTTCTGCGAATACTTTATCACATGATTTTCGTACATGTTTTGCTTCTACAAAAATTCTGATAATTAGGTCTCTCTACCTAACCTATTAGGAATACTTATCTTGACGCTAGTTACGCTAAAATATGTAAACACATTGTACATGAAACGCACACCGTGAATACTACAGTAATTATAATTACCTAGGTAACCGCCAAAACTCAAGTTGTTTACAATAAAACTAGAATAAAAAGTAATTTAAATAAAATAAAATTAACAACCTTATATTAGTAACTTTGTTAAAGACTAGCAGCGCCCCGTGGTTTCACCTGCGTAAGTCCCGATCCCGTGGGAATATCGGGATAAAAAGTAGCCTATGCATTAATCCAGGTCTCCCGCTATCTACATACTAAGTTTCATCGCAATCGGTTCAGGGGATTTTGCGTGAAAGAGTAACAAACATCTATCGATCCATAAGTCCATCCATCGTAACTTTCACATTTATAATATTAGTGGGATCAGTGTGATAGGACCTAACTAGTTTGGGCCCCACTGGGGCTACATGTCGAAACCAGTCGGGCATCCCCACACGGTTTTTTTAAATCTGACTAACAAATTAACAAATTTAAAAACTGAGTTCTGTGAAGTCAGTCTTCTACTAATGAAACCCGTGTTAAAATAAAAAGATTCAAAGCGTTTAAAATAGTTGAAAATAATTAAAAGTCGTCTTGTATATTTCCCATTAAAAAACAAGATTATTGTATTAAACCAGTTTAAAACTAAACAAAAGACATTAACAGAAATGAAGACATTTTTATCACACTAAAATTCTGCATTTTCACACATAGTGAATAAGTTCCACTCGTCATGAAACTGGTTCATATTTACATAAATACATATATACTACACTATTCTAGTTCCAACGACCTAAATAGTTAATGACTGGACTCATATCGAATACGGTAATCAGAAAATGTTTTCCGATTCATTTTGATATTAGAAATTGGTCAACAATAAAATAAAATAGATCATGATTGATACATTTTTAAATAACAAAAATTATCGTAATAAAAAGTTATATTACATCAAAGACTACTTTAAACGCCACTCAATTTTAAGATGTCATTGATTCTAGCTTTACAATTTACCTCAAAGGGATGGAGCACGAGACTTAACGATTTCTTGTAATTGAATGGAGTCCTTAGAAATATTTCATCTATCGCCAACAAATACCTATTTATATTTTGATATAACACGCATATTATTGTTCTGTGTTAGTATTTTAGTAATCATAATCATAGTTAAATTTTTTTTTGCCAGAGGGGGCAAACGAGCAGACGGGTCACCTGATGGTAAATGACTACCGCCGCCCATGGGCACCTGCAACGGCTGCAACTCGAGAGTCATAAGTGCGTTGCGGGCCTTTAAGGCAGGAGTAGGGGAAAGGTGGTAGAGGGCGGAGGAGAGTGGTGTTTTAGGCATAGATATCGTGCAAATAATTGTATGAGCTTAAAACACTATTATTTTGACATTACAAACAGACACTTCAATTTTATTATACATATACTACATTATATGTATACTAATATAACAAAGATAATGAGTCTGTGTTTTAACGCGATAGTCGTTGAAACCAACCAGTATGAAAGATCTTCTTATTAGTTTGTTTGTTTATTATGGAGATAAGGCACATCATCTCTAGGGCATTATCCTTGAACCGGAGTACAGCTGTCCTAACGGCCATCAAGGCCGCTAGAACTCATAAGTGGCTAGAAGGGATAGGGTTGCGAACGCACGATTACTTGAATCGTTAAACATCCCACATGATATTCAACTTATCCATACAAAATAAATAAAATTGAAGTGTCTGTTTGTACCTATGAGTAAAAATTAGTATAAAAATTTTTGTCTGTCTGTCTGTCTGTTTGTTTGTTTGTTTCGAATAATCTCCGGAACGGGTGGACCGATATCCATGGGACTTTCACAGGCAGATAGCTGGTGTTATAAGGAGTAACTTAGGCTACGTTTATTTCGGAAAAAGATTTAGGGATCCGCGCAAAATATACAAATAAGTACACGCGAGCGAAGCCGCGCGGGAACTGCTAGTACGTATTAAAGCAAGGTTCAAATCATTTCTATTATCTTGACAATGTTTCTTATGAACCAACAACTCGCACAAAACAAATATATTTCTATTCTATTTGTAAATGACGCTCTGAGTAAACTTAGTGAAGCGTATGTCGCCGGTTGATTTATGACCGTTGAGGCCCGCTATAAACGTACATAGTACGTTAGTCGGCTTTGAGGTTTTTTTAATTACTTGAAATGGCGATAAAAAGTAGGCCAAATCCTATTTCTTCATTTGTGTTTAAGATATTGTATTTGGAAGGAGCTCAGAAAAAAGTAATTGAAAGAGCGGTTAAGACGAGCCGCTGATACATAAATTACTATCCTATTTTAAAAAGAAAGACTAAAATTACAGGGACTTAAATTGGCCGTTCCCGGAGGCTTCCTTCTTAGGTTATACGCGGGTCCCTGCAATAGACCCACTTATGACGGAACACAATGGTTTTAGTCGGTTCGATTCCGACATACCACTTCAGCGTTAGCTCCGGTGAGGTGATGACCCGTGAAGGTTTCTCCACACGGAAAAAAGGGACTTAAATTGGCCACTCAATTGTACCTATAAATATAACTTTATCACAATCACAAATATGCCACGCGTCCGTGCAGTATATGTATAAAGTGTATAAACATAATACCCCCGACGCACTTATCGCGTGGCGTAGTGTTATCTTCATTCTTTCCTTTGTTTACTATATATTAATAAACGTGAAGTATTCATGTTTATTAAAGACTATACGGTTTTATTCACGCTTGTATTTCGGGGATGCACGACTAGTATCGGACCCGACGGGGGCCCTTTTTCAAGGAGTGAAGCGTCCTGCCGCGACGGTGTCAGTCAGTCTGTCAGTCGGGCATACCCGAAATACAAAAGTGAGTAAAACTGTATAGTCTTTAATAAACATGAATACCACTCACGAAAGTTTTTATTGTGTCGTGAAGTATTATTTAAAAATACGTCGCGGGAGACTTAACGAACTCAAAGTATACTTAGACTAAATAATTAACTTTTTAAAAAGTATCACCTATTTCAATGTCCTAAATGATAATTAATTATAATAAACTGTATTCTTTCTTCCTAATTTTCCACCCTTAAAGGTGGAATATATTTTCTTTAAATTTAAATAGAACCAACCTTGAGGCAATCAATTCATTAAAAAAAAAATTATAATCGATGCACAAATGGCGAAGATTTCGCCTAACATACACACGAAAAAATTATTCAGTCGAATTGAAGACCGCCTCCTTTTTGAAGTCGATTAAAAAACAACAGTGCAAAAAAAAATTCAATGAAAGCGTTGTTTAGACTGGAACAACTATAAGTGGATTACACATACTTTACTCGAAACTCTGGCAATTAATGAGATAACAAACTATTAAAACGTACACTTTGTATATAAATATATCTAACGTTAAAAACTGTTTCGTGCCGGTTCGGTGCAAGAACCAACTGTCACCACGTTGTCGGCTTTTCTAAATGATACATTTTCTCAGGAATTTATGTATTAAACAGAAACAAGCGCATAGTGCAGTCGGTAGAGCAAATGTGATGGTTGTGATTACATTTTTCGTAGTAATCGATGAGGACCTGTAGAACAATATGTAGGGATTGCGCAGTGATTCTTATGGTAAGAATTAGATGGTAAGAAAATTCTAACTAACAGCACAAATAAATGGAAGTCGTTACTATCTTACAAACATACAGTTTATTTATCTCTTTATTGTACACCTTTTAAGTGAGATACAATCCAAAACAATGTAAACATTCAGGTATAACAATTGGCGGTCTTATCGCTCACGGCGATCTCTTCCAGACAACCTTTGTACGGATATTAACAAATATATTTCATGGTAGTCTTTTACATCTTACGTCTTGTACATTTTGTTGGAGAATCCAAAATATACTTGCGTAGTTAAGTTTGTTCAGTGCTTACTTTAAAATGAATGAATTTCGATACTTTAATAAGACTCCCGGGAAATATGAATCCATGCATAAGTAAACGCATCCATAAGGATGTCGTAACTCTGGGGCACCAATGAATCTTTTACTGGTACAGATTTCTCCCCGAGACATTGCGTACAAAAAGTAAACATAGAATAGTCCATTGGTATTAGTGTTCATACACTAAAGTCAATCTCTTTGATTAATTATCCTTATCAAACGAGAATTACCTCGAACCGCCTGATGGAAAGCTAGGGCTAGGACCACCATTATAGATACGGATGATACTATAATGGTCGCCCTCAGCTTGACGGCCTCGAGAGATGGTTTTTCACGCCCCGCTTAAAGGACCCGGGATTATATGACGAAGAGAACACGTGTGCTGGTAATGCATTCCACATTTTAATGGTGCGGCAAAGAAAGGAGGTGCTGAACCGTTTGGTCCTAGTTGGGATTTTTTGCACTGTAAGGGGGTGACACCTCAGCCCGCTACGTGTTGTTCTGGATAGGAAAGGAGAGGGTGGGATCAATTGGAAGAGCTCTTCGGAACACTCGCCATGGTAGAGACGGTAGAATACTGAAATTTCTTTCTATAGTAAAATTTAGTAATAATTTTCGAAGTGATTTTTTATATTAAGGTTTTCAAGTAGTTAGAAAGGAGGAGGAGTAAGATTTTAAGCGCATTCAGGCAGTGTTCATACTTTTATACCTTTTTTCGTGCGGAGTCCCCCACGGGTCATCACCTCACCGGAGCTAACGGTGAAGTGGAATGTCAGAATTGAACCGACTTAAACCAAACGGTGTTTCGTCACAAGTGGGTCTATTGTAAGG
Organism: Euplagia quadripunctaria; assembly: GCA_963859945.1. Taxonomy (NCBI): domain Eukaryota; kingdom Metazoa; phylum Arthropoda; class Insecta; order Lepidoptera; family Erebidae; genus Euplagia; species Euplagia quadripunctaria. The sequence continues at coordinate 2,966,646 of OY982585.1, forward strand.
GAACCGGGTATACCCTAAGAAGGAAGCCTACGGGAAATCGTTTTATACCTAGTAAAGCTACCTAAATCATATATTATAATAGAGACATGATTCGGCACGTATGGGCCGGCTCGACCGGAGTGGTACCACGGCCTCACAGAAAACCGGCAGTGAAGCAATGTTTACATTCCTTTTCGCCGAGTGAGTGAAGTTCCCGTAGGCCCTAACCCTTCCCTCTCCCCCTCTTCTTCCCCTACCCGCACTGTCCCTCTTCCCCTACTTCCACCTTAAAGGCCGGCAACGCACTTGTGACTCTTGAGTTGCAGGTGCCCGTGGGCGGCGGTAGTCGCTTACCATCAGCTGACCCGTCTGCTTGTTTGCGAAAAAAAATCTGCCAAAATCATTATTTCGAAACATATTCGTCTATATGTAACTATTATTACTTCTTGTTTATTTTTATTTGGTGTATGCAGGCCGTTTCCAACCGGTCTCCTTGAAGGTAATTAAGGGAAGCTTATGTCAAACCGTGGACGTCCTATGACTGAAATTATGATATACTTATTAACAAATTGTCAAGAGGACCCTATAGAAGTTTCCAAATGAAATAGGTAACGAGGTGTGGGAAAGTTCTTCACACGCGAAAAAAATTGCAGTACAGGCCTCTTTCTACTCACATCTTATCTGCCTGCCTAGGCCCCAAAGTCCGGTTCTAACCAGTAGTTTTGATGATAGCATCTACCACCACCATCAACAAAAAGGGAACAAAAATGTCAGTACTTAAAAGTGAAAAATGTAATATTTACCTAACCATCACTTTAATTTAAGCTTAAAGAAGCTAAAATTGAACATAAAAGTTTTCGCCAAAGTTCATCGAACCCTGTTATTTCTACAGCCTATAGAAACTAGATACACAAAAAAACAGATCTAGCAAAACCAATAATTGCGACATACGATAGTTAATGGAGCTGTCACCCCCTCCCTCCTTCCACTAGGCTGGAGGTCGAGGGGAAGGTTAACGACAAGCTGACGCATCGTCAAAATAAATAAGTCCATTATTTATTTTAGGACACCATCAATCTTCCCCAGATATTTCTATTTAAACTGGTATCGTTTAATCAAACAAATATCATCTATTATTTCCTCTATTTTTATCTTTGGTCTAAGTTTACCCTTTTAAATTGTTATAAGCAGTTTGAAACCTTTTTTTTTATAGTATAAGGGCCAAACCAGCAGACGGGTCACCTGATGGCAAGTGATTACCGCCGCCCATGGACACCTGCAACTCAAAGAGTCACAGATGCGTTGACGGCCTTTTAGCTTTGAATACGCTCTTTTCTTGAAGATTTGAAGGTCGTATCGGTCCGGAAATACCGCAGGCGGCAATATGTTTCACAGATTGGTTGTGCGAGGCAAAAAGTTTCTGGAGAACCGAGACCAATTATCCAACTGATGGGGATGAAACTACTCTCGAGTTGTGCGCCTACGATTAGAATAGAATTATTAATAAAGAGCTAGGCACACAGTGCCACGACCAGACAAAGGGTGTAATATTAATAAATTAACATCATACAGATCTCCTGAATGACCTGACGATGTTAACCACTAGAGGAATACTGTATTTCTAAGGTGATTAGGCTAAAATGAGCTGCCTGAAGAACGACAATTTCGGTTTGTCCTGGCTACCACTTTCAACACATTCGTTTCGCAGTAGATAGACAGATAATAAAATGAACTGAACTGAAGTGAAATAAACTGCCTCGGCAGTATAAAGGCGGTTATGCAAATTCTATCACACGCATCCATTTCCAGTTTTGTGAAACCGTACCTACTGAAGTGCATACTAAGAAAAGATTACTTCACATTTTCGCTCCCTAACACTACAATACAACACTACAATCTATATATCTTTAAATACATATATATTTCTTCTGTGTGTCACTGAACTCCTAAACTCCTGTGTGTCTTCAGGTGGATTCAAGAATGGTTTAGATTTACAATTGGACCCGGTAGATAGCGCTGCGAAAAGATTCCAGGAATAATATTTTTTTACATTCCGGCAGGACAACGTTTGTCGTGTCCGCTAGTGTACATATATAAAAATGAATCCCTATTTCCCTTGGTCACGGCATCACGCGTCGCGCGAACGGCTGGACGGATTTCGCTAATTATTTTTTTTGTGTTTGCTATTGTCAGGAGAAAGTTCTTATGAAAGATGAAATTAAGAAAGTTGCGCAAAAAATTAGTGGAAGTCCTCTGGAATTTTATCTCCCTGTCTCTTCTTCCCCTTTACTCTATCTTTGCACTTACCACTCTTTGATTCTGCATCACCCCAAGGTTGACTGGCATACAATATGTGCATGCAATTTTAATAAGTAAATACAATATACGTAGGTACATTAATTCCCCTTAGGAACACAAAATCACTACATATTAAAAAACAAAGTCCCCCGCCGCGTCTGTCTGTCTGTTCGCGATAAACTCAAAACTACTTAACGGATTTTCATGCGGTTTCATGTAGACAGAGTAATTCATGAGGAAGGTTTAGGTGTATAATTTGTTAAGAAAATATGTTGATGATTGTCGAAGATGTCTCTGCTACCCGTGCGTGCCGGGGCGGGTTACTAGTGTATAATAATTAAGAAATAATACCTTAAGCAGTAAGCACACGGGCGTTTCAATACAAACATTGTATTCTATTCTCGTATGCTCGCTCTCAGGTTACAGGTGCACGTCTACTAAGCACTTAAATCATGTTTAATTTTAAACTTCTTAATCCATGTGTTGCAGAAGTATTGGTCTGGTAATCATCACGCTTTATAGATGTTATGAAAACTTTATGCTATAATCGGAACAAGTAGTGATACGCCATAGCCCGATACTTTATTTAGATAAAGTGGTAAGATATTTTGTTTGTCTAGCAACTTGCACTTGATTGAATAAGTTACAAAAAAGATACAAACAGCCGAACGTAGAACCTTTCTTTTTTAAGTTGATTAGTCTTTTGATTCAAAAACATTCCCATAAAATATTATTAGTATGTATTAAAAAAAGATTTTGATCAAATTCGATTCAGGTATTAAGAAATGCTATTCACAAAGTGGCACGTAAGGGCTGGCTCGACCGGAGTGATACCACAACCTCATAGAAAATCGACAGTGAAGCAATGCTTGCATGGCTTTTCGCCGAGTGAGTGAGATTACCGGAGGCCCTAACCCTCCCTTCTCCCCGTCTTTCCCCGTCCCCTACTTCCACCTTAAAGGCTGACAACGCACTTATGCCTTTTGAGATGCAGGTGCCAAAAAAAATGAGGCTATGATAACCGCTTACCATTAGGTGAGTTTCTTCAGAGCTTGTTTACAATATTTGTAATTTTTTTATAAAGGTCACATCTTATTAATGCAACTCAATACCTTAGAAAACATGAATTAATTTTGCTTAATGATACGTTTATTCTACTATACACAACACACTACTCTTCCAGATGACTCCATTATCAAAGCTTACCTAATTGTATAAACTGTACACAAATCCAAATAATCCATAAAATTTAATAAACATCAAAAGAAGCCAACTTCATATGTGCAAATTCTTGAAGATGTCCGAGACATAAATTCTGGCATTCATTGCCCTCTAAATTCGACCGATCAAAAGGTACACAAGAACTTTAATACACGAACTTGCATACACATACTGATTTAATACACGAATGCACGGAATTAGCCGTCAGAGGTGACTAATGCGAACATTACTGGAAGCAGCTCGTCTCTTTCATCTTCCCACGGATGGAAATTCAAGCCGTGAATTAGGATCTTCTGAGTCACAATTGTTTGTTTTGTCGTTTTTATTTTTAAGATATACTATTTACGGACTGCGTCAAATTTAAGTTGAAAAATAGTACTACACAAATGCCCAAGAACACCGAAGCTGAAGTATGGAAGATGAAAAGGTGTCTCATTGCAATTCTGGCCACAATGAATTTTACGTTCATAGGTAATTTTTCGTGATCTAACTGTATAAAATTTTTCGACTGAATTTTTTATGTTGTATTCAGGATTTATAAGCAATGTATTGTATTTGTTTATGAGTCTTCATAAACCCTTTTTTTTTAATTATTTTTAATAAAAATGCAACAGATGTTAATGTAGTACTTACTAACTTATATTTAAAAAAAACAACCATATCTTTAGACGATTGGGTGTTAAAGTTGAGGTTCCACTGTTAAGGTCGTAAGCATCTAAGATTTTAAGACCGAGAAATAATATTTAATTTTGGTGTCCCAACAAAACATCGTCAATAAAAATATGTGTGCGATTGATCTGAGCATGACTACGAACAGAGGATACATTTGAAAATAATTTAGCCTTGTAAATCAGTTTTGGTGTTCCACTTATCCTATTAGAGTGGTCAAGTAACAAGCTGTTCATCGTATCCCTGAGGCTACACACACTTGATTTGAAAATGATTTGCCGAAACCAATTTCCTTTCAGTGACATAAAGCGAACAAGCAGTGACGTTTGTCGCCAATTAGAAACTACGTCCTTTAGTCGTTCTGAAATAGGGTTGCTTCTATGTTTTATTATTAAATATGATAATATCAATATCTAATTTCTACTAATTGTATACATTGTAGCGCTTATTTACGAGATACGCGATGTAAGAGAAGCAGTGGCAGTGGCCCTGAGAACAAACGGGACAGGAAAAAAAGTGTTGTATTTTGAAGTTGTGCCACTCTTGTAAGGTCCGATAACCTAATCAATCCTACGACTGTTCGTACTTGACATCAAAAATTTATACTTATATGTACAGAAATCACTTGTATATATATTTTATGTTAATAAAGAATTTTTCAAAACAAACAAAAATCTTAACATCCTATTCCTGAGATAAGTATGTTCCTGTGATTATGTATCTAGAGTTCTTATACAATTAATTATTTTTTCTATTATGTTTTATACTTTACATTATTGGGTAATTATTTACCCAATTATCTGGGTTGGGTAATTATATACATTAACTAGCCTTCCCTGCAGTTTCACCTGCGTTTATGGTCACTGCTCCGCTCCTATTGGTCGTAGCGTGATGTTTTATAGCCTTCCTCGATAAATGGGCTATCCAACACTAAAAGAATTTTTCAATTCGAACCAGTAGCTCCTGAGATTAGCGCGTTCAAGCAAACAAACAAACTCTTCAGCTTTATAATATTAGTATAGCAATTTTTTTTACGTTTTGCATAGCTTTAATCAGTAGCAGTGCAAACACAAGATTTTGATAGTAACTTAAATAAAGGTCGGCCTTAAGCTTGTTTACGACCACGACGAACGTGAAATAACTAAAACGGTCACTCTTCATCAGTATTCTTGTTAAAGCCTCTAGCTAAGCTATTTACTTATGTTAGGAATCGGTTCACGACGCTAGTTTACTGGGTGGGGTTCAAACCCGCAACCACTTGATCCCAACCCCGACGTCTCACCCATTATACTATGCTATCATGTCATCTTCTCAGTCTAATTCTTTACATCTACATAAATTTAGTACATCTAGATGTAGGTTCATTCCATAATTCACTTTTGTTTTATTTTATTATATGTGACAGCCCTACGGGCGAAGTGTACACTACTCAATTGCGCTAGAAATATTAATACTTGACAAGTGACATCTAGTGGGTTACAACATAATTATGGAATAGGACGTCCCATATGACATCTATATTTGTTTCGTGTGGGACGTGAAGCAGGTGTATAAACATCGTAGAATATAAATGCTTACTTCATAGTGAATTTTATGGTCATTTAATTTGACCTGTATTTTAAATTGTTTGGAAAGTTTTATTTACTTAAGATTATTTAATATGTCAGAGAGAATAATGATTTCGGATTAGATATTTGTTTATCAAGTTTATTGAATAGTTTATAGTTTTATAGCAACTTTTTAACCTCTTCCCCCTGGGTGATACGTGGTGAGGTTTTAGACTAGCCAAAAATCATGTATTTTTGGAGTTCTTTTAAAGTTTTTTTAAATTTCAAATTTCTTTAATATATATAATAATACACGTGATATCTCACTACACCCCCCGGCCCTCTTGTGATATTTCATGATTTTTTCCGAACCCCCTCAACCCCTTTCGGGCCTCACGTGATTAATGGACAATCCCTTAGAAAAAATGCTATTTTGCTATAGCTGACAGTGATGTAAAAGAATAGGTAGAGTATATTCTCATAAACGAGATGTTGGTGCAGGAAACTTAAGGGGTCTCGAAGAATGATATCTGATAACCTTCATTAGGCTAACGTGGCTTGTCATATAAAAACCCCTTGGAAAAATCTTTGAAGTATAGTCTTCTACGATGAACTACTTCTTCTGCTTGGAGAAGTAAAGGCGGAATATTCAAACATCACTCAAGTGTAAGATATCGTTGTATCATCCTATAATTGAGTGCGGTTTGCGTATTCAACCGACATTGTCACCGTACTTTGTGCTTTCTACATAATACATCTAGGTCGGGGTTATTGCGTGAGTGAGTACTATTACCGCATTAGGTTCACTGTCCGCTTGAGGAAAGAATGGACGACCAAATGGAGATATATTCTAAACCCTTCAGGGCTATGGATCACTTATGAACCTAATGATCTATGTTGATATTTGTCAATGTATTTAGTACGATTTAGCTGTAAGACGCAGGGTTTTTTTTGGAAATGTGCTATCTGGAACAACTGGTTGTCTTAAGGGACACCGCCTACAAATAGTTTTGGATAGTCAGACTAGATCTTAAGACTTTTTCAATTTTGCTTTTTTAAATGGTTGAGCAGAGATAATTAATCGAATCAAATCAAAACCATATATTTCAATTAAACCAATAATAGATATTTTGGAATTGTCAGGAGTAGGAGTCAGTCAGACTAAGTCAGTCGTGAAGCTAGTTGCCTGTTCCGATACGTAGATCCTTTAGAGAAGAACAGGCAAGAAACTCCAAGGACACTCCTTTCCAAAATGTTTTTACAAATTTTTGGTTACATTGCTTATAAGCGTAAATGAAATGTGAGGACAATGTAACATACCTATTATTCTAAAATTTAAATAGACGCGCTCATTACTACTATACATATTTAAGTAATAGCAGTCCGGAGATGACTAGCCCCGACAACGGCACCCAGCCATCGTACAGATCAACCATATTGAAGGGAGCCGAACGACCCGACATATACGCCACCATCGGCAGGAGGACCTAGTAATCTAGGGCGAGAAATAGATAATAGATGTTTATTCTGTTTTTGTTTGTGTTTTTTGTTTGCCATAAACATTTACGTAATCATGTCACTATGACTATCATGACAATTCCAAAAACTGGTTCATAATGTAAGAAACATTCTGAAAATTAATGCAAAAACGAACAATTCAAAGCAAAGTTATAAAATTGCCTACAAAACGGTAAAAAATGTATATTGTAGGCATTATTCTCTAGATATAGATGTTTTTTTTCTGTGATATTGTGAGATTGTCATCTACTTCACATATATTCCAATTCTTAATTACTTTATGACTGCCGATTCACTATCGCGCAACCAAAATTCTCACGATAATTACAACTTCTAACATCAACCTTTGGAGCGCAGCTTGTATGATCATCTAACCCAGTCGCAAAGTACCTACATTTCATTTGCATTGGTAGACTATCGTATCCCGATCCCACATATTCCATTTTCACTTTTAAGCTCTACATCAATTGAAACAGTACTAAGAGATCTAATACTTTCGAACACCTATCCGTTTTATGAATCTTATTCTAACTAGTCATAATCAAACCATACTCCTCAAGAAATCTTCTCTACTGCAGTTGCCTTAATCATGTGAAAAAACAATTACCTGAAAAGAAAAAAAGAAACGGTTAGAAAGTATATCCGTTACATAAAATTGTTGTCACTACTTCATTTATTTCCGAAAGCATACACACTAAATTTGTATGTCAAACATAGGAAGCAAACCGAAACATTAAAAAGTAAAACATTAATCAATCCATCAAGTTAATTATTCAAAAGGTTGGAATGCCCAAAATGTATAATCGATATTATTGTTATGGAAACGTGTAGTGAAGAGGAGGTAAATGCTTTGATTGTTTACTGGTCTGCAATTCTAAATGAACGTTTGAATGGTGCAAACAAGCAGCAAAAATTTACGTTGTAAGTGCAAATTAAAAATATCAAGCAACTTCTTAGGTATTTCTTTGATTTCTTTTACAAAACACAAGAGTGCATAGTGATACCAGTGTCACTAACATAAGATGATTTTTTTTTCACGCTTTTATTAATTTCACTTGTAACTAACTACCAATCCAAACAAGTTAGATTTCAATTTTAACCTTCTTCTTTGTATCATCGAATTGAGACTTTGTCTGTACAGACAAATAATGTTTACATTTAGTTCGGATGACATTACTAAAATTTAGCGTTTTGGAACTGATCAGATGATGGAGCCAGCGGGTATATAGTGCAACTTTTTTTTACTTTTAAAGCGTTTTTTTTGTTTAGGTTTCGAAACTAAACTAAAAATCTCTATACAAGTGAGCAAACGAACAAACAGTCTACCTATAATATATAACGTATATTAAGCAGTTACCGGTGTCTATAAACGCGAGCAAAACCAAGGGTATCACTTGTGTACTACTCCGAAAAGCTGTAATTCAAACTGAAATCTGGAATACTCTATATCTCCTCTTCTAAGTTTTATTGAATACGGATTAAAATAAAGAGTCAACTATTATCACATTACTCCTAATTTAGTAGATGTCATTATAGTAAAATCATTGAAAAAATGCTTATTCCTCACTATTAACATGAAAGGAAAAAGCTATCTTAAGCTCCTTAATATGATTACCCTTCTTATCCATGATAGCTTCTATATATTATCTTTCCTACATACATAACGCTACCTACAAAACACTTGTTTCGTTCGGTCCCAGGAGTTTCACCAAATCTCTCGCGTGACGAAATATCGTGTTGAGCTGGCATTGTAAGCGTAATGGTGGACTTCCCGCGATCGCGAAACGCGGTCTATTTACAATACGCCTCCGTTCGCCCTATAAGATAATTCAGTTCTTTCAACTTCTGTAGACACGCGATATTATAAAACTAATTTCTATCTTGATGATATTATGATATTTAAATGGTAATTGTAACATTAATAGGTTTTTACAGTAAATTGGTAATTGCAAAATGATGATAAGTGATCAATCATTTCATCAATTTAATGAATCTTCTATCTGTGAAGAGATGTAAAAAAACTGTTTTGACTGTTACTAATAGCCATTTCTAAGATTAAGATAAGCTATAAACATCACTAATGGTGTCCTAATTCTGGGAACAGATCGATATGTTTGTTTTCCGATGTTTACTCAACTACAGATCACTCTCAACGATTTTTACTTAACAGTATTTATGGATGCTGATTTGTACAACAAGTAAATAGATAGGTAGATAAACTCTTTATATAACACCAAGATTTAAATTAATACAAATTTGAAATTGGCGACTTTATCGCGATTTACGATCTCTTCCAGGCTGGAAAAAAGATTATGGATCACATGAGAATTAAACATTCTAGTATAAGTATAATACATTTGGTAATTTTAAGAATCCTACTAATATTATAAACGTGAAAGTTTGTGAGGATGGATGGATGGATGTTTGTTACCCTTTCACGTAAAAACCACTGAACCGATTGCGATAAAACTTGATATGTAGATAGCTGGAGACCTGGATTAACGCATAGGCTACTTTTTTTTACGCGGGTGAAACCGCGGGGCGCTGCTAGTATTATAAATTGAAAACTTGTCATATACAAACACATACACAAATCACAAGATACGATATCTTAAAATTTTTTTGACTACATAACATCTCTTATCCATCTCATATTTTGTATTGATAGGGACCTTTATATCTAGTAAGCGCAACTTTGCACTGTGATAAACGCAGATTTTAAGTAGATAGATAGTGTATTACATGTTCTAGAATGATTTGACTTAGCACACTCATGTGTTTATAAAAAAAAAATATTCCAATCCATCATATCAACTTTTATTGTGACTGTAATAGTCAATAGTCATTAGCGGTGGCAGCAGAGGGAAATTCGATCATCTATTATCGTGAATAACGTGAATAACAATAATCATACTGTAGCAATCGAAAATATACATTTTAGATATTAAATCTACCATGTACTACATGCTCCTCCAAATCTCCATCCGCTCCATCAAAATGGCGCGGCGGTAGGGCATTTGACTGCCACTTCGCGTGTCGCGGATTCGATTCCTGCTCAGTGTAAATATATGTATGCATATATGTCTATTTGCATTAGTCTAGGTGTTTCTATGTATAATATGTATATATTAAAAAAAAATCAAATGTAATGGTTTGCGTTTCTAACTCGTTTACGCCCACTGGTAGCTAATTCGAAAGTAGTTGTCAGATAAAAAAAGATCATAAAGCTTTTTTAGATTGATTGTGTGATAATTTAAATAGCTCCTAATATAATAATATTACAGATATTCGGTGTTTTATCTTATTCAACGTCACCTCTGTCCTCTGTCCTAAATCCTCTGGCAACCCAAGCACATCAACAGTGACTCGGATCATTCTTACCATCGACGCTACAGTACGTGTCGTTCTAGAACCCACAATACAAACTCTGTTTAGTTTGTACTGTGGGATGTGGGATATAGGAATATTACCATATGTATTACTTAGTATCATCACTGAACGACAAACTCACTAGTTTGTCATTCGTCACGACATTGATACGCTGAGTAAGATCACGCATGACGAGATGACGTCACGCTCATTAGCAAGTCATGCAGTTCAAGATCGATGATCGCTAAATTCTCAACGAGGAACATTTGTAACTACGGAAAGAATAAGTGCTTTTTAACACGCGTTTGTTTTATAGTTTTACTTTTTTAGATTTTCACAGACATTCAAATGCTGAACATATTTTAATACTGACAGAGTATTCTCAGTATAAGCAGATCATAAAAAACCATATACCACCCAATAAATTGGTATACCCTTACTTCCAAAATCAGTTATGATTAAATTCTTTGCGGGATCTAAGACAGTTTACCTTTCCGTGGTACGCATTTAGTGTCATGCTCGGTGTGTTCGTGAATATGTTAGTTCAATTGTTGATTCCAACATTCGAGGAATCGTCATCATACTAAAAGATCAGTTATTTAATGAACGAAATGAATTTCACTACGTCCTATAAAAAGCATATTTTAATTGTACATTATTTAAATAACAAAGTGTTTCTTCAGATGCGATCGTTAGTTTAAAAGCAATTAAAAGTGGTAAAAAACTACTACACGCTACATAATTCATGCATTATAATATTTAGTTTTTTATATGACGGTTACAAAATTAATTAATTGTTATAATCTACATCTACAATGTTGGCAGAACAGTCAAATATTACAGCGTGTTAATTAAGGCAACTAGTGTATAAACTATTTGCCGATATGTTTAATGCTTGCCAAGATTAGTATCATAAACTGTTGAATAAAAATAAAATTTTTCTACCAACACTATTCGTTAAAAAATGATGTTAAGGTATTAATATTTTTAATCAATGTCTCATCTCAGTAATTAATTGAGTTTTAGTTAAGATAACCACTGTAGTGCAATACTTGTATTATCCTTTTTGCTGCCTCGCATTTGAGAAAATATTTGCACAATTTGGGAAAAAACAACCAAGAAAGTCTGTTTTATTTCGGCACGATGTAAATATTTAAATGTGTGTGTAATGAATGATACTCTTAGAACATTCAAAGATCACTTATTCACTGTAATTTGAAAAAAAAAACAAGAAATATATAACTCCAACGTTTTTGAATGCAGATGACAACTGAAAAAATGACGCCATTCTTTAACGTCATATTTTCATTACACTCAACATAAATAACAGAGAACAGGTTTAATAGTAAGCAGTACTACAAGATAAAATATAGCTCCTAATAAAGAATATAATTTACGCACATACAAAAGAAAACGAACGAAAATGGTCGAGAACAGCTGTCATAAATCACAACATTACGTAGAAGTAGATTTGACATCATATAATCTTGGATAATGCGAGCAAAACAGCGAGACACAAAACAAAGGCCTTTTTACAACAATAAAACGACATACGTGATTTGTCTAAATTATAACGACAATGGTCTAAAACGAATTTGGGTACAGTATTTGTCATATAAAAATAATATAATTAATAGTAACACATAAATCTATTTGAAAGAATCATATGATCGTAAATCAAATGGGAACTTAAAATTTTAACATTCCAAATGTCAGGAGTTTTCAGTACGTTATGAAGTTATGATGGAAAGAAAACATCTGTTTGAGTATAATAACGATTACACATTACCTAATCTATTAACTCTAAACACGAGTAGAGATCTGGAATGAGTTTCTCAATTCTCAAATTATAATTAACGTTATAACTTACTAGCTTCCGCCCGTAGCTTCACTCGCATGAATGTACATTTTGTCAATCAATTCACTACCCCTCGTGAACACTACTTTTTCGGGATGAAAGGAAAGGAAAAGAAAGAAGGGAAGGGAGGAAAGGAAAGGATCCTATGGTCTTTTCTGTATCCTTGACTATATGTGTGGTAAACTTCATGATGATCGGTTCAGTAGTTAAGGCGTAAAAACGTAACAAACAAACGAACTCACTTCCGCATTTATAATACTAGGCTTTTCCCCGCAACTTGGTGTGCAAATTTTTGTGAAATCTATCCTACGTACATTTTCCAGGATAAAAAATAACCTGTGTGCTATACCACACTATACAATCAATCACTGTGCCAAACATCATCCAGACCCGTTCAGCCGTTTTTGCGTGAAAGAGTACACAACGTTCATCCATCTATCCATCCATCCTCACAAACTTTCGCCTATATAATATTAGTAAGATTAGTTAGGATGTTAACATTACAAGACTTATGTACTTTGACTTATGCCTTAACGTACACAATTCATTAGCTATTGGGGTTTTCACAGCATGGAGTTCTAATATATGCTTCGTAGACAGCAATAGGCCCTTATTAAGTGGGACCATAAGTATAGCTGATGAAATAGAGACGTTACACACCTTTCAAAAATTCCGATTAAGTCTCGATTACTCCGATTAACACAACAAAGCGTTAAAGTGTTACGCTGCCACCCGATCACAAAATTTTACTCTTCATATTTTTTTCATACCGGGCGCCTTATATGAAAATCGATTCTTAAGGAGTAAACTCCAAAAATATTTATTTCGGCACGACGAGAAAATCTTAAATATAACAATACAAGAAGAAAAAAATACAGAATACACAGCAGACGAGAAATAAAAAAAAAGTTAAGAAAGGATGTCTCGCAGTCGCGACGGCACCGAAAGGGAATCCATTTCAGCATTGCCTGGTACGGATGGGTACCAGAGCAATGGTTTTCAACTGGACCCCAGTATAATATAAACAGACTACATAAATAAAGAGGTTTCCTAATATTTTATGGAGTTTAATAGAATTTCGTATGAAAATTAGACCGAGGAACACTTTGAATGTTACTAAATTTATTAAACTACTAAAGGTTTTTGTAACTACTAGTTGTACACTATTACTTAGTTATTTTAATGACGAATACAAGCATTCAATGCTAGTATGATATGATTATTACATTACCTTATAAGAGATTAGTTTCCTGTTTACAATTAAAACAACAACAGGAAAATAGCTTACTGCATGCTGCAAAATTTCTGAGTTTTTTTATAAACTAAATGAATAAACGAATCCAACACTTTTTAGTCACTAAATTGACACAAACTCTTTTACAACTCAAAACACATTAACACTTAAAAAATTGCAAACGAGCAGATGGGTCACCTGTTGGTAAGTGCCTACTCGCACATGGACACCTGCAACTCAAGACTCACAAGTGCGTTGCCGGCCTTTGAGATGGGAGTACGCTGTACGGAGTACGGAGGTTTGAAGGTCGTATCAGTCCGGAAATACCGCAAGCGACAATTTGAAGCCTTTAATAGCACATTATACCATAGCAATCATCAATTTCATAATTAACTTACGTTAAAAAGTTCCACAAAGGATTTCATCATTCATCAGATCGTATCCCATACAATCACTACATTTGTACATCAAAAGTATGCAAATTTAAACAAACAAAAAAACGCGTGAGGTGTCTTTCGGACACCAGGTTAGAACGAAGTTATTTTCGCTATATATATAAATATATTTAACGGATTTAGTAAATTGTATCAAAATATAGTCAATATTGTAAACACTCAAAATTAAAAACTGCGCCATCTCTTTTTTTTATTATTAAAATAACAAGTCCCGCATTAGAAATATTCCTGTGTCGCGGGGGCTTCACAAACATTTAAACAACGGACACAAAGAACACCCAGACTCGGGAGAACTACATGACACAAATTTCTGTCCTCTGTGGGATTTGAACCAACAACACTCGGGGCGGCATATTGGCGAGGCGACCACTTAAACCATTGCGCCATCCGTGCAGTCGATCTCTGAATGTTGTCTGAACGAATATATGGATAATTAATATACAACCAACATCAAATTACAGTAGTATCGGGCAGAATCCATAGATGGCGTAAATAAAAACTAATCTCGCGGTCAGCATTTTTCGTTGCGCTAACACTTATTTCCATCTAACCCTCATTCGCCGAGCGTCTGAAATGTAAAGTGCGAAATGAAAATTCGTTCCAAAAGAATAAAACAAATCGACTCACACCGTACACGCACTAAACCGTACACAAACATACATAAAAACGCAAGAAATTGGGATCGTCCTAACTTTTGGAGTCGAGTCAGAGATCAATAAAATATGGAGAACCCAAATCAAGTACGAAAGACTTTGGGTGTCAACAATTTTTTCATAGATTTTTCAACTGTGTCAACCTATCCTATAATTGTATTTGTTTGTGGTTTTCAATAGTGAATTGGTTCTAAAAAAAAAAAAATGATCAACGAGAAAAAATACAGATAAAGCTTACTTAATTCTTAAAATCAAATAAGGATCGCCTAAGTAAGGCAAGGTTAATTGAATTTATAGTTAACCCTAAATCAATCAATTTAGATCTACCCTCGTGTTCCCCGGAGGGTGTCGGCGTCGTAAGCATTATAAGTTTAGACAACGTAGTTAGTCAACTAAAAAACTTAGCATGATTTTTGTTAATTTACAATAAAAGTGACTGTCTCGTTGATGCCGGGGCATTCTTTGCGTTTGTTTATGCTCGATTCGATTACCGAAACAGATAAATCCTAACGTGACTTTGTCTGATTTGTGCTTGTGGATGAAATCAGAATAACAACTGAAAATCATTTCTTGCAAAAGGTCAGTAATATTTAAAAAAAAAACAAGTTAGTTCGTTATATCATAACAACTACACAACATTATATCGTTTTATTTACCCTGGGAATTACAACCGTTGATAATATTATCTAATATGAGCAATAAAATTATCTTTATCTTTAATATTTTTCTAGTTATTTAAACATAACACAGTTGCTAACATAAAAATTGATGACATGACAAAAGAAAGTGCTGCGTGAGAACAATTGAATCACACAAATAGTGTGAAATCATGCATTATGTGGAATGTCACTAATACAATAAACAGAGAAAGTTTGGCATCACATTGTTAAAAGAGTTTTATTTAATTAAAAAATATTAGTATATACACAAATTGTAACAAGAAGCATAAAAGCATTTTTGTAAAAATTACATTATGTATTCTTGGCTCTCTTCTTTTGAAATCTTTCTTTAGTAGTGCACTTTGATCGACTACGGTCGTATACTTATTTGCCAATGTGATTATATAACAAATAACACCAGTGGTATGGTGATGTGTGACCTTTGCCAGCCCTTTAAGAGTATTCAATTCTATCCAGATTAAGATGTTTTTATTGGCATAGATGCGTTGTCCGCATTCTATTTGACTGGCCTGTTGGTCTAGTGGTTAGTGACCCTGACTGCTCAGCCAGAGGTCGTGGGTTCGATTCCCACCCAGGACAAATAATTGTGTGATGAGCTTGATCATTTGTTCTGTGTCTGGGTGTAATTTATCTATAATATTTATCTATGTATTTAGAAATATATAAGTATGTTTATCAGCAGTCTGGTTACATTAGTACAGGCTCTGACTAGTTTGGGATCAGACGGCCCTGTGTGAGATGTGTGAAGTTATTATTATTATTATATTGGCATCATAAAAGTAAGGTAATTGCCCTGCTTTCATTTAGTCGCGTTCTCCCAAAACCCAAAACTTGCATTGCATTTATAAAAGTTATGAAAGGAGAGAGCCATGCTTCGGTACGTATGGGCCGGCTCGACCGGAGTGATACCACGGCCACACAGAAAACCGGCAGTGAAGCAATGATTGCATTGCTTTTCGCCGAGTGAGTAAGGTAACCGGATGCCCAACTTTTTCCTCTCCTCCTTTTCCCCTACTCCCACCTTAAAGGCCGGCAACGCACTTGTGACTCTTGAGCTGCAAGTGCCCATGGGCGGCGGTAATCATTTACCGGTCAGGTGACCCTGTCTGGTGTGACCCGGTGACCCGGTCTGCTCGTTTGCCCCCTACACCATAAAAAAATTGAAAAACAAAGCAATTTACATGTTTAAATTCTTGATATTTATAGATTTTCACATTAACATTACATCACGTGATTCTAGGACCCACTACGTTATCTATAGATAAACATACAGAAATAAAAGTCAAGATATACTAAAGTACGTTGCTTTGGCAATACCATTAGTTTAAGTATGTGTGACGTAATGAGCCATAGAGCTTAGTGATGTTTCGACGCGACGGTATGAATATACGACATCGGAATATATAACATAATTATATGACTTTGTTTATGAGTAGGTACCTACTCTCCTGAGAAACAGATTAAGTTTGTTTAACGGATTGAAAAATAAATATAGTCACAGCTACATTAGCTTTAAACCAATATTTATATCAGAAATATATTTATATTTTTTTTTGACGTGATAACGTCTTATAAATCGATGAAAGCCGGCTGCACGCACGAAAAAGCATGACTCATTGTCACGTTACGCCTGAGCCGAGCGTGCAAGCGAGGGCGCGGAACAAACGATAGAGAGGCACGATCGGCCTAAGCATTCGGCTTGTGACGCATGTATCTCTCTTAAACTTTCTTATGACGTTATCATGTAAAATTATCGTCCGTAAACCGACTTTACAGACAACCAATTTTTTTTTCCAAGATTGATTGAGTGATTAATATGTATTTTATTTATCATTTATTTACCTAACTTAACCAAATAAAATTAAGTGTTCTATTTCGTATGCACTAAAAGAGCTGCTTAATAATATCGCCATACACCTTTAGTAAAGTTTTGCCAGCGTGTGGCGTGTGATTCAGTTATGTTCGTGTTTGGCGTGTTTATAGTTAATATTATTAACTTACAAAACTTTTACAAAACATATAAATTACATTATTATATAAAAAAATATATTTAAAATGTCATTGTATCCAGCCCATAAGATGCTTCGATACAAAGAATCCTACATACTTGATCAGAAACTCATAAAAATATATCACGTAAATACTCTTTGCGTTTGGGTGAAAATTAAACACTCGAATATGGACCCTTTTTTGTAGCTTGACGTGCATTGATGACAGCATGACAGTAGCAGCTATATTACTACACGCTTATATTAGCTTGACCTGTATCAATATATCTATGTAACGGAATCTTTTAAAGTAGTTTTTACTAACTTGAAGGTGATTAACTTGAAAATATGCACAAGTACCAAGGACCAATGACAATACAACACTAAAAATCTTTTTGTTTTTTAGTGTTGTACAAAACTTTATTGTACAAAAGTGAGGTGCTTGACATCAGTTGCGGAAGAATGCAATGGCGATTATCGCTAACCCAATCATAGGCAAGTAGCGGAACAAGGGGGTGGTTTTTAGTCGGTAAGAGTCCGACAGATCCCTTCGCCTGCCCAAGAGCGGAGGACATCCATTTTACTTCTTTTAAACTATTATTTACTTGTAACTGGCAGCGCCCCGCGGTTTCATCCGCGTAGGTCCCGATCCCGTGGGAATATCGGGATAAAAAGTAGCCTATGTGTTAATTCAGGTCTCCAGCTATTTACATACCAAGTTTCATAGGAATCGGTTCAGTAGTTTTTACGTGAAAGAGTAACAAACATACACACACACACTCACAAACTTTCGCCTTTATAATATTTGTGTGATAACAGAATTCAATAGAAGAAAACTATCCATCATTTATCCAATTAGACTTTCGTAGGTATATAAAGAACGGGGCTGGAGAAGTTTCCTTCTGGCCTGATGAGGTATTTGTTGGCATACGGTTCTCGTTTATCATGCAACTGTTTACTTTGGCCCAACGTATCTGTAGACTGTTCTAGACATATTACGGGTTTGACAACCAGAAAATATAGAACTCATTTATACTAACTAGTATTCGCCTAGAGGTCGAAAAATGATCGTAATTCACTATTGATAGCAATAAAACTCCGTCGACGGCAGGGATAAAAATGAAAAATCTTTTTAATGATAATGGGTCGTCAATAGCCAAAAGAAAATAAGTTGACAAGAAAAAGTAAAAGTGACTGAACCATTTCGTTCTTTGCCTATTTATATATAGAATATAAATATTATATTGTTACGTCGACAATAATTCTTTCAAAACAAAAACCGACTTCAACAAAAAAAATAATCCATAAAAGACTTATATATGGTTTTCTCATGGATGCCATTGTCAGAACTGGACCAAATGGGACCACACGGGAAGCACCAGCTTTCAAATAAAAAAAGAATCATCAAAATCGGTTCACCCAGTCGAAAGTTCTGAGGTAACAAACATAAAAAATAAAGGACAGTCGAATTGAGAACCTCCTCCTTTTTTGAAGTCGGTTAAAAACAAGTGCTGTCACACATCATTCGTTACCGTTACCATAAACTGAGGTGCAGCAGGTCTCTTTTGCATCGGACGGTGAGCAAACAGAACGTTGCTCTTAAAGTATTCTTAACTTTTTTTATTAACAGACTTCAAAAAAATTAGGAGGTTCTCAATTTGGATTTTTATATTTTTTATGTATATTCGTGCATAACTCCGTCATATATTATATACTTACACAGAATTGCAAAATTATTTTTTGTTCGAAAGAGATTTATTCCGAAATGTGGGACCATTTCCATTTCCTTTTCCATTTAACTTTCGCAAAGATCTGATGATGAGTTTCAAAGACAGACAATGGAAGTCGTTTTTCAGGGTTCCGAATCCAAAGGGTAAAAACGGAACCCTATTACTAAGACTCCACTATCCGTCCATCTGTCTGTCACCAGGCTGTGTCTCATGATCCGTAATAGGTAGACAGTTGAAATTTTCACAGAATGTGTATATCTGTTGCCGCTATAACAACAAATAATAAAAATAAATTAAAAATTAAAGGGGGCTCCCCTACTAGAGACGTATTTTTTTTTGGCTTATAGTATTAAGTCTTGTACGATGGTGCGGAACCCTTCATGCGTGACTCCGCATCGCACTTGGCCGGTTTTTTTTTTAGTTAAAAAAACTTTTATTATGCCTCTATACGTGTGAAAGAGTTGTTCTTATTTTTTTTACAGACATTTTCAAAACTGAGATATAACATTAAGCCAATGACCCTTAGGGAGTGGAGCGGTAAGCGTAAACATCAACCAATGTGAGAAGTATGAATAATCCTAAATTTAACGCACGTTAGAACGCTGGGGGACAGATAATAATTTCTAATTTGACTATTAAAGTCCCATTACAATTTTTTTTTGTTATCACGGTAAAATCCGACGTTAAAGCATGTTATGCAGACACGCAATGGAAGGAAAAATCGCAGATTGTTGGTGACTAATTACATTGATGACAGCAAGTTACGGCAATTCGTCATAGCAACTAGTTATTTACAGTAAACAATATTTATTTACCGTTCTCCAACCTTCAATTAACAGTAACTGATAGTAGTTATTTAGAAAGTAGATAGATAGATAGACATACAACATGGTATGTTTAAGTACCGCTAAATTTAAATATTTTATTTTAAAAAACACAAACACAGACCCGCCTTAACAGGTGGATTTTCGCTTGTTATGTGTGTGTATGTATGTATGTGTGTTTGCAAATACCGCCACAGATTAATGAACAGTACAATAGGTGGATTATTTTAACAAGACATTTAAATAAATAGTAACTCTGGCGTCAAATGAATATATTTTAATATTCGTAAACGCGTGTGTTATTGCTCATGAATGCACATTTTACAGTCCACTAATTAAACAATTTAAAAATCAATTTAATAATTATTTTTAAGCGCTACAATTTTACAGTAAAAAGTAACTTTGGCACGTAGTTATTTGCCGCATTCAAATTCAGTATCAAAGGGATCCTTTATCCAAGCATTGGATACTTAGATCAAAAGTTCTCGCGACGCACTATGGCTGTTACTAATCCGCTTACAGAACGAGCGTTTAACATTACTGAGTCGCCAGCTTGAACAGTTCGGCTTAGGAATAAAGTTTTTACTAAACTGCCAAGTAACCCACCCGTACCTGAGGCCGCATAACAATGATAATAATAACTTAAGACACGAGGCCGTCTGATCCCAAACTAAACAGAGCCTGAACTATGGTAACAGACTGCTAATAAACATTCTTATATATTTCTAAATACATACATATTATAGATAAATTATATAAACCCGTGTGTATCCTATAAGAGTCCATACGGACCTCTGGTGACTCTGCTCAATACCTAAACACAACACTATCTATGGTGAAGCTTTTCAAATACTTCAGTTGTGCGATTACTTCTTCATTTGAGCGATAAATATTTTGTTCAAGGCTGTGTAAGGAACTGACACGGTATTCAATACAGAACCAAGGAGGGCAGAAACCAGAGCCCTGGTTTCATAGGAAGTTCGTGTACATACGTCTTAACGGGTAAAATAATGTAGCGACATTAAATCCAACTAATATTATAAACGCGAAAGTTTATGAGGATGTATGGATGTGTGGATGTATGGATTTTTATTACTCTTTCACGCAAAAACTACAGAACCGATTTCGATGAAACTAGGTATGTAGATAGCTGGAGACCTGGATTAACACATAGGCTACTTTTTATTCCGATATTGAAACGGCATGGGGGCAGTTAGTTTTTTATATAATTAAGGGCTGGTGTTAAGGATGATAGTCTGTTAAGCGTACGAGTATAACAACAGTATACGTATACAGTACACGCGCCATCTGTATTAGAAAAACGTACTACAACACTTCTGCACCGTCCCTCGCTGTTAGCGCATACACTTTTTATACTCCAGTTTTATTGTTCCATATTGTTCGTTATTCAAGTTTCCAAATGTAATATTGTATAAATACATACAAGTTTGTTACGTCGAAATCGCATTTTTACTTCTACATTCAAATTCAAGCAGTCATCATCAGGATACATCAAGCCACATCTATACATTGACACCATAGTCCACAGCTGGTACTCCCCGGCAACAGCCAGTTCGAGTTACAGGTATGCTAGTCTTACCTGCTCGAACTACTACTCGCTTTTAATATACTATCAATTTTTCCACCATTTCAAAAAGTGTCCAGTTGATGGCAATTAGCTTGCCCCCTGT
Organism: Euplagia quadripunctaria; assembly: GCA_963859945.1. NCBI lineage: Eukaryota > Metazoa > Arthropoda > Insecta > Lepidoptera > Erebidae > Euplagia > Euplagia quadripunctaria. The sequence continues at coordinate 2,988,360 of OY982585.1, forward strand.
TACGTGAGTGAGAAGAGTTTAATACGCCTCTGTCTACCCTTTCGCGGATACATGCGTGTATGTATGTTCATTATTAATGTTGATTACATTTCCTTGTACAAACATCACTCAAATCAATTTCTACAGATAAGAACAGATACCTTATCATAATGTTGTCATCATAATTAAATGTGAATCAGCTTTAGGAACACCCACTAGCCGTATGATAAATTTGTTTATTTTGTAAACAGAATTATTAGGCTCAGCTCTGCAGGCAGGCCTAGTTTGGGATCAGACAGCCGTGTGTCAGGTATCTCAAATTGTTATTATTATAATATGATTTATTTATATAGGTATACTTTTAACATTGTATTTAAATTATATTTTTGTACTCAGAATATTTTTCTCTTTCATTTGACAACAAAACACTTTGATAACAAAAAAAAGGTGTCCAAAAACGTTGGTTCGGCAGTTTAGGCGCTATGGTGAACATACGTGCACAGAGAAGTACAAATAAACATACATTGACTGTTATAATCATAACCTAGTAGATACTTAGGTGTATTTTTTAAAAGATAATCATTTTGAGTGCTTCAATCGTTCTACATTCAGGTCGTTTCAACCGTTAAGGATTAACCTACAAACATGTTTTGTATCTGAAGATCTAAAGAACCCTTAAGGCATAAAGAAAAGTGAGGAGTCGATAGGACGGGAAACTTATATAAATTAAGTTCATCCATCCATCATCCATCTATTAATTATGTCCAATTTAGGTTTTGTTATCGATGCTGGACAAAACGTCTAATGTCCTTCAATCATTATCGATCATGCCTTTCCCAATAATCGTCGTCATAATTCACTTATTTTGTTACCTTGACCGGAATCCCAGACCTTGGTGTAACGAGCACCAATACAATCATGGATGCATAAGACGGTAATATTGCAGATATTGACCCAAATTCCAGGTTTGATAGTACACCATCAAAGCTATTGAAACGCATTGTCGTAAACAAGCCTTCGTAGAAGGTTTATGGTTGTTTGCGGTTGATAACAATGTGGAATGCATAAACAAATTAGAGTAATCCAGTCTCTTATTTTATGAGCTAAAGAGTGGCTACAATTAAATAAGACAAATTTAGTCTCCAACGAATGTTTAGGTGTCCATTACACGCCCGTGCAAGCATGATGTAAAAACAAGCTATCCAGATTTTGCCTAATCAATATCATGCAAGCGTCAATCACTGTATTAGACGATACACCTAACGTGTATTTGGCGCTTTAGGTTCCAAAAACGGCCTTTTGACCATAAATGTTAAAGACAAACCAATGTTAAACATGGAAATTGTCGAAAACTGTTAAAGTTATAGTCCCTCCATTATCCTATTTGAAAAAAAAAAACAAAATAATCCGAAGGACAAATATTACATTAATTTTAATTTATGTCAAAGATGGAGCCACCAATCTGACCACACGATACCTGGCGTTATTATTGGTTTTAATAAAAAAAGAAGAAGTGCAAGTGTTGAGCTATGGCAATATTTATCTTCTAAACCAAATGAAGAGACTGCGTTTATTGGACATTACGTACTTTGGAGAATGAATACAAACCATGAACAAACATTGCATTGTAAGGGACGGCAGAAGTCAGAGCCATAGTCCTAAAGTAAAATAATGTATCAAGATACGCCAACAACACGACAGGTGTATGTAACTTTACTGGAACTTTCCTGAATAACGATAAACTTCCGCAAATCTATGGTGGTGTCTATAACCACCTTATTTGATACTAGCTGTGCCTGCGACTTCGTCCGCGTGGAATATTGTATTTATATCGAATCAACAGCCTAAAAATAAGTTTCAAGCTTCTAGCTCTAAATATGACGATACTTCCATACAACTTTTCATCCCCACCTTTCAACCCCTTACACCCTTTTTTTGGCATTAAAAAGTAGCCTATGTCCTTTCTCAGGCTCTAGACTACCTGTGTACCAAATTTCATTTAAATCAGTTCAGTAGTTTTGGCGTGAATGGGAGACAGACAGACAGACAGAGTTACTTTCGCATTTATAATATTAATAATTAAGTAAGGAAGTATATAACAGTATCGATATCTTAATACCCCTCAGTCGATTTTTTTTAAATATATTCAATGTACAGCATTCATCCCGCTATAGATTTATTATAAGTATAGATAAAAGAGATCATGAAACCGCGAAATTTTTTACCAACTATCCGTTATCTAATTTTCGAAAGTGATGAATAAGAGGCTTTTTAGTTAAGGCGGAAGGCGTTAACATTCTGACTGAGAAGACATCGAAGCCAATGGGGTCCTTTATGAAGGAGCGGTTAGATGTAGTAATACGCAACCTGAAAATTGTTCACATCGTTCGTTAAATAAATAATTTCAGTGACGTCATCGTATTACAGTAATTGGAGAGAAAGAAAACACATTTTGAATACTAGAACTTATTAATCAATACTTTTGTATGGGCTCCAGTTGCTTTATTACTTTTAAATTACTATTTGATTAGTGTAACAAGTTTGAAGCCTAACTATACAATAATAGCCCAGTCAATGAACTCAAATACCTAAATTTTGGATTACCACGCATTTTTATTTTTGAATAAATAGTAAAAAAATGCGCTGCTCAGAATTTTAATACCCGCAATCTGGACAAGTGGGGCGTTATTTTCTTTTTTTATAATTTAACGAAAAAAAAAGCCTTTTTTTACATTTCGTCTTTTGTCTGGCGCATTTTGCAATTAAGGCTAAAAAAATAAATGATCGTTAATAAAATAAAAAGTTTAAAATCGAACTCGCTGAAATTTATAGCACTTTTAAAAAAAAATATATATATATATATATATATATATATATATATATATATATATATATATTTATCTATACAAGCTACAATTTCAGAAAGTTTCAAACTTCTCCATATGTTCCTTTCAAAGTTATTAAATATTGAAAAAAACACTTTTTACCTTTTTTTTTTCTTTGACCTTCAATTGCTGTCAAAGCACTTAGCGACTTTGAACAGGTCTTATTTTGTAGGTAATTTAATGGAGAACAAAAAAGCTTTGGGCACATATGACGAAAAACGTACTCGAAACTAGAAATCATAAGAAATTAAAAAAAAACATTTTTTTCATTAAATTGTTAAAAAAAAATATGAAGCCCCACATTTCCAGACTGCGGGTATCGAGATTCTTAATCAGCGCATTTTTTTATTTTTTATCCAAAAATGAAAATGCGTGGCTATCGAAATGTCCATTTTTGATCATGAAACAGTTAGGTTGACTGGACTATAAGTGACGGTCAGTATTGTATAAAATTCACTTTTTACACCAAGATTACAGAGATACCGTAGACCTCATAAAATAAAAATATGCATAGATTTGTTTATGATTTTGCAATTATTTTAATGTAATTAAATTTATATTCTCACTTATACTCGTTTGTACTTGTACTCTCTATTCTACGCACTAGTCTCTCGCTGGTCGCAAAACTGTAACGTATCGAAGCATCGTTGCCGGCGCCTTTTTCTACCGACGGTCTTATCTCATAAAAAGTTCTAGAAGGGTCGTGAATTTTCCCAAAAAATCTCATATAACAACGACTGACTCGATACCCCTCTGGAATCATCTAGAACATCGTGGAATGTTCGAACGTTTTCTTGGAACATTCGATTAGTTCCGCTACTCGTTAACAGATAGCGCGCCACACGTCTCAATTCAGGCAACCGCAATAATACCATGTGTATAATATGTAAATAATATAATTATCTTCAATCTCATTGACCGCTTCCCGGCATTTGAGATAAGCATTCTTCAAGTAATTCGTAAATCTCATTATATATAGATCAGATTGTAATTCAAGTCCTATCCACTCGATTTTCAAATGCTAGTTCATTTATCAGGGGTTTGAATAAAGGTGGGCCATCCCATTTGTAATTGGTCCCTTTGAATAGACACTGTTTAATACCTTTTGTGTCAATCTGAATAGTATAAAACGGTAGTCTATCTTTCGTATAAATTTTGATGAGCCTGTTCAGGATGTTTAACTCGACACTGATTAAATACAGGTTTTAGTATCATCTACCTACATCACTTCGTCCGCTTTGGGATTTTTTTTCCGCTTATTGTCTTATGTATACGCTTCGTATGAGCCTGGACAGAACTCACTATTTTTTTATTATAGATTTAAGGTAAAGTCCTTGACCGTGGAGCGTGAGCAGAGCTTTCTCTACCAAATCTTATTCAAGGACATCTTTAAGGATCTGATAAGACTTCCAGATGAAAACGTGACCATACCAATTCAGTCACCACGGTAGATCGGTGACCACGATCGGTGCAATTCGATCGAAACGTCGGGTAACCAAGAGGTATTGTAGCTTTAAATATTATCGCGATTAAGTCCCGCGTTACATATTTAATGTGTGTAATTTTATATATGAAATAAAGTGTTAAAAGTTCCGACTCAGCTTCATCGTTAGAGCCAATGACTCACAGTGGATATTAATATAACATCTAATCTGACATCTAAAGATTGCAACTATGACGTATGAAATGTACTGTTTGTCGTTTGTCAAATGATTTAATTAATTATATAAAAATTTAACTGAATATTTATTAAAGAAAATATCTATATATATTGACGTAGGAGAGCCATGCTTCGGCACGTATGGGCCGGCTCGACTCCGCTCGATACCACGGCCTGACAGAAAACCAGCAGTGAAGCAATGCTATTCGCCGCGTGAGTGAGGTTACCGGAGGTCTTAACCCTTCCCTCTCCCCTATTCCCGTCCTTACCCTCTCAACTCTTCATTCTCTTCTGACTCTTGAGTTACAGGTGCACATGGGCGGCGTGACCCGTCTGCTCGTTTGCCCCTATACCATAAAAAAAAAATCTCATATTTCTTATGCCACTTTAGTAGCAATCGGCCCTCGTAATGGATCCTAGACTTACAAAACCTGTAGAGTGTAGACAAAAACATACAACACTAAACTACGAGTGCGAATGTAATTTGTTATCAGTACAGTATTGAGTCACTGGAAGAAACTAGCATCTAAGATAACCTCGACCCAGTTTAGGCAATAGTCTACAGCAAATTGAAATAAAATGTACTTAAGTGTTTTAGTTTAATTTATTTCTAAACGTTTTAGTGTAATAAATTATATTTATTATCTTTAGTTCATTTGACATTCATACGCGTGGCTATGTTCTATATTTACAAAGAAAGTAATTTTACTTTGACAACAAAGAGTTAGGTATTACTTGACTTTGAGTTTGACTTTTAAACACAATATTGTTCTCTGTGTATTTATGGTATTGCACAATGGCACTCGCGTGCTGCAAACCATACGAAATAATTCGTATGCCTTTTCTAAAAAATACACTTTTTATAGTCTACTAGAAAAATCAAGGCACCGATGAATGATAATGGATTGCTACATTTGTTTCATAAAGAATATTCCTCGAATTAATCGTGAAATACCTGGGAGATCGAGCTTTGCTCTTTGTAAAATCATATTTTTTTTTGTAAATTTGAATTCAGATTATATATGTACATATATACCAGAATTGCTCGTTTAAAGGTATTAGATAGGTAGATAGACATGGTAACTGATCTATTCGGAGTTTTTTAACTACTTAACTTGTTCAAAACAATTTTGAAACATCAGATTCGTTTGGTCAGAAACGCTATTCCTTGAAGATATCAAATCTGACTCGGATTAATCCAAGTTGTGCCAAATCAAGTCCGCTGTTCAGAGCCGTGCCATTATAAATAGATTAGTAACATCTGTTTCGTTTTTTTTTTGTCTGCTACAAAATCCCTAAGAACTTAAGATTCCAGCAATAAAATAAAGACAATCACCTCTAAACACATCAAAGCTTAAGTCCTCTAATACTGTCCGGTCCGTGCCAGATACATCGGCGGTACATCGCGACATACAGCATCTAAATTTAACACGCATACCTTTTATGAGTCATTATATGCGTGTTTATGTTTATGTATTTTACAATGTTTATTCGCAACAAATTGTGAGAATATATTCAGGATCATGTGTCACGCACTGAAAAACGAAAAAAAGTATTTTTTTGGTATTTTAATTTCGAATGGCTCATTTCGTATCTCGTAAATCTTTTCGTGTTTCATTCGTTTTATTTCAACATTTTGTAAATAGATGTGCAACTTTGTAGTGTTGATTCCCTCGCAATGTCACTTTCAATGCTGACTTATAATTATTAATATTTATACCATCATGATATTAAGACCTGAACATTGAAACGAAAATAAAATCTCTCTTACAATGCCATATTGTTTAAGTAAATTTTCTGTAAAATCTGTAATTGATCACCTCGCCAACTGCTCCCGGATCGAGTGTCGTGAGTTTTATCCTAACATAGGCCAATCACTACATAGTATAAAACAAAGTCGCTTCCCGCTGTCCGTCTGTCCCTATGTATGCTTAGATTTTTAAAACTACGCAACGGATTTTGATGCGGTTTTTTTAATAGATAGACTGATTCAAGAGGAAGGTTTATTTGTATAATACATGCATAATATAGTAGAGAAACACCGATAATTTTAGAGGTCCCTAATGTGATGTCGTAAATAAACACATTTTTTTGCGCTTACATTGCAAACGCTGGCTGAACCCTACGAGACAGATCAAAATAATGTACTACAGTATTGTACACCTGAAAAAGGTCTACAAAAAAGTCCGCGATGGTATGTCTATCTCTTTAGGAAAACCCACAATAACCATTTTAAATCTTTTACTTTTTACGAGAAATAATGGCTTATTCACGAAGCGATTTTAAGCAATACTGCATTAATCCTTATCCAATTAAGTACCTTAAATACATTGTACATTTAATATAGATCAAAATGGCCCTTTACAGCATGCAATTTAAATGAATATTTTCGAAGATATTACAGATTTAATCTAGCGAGGAAAATAACAATTATCACTACATATTATAAAACAAAGTCCCCCGCCGCGTCTGTCTGTCTGTCTGTTCGCGATAAACGGAAAAACTACTGAACGGATTTTCATGTGGTTTTCACTAATAGACAGAGTGATTCATGAGGAAGGTTTAGGTGTATTATTTGTACCCGTGCGAAGCCGGGGCGGGTTGCTAGTTATAGTATATTACAATGTGTGATACAAAAATAGTTCTGAGTCTGGGTGTACTGCGGAAGTGGTATGTTCGTAAAGTCCGTCGCCATGCAGAGATATTTACCTATATTGTTAGGTACATAGACTTACTGACAACGGATGTTCAACCATTCATCTCTGATAATTTGTTGAGGGTAAAAATGTCGTTTTTATTTCAAAAACCTGAGATGAGTAGATGGTACCCCGCCTTAACTTACTACATTTTTTAATTGTCTCAAAACTATCACGGCGGGAGAAATTCTGATATCTGCCTACGGAATATGAGAAATCAAAGGCTATAAAAAATCTAAACTAAAATTTCCATAGCTAAGTAGTCCGATCGAACATGGTTTCATACTTTCATCCGGTGTGTTTACGCACTTAATGCATAAACACACCGAATGAAACCATGTTCGATAATTTGAATGAGCAGAAGTTTTCACGCAAGGTTTTAGCATTTTGAGCTACATCTTTTAAGGTCTCCTTAGCACGAAGATTTGACACGGAAAATTATCAACTCTAGCATGTTGTTAATGTCAGCCATTGAACTCCAACCAACCGGGAAATAGCACCTGCCTAAGAATCTTCTCTTTGTGTTGCCGCAATATAATACTCGTTTCCTCAACGTAATAATTAGATGTGGATTAGCGAACATTCGTTTCTCAATCCTAAGTAACACCTGCATGGATTACATGACATTTGATTGATATAGTGGATTAGCTGGAATGAAATTCGTTCATTACGATAATATAATTAGAGAGTTTTTTTTTTTTTCTTAAAAAGACAACTCCCGCATTAGGAATGACTCCTGTGTCGCGGGGGACTTTACAAACATACAAACAACGGACACAAAGAACACCCAGACTTGGGTGGGAATCGAACCCACGACCTATGGCGTAGCAGTCAGGGTCACTAAACACTAGGCCAACAGGCCAGTTTGGATTGATGGATGGATGTTTATTATCCTTTCACGCAAAAAAAACTGAACCGATTGCGATGAAACTTGGTATATAGATAGGTGGAGACCTGGATTAACGCATAGGCTACTTTTTATCCCGATATTCCCACGGGATCGGGACTTACGCGGGTGAAACCGCGGGGCGCTGCTAGTATTATATATGATGGTGACTGGTGACCAATGATTTCTTTTTTGGCATAGTTTATTTTTAAAAATAAGTTTGTAAAAAACTATAGATACTTAGGTATTACTTGCTTATTGCCTGCTAATCTATATTATGTCACTACACTTTCTCTACAACGTGATTTCTAGGGTTTACATGATTCAAAATTCTCCTGTGTAGTTGTACTGACTTTTGGTATAACTTTAACCAAATTGGGTAAATAACTGCGTATTTTATTTCTATTGATGATTTTTTCTTTAACTACTAAGCGGAGCGGGAGGAAAACATGTATGATTGTTGCAGATTGTGCCTACACAGCAGTGACACATAAATCACTCCCTACAAATATTTTTTTTTATTTTTTTTAAAAAGACTACTAGTAACGTGGGTGACACATTACTAGTATTCTTATTAACCCCTCCAGCTAAGCTAAATGCTTGTGTTATGAGTGGGTTCACGTCGGTAGTGCACTGGGTGGGGTTCGAACCCGCAACCACTCGATCGCAAGTCCGACGCCTTAGCCATTACGCTACCGCCGTTTCATAATACCTATCGTCGTATATCGTATAATCATATTGATACCTATCATTTTAATTGCCTACTCTTTCCGGGCTTTAAAATGTAGTACTTGTATACTTTGTCTGTGGTGTAGGGTTACCTCTTCAATAAAAATTGTTATTCAAAAAAATTACAATTGTTATGTCAATTAAGTAGTTACGCTTATTTTTCAATTCTAATGTTTCAGTATAAAAAAAATTCTACATGTGTTTTATTTTTATATAAAGATTAATAAACTTCTTCTTTTTTCTAAAATGTCGACTATTAAAACTGTAAGATGGAAAATATTCTACTTGTTGCTATAAGTTTTAATAAGTAATTTGAGGGAAACAATAAATATATATAAGAAAAAAAGTTAATTTTTAAAAAGTACATAAATAACGTTGCCGGGCTTACTTTATCTATATTCTTATAGTACACATAAACAACAACAAATGTCAATTTTTACTATGAATTTTACAGTATTTAAAGAATATATTAAAACGATTTCGAATTACGTTTTTTGTACTTTAAAAATAAAAGCGTGTGCACGCGATGCAGCTGTCGGCAACCCGTTGCGCGTGACTGCGTATAAGGTCCGCCGGCGGACGAGCGGCCGGTAGGTATTTAGCGCGCGCAAGTACATCGAGTAATGGGCCTGGCAGTGGCTTCAATTTACTGTCATACTTTCTATCACACCCTTACCTTATTTTCTGACCCGCTTACTCACAACTCAGAATAAATGCCCTTTGAAGTAAAACAAATTTAAACTACCACGCTCCACGGTAGTTTTTGCCTAATTCTACTCATCAACACCTTCAAAGCTGTCGAGCTTATAGATAGATATATGTCGATATCCTCGCTCTGTTCCGTCCCAGTGGCACAATCAGCCAAACTATCTATTACAAACTTCTTAGAAAATTTACTTTTCTGAACTTATTTCACTTAAATAACCCGTCGTGTTCCTGCGGCGTATTATAGCAATAAGCCATTAAATCTAAGTTACATAGCATCTAAGTGAGTTCTGAATACTTCGCCCGAAATTCCAGAGCATAAATTAGTCAAGTAGGTGACGTCTCTGGAATCTTCGTAGTAGGTATCTGTGTACCTATTGATTGATTGAATACCTGGGTTCGAGATCTTGATAGACAGATGTTTCGGATGTGTTCCGCAGAAATGCTACAGAAGATAATAGTGTCTATTAAAGTTAAGCTATTAGAAATCTTTTCTGTTAATTATTTACTATAAACTTGTTTATATTTTATACAATTCTGTGTGAAACTGTTAAAAATGCTTGTTTGTTTTAGTACATTTGGGCGTAATGAGGACATTCAGTTGTGTACTGGGTGGATGAACTTTTAAATTTTATTTTTAAGGCCTGTTTGAACTTTTATTAGTGCGTGTGATACCTAGAAGAAGTCCAGTGTTAACAAGCTTTAATTAGCTTCACTTGTAACTATGTAAATAATAATTTGGCATCTTGGAGCTGATCTGACGATGGAGCTGAAAGGTGGATAGTTGGACTCTTCAGTGGCTACTAGTAAACCTCTCGAGTTTGGGCTCATATGATTCGTTTTGATGAGTCCAACAAATCGGGCTTGGTAATGATGTTTGATGATGCAGCCAGAAGAGTGAAACTATTTATTACTCTTTAATCGTTAGTTATAAAAGGTCAGCAATGCTTTTGAATTTCTGACTGGAACTAATAATTTTTTATGTAGCTCGGTCATTACTGGTTGGTTTTGAAACCGTAGCTACTGAAATCGTATTAAAGAAATTCAATAAGCAGTTTGGATTTGCAAAATTTTGTGTACATTTTACTGTATTATATAAAGTTCAGTTCGGCAGCCTCATTTGAATACGAATCTTTGGTTTGAAGGCCTCTTGACATGCCATCTAAGTCACACAAGCGATTTTATTTTCAGCGTCCCTTAGAACACAGTCGATATTACAGTGCTTATTTCGTGAAATATCGTGTCACTAGAAATATTTGTGGCCAATACGTATATTTTCGAATCTTGACAAAGTAGCGGATATGAACGTTGTATAGTACTTACTGGAACTTTGAAAGTGCACACCGTTTCATCAAACTTTATATTCTTGAAGGAAAAATGTTACGTCTGTATTTACTTCAGCGGAACGATAGAATTTATTTGAAGACCCTTTCTGAAGAAAGTTATGTTAAGGAAGAACGTATACTTAAACAAGTTAAGTATTTTTTGGTTCATTGGACGTTCGTCTTAGCATTTTTATTTCACAAAAGAAAGCTTCATAGTTCTCGTATCTCTATTTATCTCGAAATACAATTTTAAGGTAATTTCATCAATGAATTTTGTATTCGTCTTATTTTGTATGAAAATATTTATGGTACCCTCACGTATGGTATTTAATAGTAAAAAGCACCCAAGTTCTTTTACAACCAAAAATTATTTTGTGCTTTCTATTTCGGTTTATTATTAAAGCATGTTTTTTAGTTTTTAAACTAAAATTGATTCTTATACGTCTTCGTTACCTGTATTCATAACAATTTTTAGAAATGTTGAATAAAATAATCTTTTGCGATACTAATTACTATTTATTATCTGTCCACGATAGTATTTGGAATCAACCAAAACTTATTAAAAGAAAATATTTTTATCCTATCTTGGGCATGTAAGAGGGTCAGGTTGTGGACCTCAAACCACATTAATTTAAACGATAACCATCGACCACATTATAATAATTACTTTAACAAACATTCTAATTCTAACTGTAGGACACTCACTAGAAACTCCATACCCGAAGAAGGAAGGGACCGACAGTAATTTATTCATATTTTTCAGAAGGAAAATATAAAAGTTGAAATGAAGAACAAATTAAAATTGAACAAATTTAAATTTTAAATGAATACAGAGTATTTTCGTAGAAGTAACGCAGTGACTTTATCATTAACAGACTTCAAAAAGGAGAAGGTTTTTGATAAGACTTTTTTTGTGTGTATGTTATGCAATGTCTTCGCCATTCCAATAATTATTTTATTTGTAAATTGAATTGGTTCTACTGAAGGTTACTCCCATTTAAATTTGAAGAAAATATTCCACTTCTAAAGGTGGAAAATGAAGGATTGAAGAATACAGTTTATCATGATTTACGCGTATTTGATTCGGTTATTTTTAAGGTAATTATGTATTAAATAATTCAGTTTACAGTAATTTGTACTAGGGTATCAAAGAGACCGAGCGCTTTGGTACAAAACGTGTAGACGGCGTTTTGACTGACTGACTGACTACATTTAATCACTACATCACTACATATTATAAAACAAAGACCCCGCCGCGTCTGTCTGTCTGTTCGCGATAAACTGAAAAACTACTGATCGGATTTTCATGCGATTTTCACCAATAGATAGAGTGATTCATGAGGAAGGTTTAGGTGTATAATTTGTACCCGTGCGAAGCCGGGGCGGGTTGTTAGTATTAATATAATATGTTAACAGATTGACTTACCTGACTGATGCGCTTGACTCTACTACTACTCGAATGGTATAATATTTAATGCATGGTAGTACTCATTCATTTTAGTAACCAACAAACGTATGTGGTCATTAAAAATAATATTATTCACCAACAAATGCTAGGGCAGACAGGGGGCGGTATTGCGGGACGGCGACGCAGCGTGAATAGGTTGTTATATAAGTATCACTATTTATTATAAAACAAAGTCCTTGGCGCGTCTGTCTGTTCGCAATAAACTGAAAAACTACTGAACGGATTTTCATGCGGTTTTCACCAATAGACAGAGTAATTCATGAGGAACGTTTAGGTGTATAATTTGTTAACATTTTATGTAAATTAGTTGAAATTTTGATTGTTGAAGATGTCTCTACTACCCGTGCGAAGCCGGGGCGAGGCGGGTTGCTAGTTAGCTAATAAAGAAGACGTCACACCACGCAGTCGCGCTCTCATCCCGCCCGCTGTCTGCCCCAACCTTAAGAGATATCCCGACGAATGCATAGAGGGAGAATAGCCGACGAAACATTACTATGTATACACGTGTATATTACGTTAAGTATATATTATGTTAACGAATATGCGTGTAGGAATTGGACTTCATAAAGTACACCGTTTGCAGAGATACTGTTTTTTAAAACATGTCAATTCTAAATACAATCGATGTAATACAACCGACACATGACTTCTGTAACACATTACCTATTTCCAAGGACAGCTTATTGATTTATGCCGCGTTCCTATAATCAAGAAACGATTCGTTTTGCTTACGGACGGTAAAAGTTCGAGTTTTGGAATGTAGGACGCGACAGATTTGCGATGCCCATTAATGTAAGTATTTTAGCCGCACCTAGAACTATTAGTCAAACAAATTTAGTGGCAAAATGGAGCAGTTTTGTAAAATTTGAATAAGTGACAAGGTTGTCTCCTTGTAAACTTTGTCGCGGACGGTGAATCCTATTTTTGTACTACGACTTAAGTACCTAATAATTAAGATTAAGAAGTTATTTACAGTGTTCGTTGAAATTTAATCAAAATGAAATCGGTATCAGCTTTGAGGCGTGGTCATAGTCTACCAGCCTGATTTAGTACGAAATGGTAGAATTCACATATACATATTATTGTAATACTTACAATGTGAAGATAGTCAAGGGATCTACTTACTACTAGTAGTACATGCTCGGTCTAGGTGAAAATAAACTTACACTGCGAGCGTGGGATTCTATCATCTCGTTTTGCGTGTCAAAAACAGTCATGACTAATAAAAAAAAAACGTCAGTTTATTTTATTTTGGTTTTTGAGTACAGGGTTTTAAATCCTCCAGCAATATCAGGATCAGCCTCTAGCGTTAAAAAAATATGTTCCAGCAGGATCGAAATCTCATTTTTGACGTGAAAAAGTCTTTTGTTGCTGTCTTTTAACGTAAGTCCATACACTAAAAAAATTGTATGTGGCGACCTAGTTACAACTATCTAGAACAGCTATTAACAAATAAAATCAGTCATCTCTAGTAGTTAAAATGAACACTAAGTAGCAAAAAAATTCGTAAAAAATGCCAAGTCCACGACACAAGACATCGCTTATCATAACGACAAACTAAAATGAATCACTGCAAATGTTCACACCGTATAGAATAATTTACAAAGTAGGTTTTCTTCAGGATGCATTCCAACATTATGATTTAAAACATTGGCACGAGATCGCACCAATTGTCATCGCGACAAAGCAAAATGAGTTTTTGGCGCCAACTCCCAGAGACAACGTTGAGTAGGGTTTTAATTTTTCATAAAGAGCACTTCTACGATTTTTATTAATAATTTAATTATGAGAAGAGCCTTGTTTTCTTTGTTTCCAAAAATAGGCCTCGTTTCTAGTTTGACGAGTACGCAGCTAAGATATAAATACGATGTAAACGACTTGAGCCGACTGTATTGCGTCGTGTGAGTAGAGACTCGTCAAATAAATTCAATTAATTGCTATGGCTATAAATTAAGGAAATAAAAATAAAACAATAGCCTATACCAACACAGTTTTAAATTTGGAACGATACACATCTTCGAAGTTTTAAATAGTACAACAGAAAATAAATTGAACGCGACTTTTAGCCTATCAAACTCATGGTTATTTTTAATTTATTCTTTCAGACAAATGGTGTTCATTTTAAAACGTGACGGTGAGGTTTACTGGGAAAGCCCTTTCTTGCCTCCAGATATTAATAAGATAATGATTCCCACCACCATTCAATAGGCAGAAGAAACCAATTTGTTATTTTTTATACTAATTACGCAGATATTTATAATACACAAACATATGACGTAATGACTTACTGTGTCCTTTTACTTCTTATACAAGACTAAGAAATAAAAATACGATAATAATCCAAAAAGGCGTAACTATGCAAAATACCCGAGAACCAATCGCGTTAGAGAACTATTTGGTTCGTAGACTGGTTGACGATACGGCACGCCCTCTTGGCATAATGCTGCGTGTGATTCACTCTGAAATGTCAAACGGCCTACGTTCGCCTCACCAAAACTACAGACAGCCGCAGTGACAAAACATAGTTTTACATCAGACGTGCGCGCGCGCTCACTGATTTATTTCTGACTAATCTCTCTAATTATGTGTTCTTTACAAAATTCAACAAATATTTATTGAATAAAAAGATTAATTTTAATGCTTTTCCGTCGTTGCTTTTCTGCAATTTGTAGATTTTTTATGACGACCTATACATATGCGGCCACAGAACATTTGACTGCATTGTGAGACTGCATTTTAGCGGAAACATTTGTAGATATGCCTTAATTCATCTTTTTGCATTTTTCTAGGCATTTCTAGAATAATAATACATCTAAGTATATTTAACCGTATTCTAGAACTTATAACACAACTAGATAGGGCTGTGTAATATGTCTCAGAATATTATTATATTATTATCTAGACACTCAAATTTAGTTACCAAGATACTAATTTAAAAAAAAACTGCCCTGTCAAAAAAGAATTACGCGCCATTCAGTCGCCATTTCTTTTTTTTTTTTCAAAAATCGTCCTAGTGGTGACACTACACGAGACACACGGCACGAGAATCCCCATACATCCAAATGGGATCAGGAAATTTTGAAGTTATATCGGAATAAAGAAACTCACATACATATATGGACCCTGAACACTTTACATTTTTTTTTTTTGGCAGTCTTAAAAATTCGTCTTCGTCATGTGATCAATCACAAATAAATACATCATTGTAATTTATTCACTTCTTTTCGAAGTTAAATAACGTTGAAATGCGCCTATGCATCTTCCGACGCCATCGCAAAACAAACATGAATAGACTTAGCTAACTGTAAACATCATATTTTATTTTTCATTCATGTTAAACGAATCAGAACTACGACTTTCTTTGCGACAAAAATAATCTGTGCGATGCAGCGACCGACGGCGACGTAGTAAGGTGACCGAATGACTAAAGAATCTAAACACTAGTCACTAGTCACTCAAATTGTTGTTTACGAAAAGAAGTATTAAGTATTAACGGATATTAGGTAATTGATTGATATAAAGAAAACGTAATTACTGCGTTGAGTTGCAAGTGCAAAATTTTATTGATGTAATTGGAAAATTTTCATAACCAGTTACGTGCTTTGTACCTTACAATGGCAGAATAGTGCTATCTATTTTTTGGTTCTTTGTCTCAAGGCTATGTGTAATTTTATACAACTTTTAAATGACACATTTGGTGTTACGAGCATTTCTTTACTGGTAACCGTGTACTATAAGAAAGTCGTGAGAAAAGCAACAGAGTGTTATTTAAAAAATATAAGGTGTTTGTGTTTAGTAAATCAACTTATTTATGTAAAAGCAAGAAGCCTTGATACGGACCTAAGTCAGATGTTACTTATTTTATTATGGAATTAGAGAAAAAATAAACCAGTCGTGAGTATTATTAATGTCTCAAATTAATGTTAAAAAAAAACAAGCGATTTACAATTAACTGTGTTATACATATCAGAATAAACCACTAAGGTTTGTACAATGCTAAAATGACAGTTATGAAATTTAATTTTTCTAATGTTTCCTGGAAAACAGCAAAATAATGCAAACCCTTTCCTTCCAACATCGCACTCGCTCTAGTAAACTAAAAGTCAAAATAAATCAATGTCAACATAAATCTGCCACCAAAAATGTAATAGCAATTCAAATGCATTCAAGATATCGCTGCGAAATGAAAATCAAATTATAATATCATTAAATGAAATTATAACGTGCAAGTTGAACAACTTTAATGATTAGTCGTAACAGACGACGGCTGTAGCCATTAATTGATAGTATCACATCTGGGCGATACCGACGTTCAATTTCGAATATTAATGTCGGAAGGCTCCGGTTAAATTGTATAATCTTATGACCATGCCATGGTCCCTTAATTAAAAAAGTATAATATTATTTTCAGAAATAATAAAGAAAAGATGTAAATTCTATTTTTAAATTTTCGCTACTGTAAGCATATTAGATTTGTAATTCGGAAGTTAATCGCCCCTATAAATTGTATCGCGATTTCCGATTTGGTTTAAACAACTTTATTTCTCATTAAGACATTTGTCATTTACATGAAACTGTTATAATTCACAAATTTCTTTATGTACCTATGTATAATGGTTATGGTGAGAAATAAATGATATGATTATTATGAGAACAATATTTAGCAAGAAATATTAATATTATCCCGGCGCGGGTAGAACTAAAATAAAATAGTTACCTATCACAAATCAATAGCTAACTACCGTACTAACTAACGTGGGAGAGCCATGCTTCGGCACATATGGGCCGGCTTGACTCCGCTCGATACCACGGCCTCACAGAAAACCGGCAGTGAAGCAATGCTCGCATTGCATTTCGCCGTGAATGAGGTTACCGGAGCCCCTAACCCTTCCCTCTCCCCTATTCCTGTTATTCCCCTCTCCCCTCTTCCCTCCCTCCCCCTCTTCTCCTACTCCCACCTTAAAGGGCCGCAACGCACTTGTGACTCTTGAGTTACAGGTGCGCATGGGCGGCGGTAGTCATTTACCATCAGGTGACCCGTCTGCTAGTTTGCCCTCTATACCATAAAAAAAGCTAAGAAGCGAGTCCCATGCATTTACACATCCAAGTGTTATTTCTTTAACAGAACACAACAATTATATTTTGGAGGAGGACTTGGTTTTAGGGAATGTGTTAACTCTCAATATTATTTGTTGGTTAAACAAAGCGATCTCTTAAATATCACTGTTAACAATAACTAATACAATATTTCTTCAACGACATGATGTAGGTACAAAAAATGATTTGAACTTTAGTCCCGTGCTCCAATATTACATTGCGTTGTAAACATCTTGCCCCTTTAAGGTACACCTATAAAGTTTACTTTCTGATAGAATTGGAAATTGTAACTAATAACTTCAACTATATTATATACTAGATACTATAATTATATGTTAGATACTAGATATGCTAGAAGTACCTATATCTAAAATAGAATGTAATAATTTAATAAATATTGACATAGACAAAATGATGACATAACACTTTTTTTACTGTCGCATTATAACACTTGTAGGTACAACAATTAACCTTTTGACCGGTCGGGTCGGTCACAGCCACTAGATGGTAACGTTTTTTTTTTTCAATGATATCTGCGTTTTGTTTTTTGCTTGAATAAATTTAATTTTAGTTAGGTTTATTTTTTTCACGGTGTCGCAAAGAGATCTTTTTAGTTAGCAATTATATCCGCTTGAGTATGAGTCGCAAGCTTTTATCTCTTCTTTTTATAAAGAGGGGAGACTAAACCGAGCACATCGACCGCTGTAAATGCAAACGCTATTTTCGTATAATGCCAACAACATGATTTAAAGTTAGAGCGAATATATTGACTCAATGTCTCAGTTATTTGCACTGCCAAGATAAGCAGATAATTTACGGTATTATGTAACTTGTATATTTTTCTTCATTAAATATGTTGAAGATGTGGTAATAAAATGTAGGTGTGTCATAAAAAGTATGTCCACAACAGAAAGGAGACAATCTAGGAATTATATGATAAGTGTATTTGTATCTATATGACAATGACTTATATATTATATATAATAGTCGTTGGATAGAATGATAAGAATAGTTGCGTTTAGTTGGATTAATATTCATAAGATTAGAAACTTATTATTCAATAATGACCATTGTCAATCATGCCTAAAATCGGCACTGTTCGGCAAATGTACGCATGGATATGAAACACATTTCCATAATACATGATGATGAACTTACGGACTGAACAAGGGCTTGTTTTCAAACAAATAAAATAGTAACGAATACCTGTTCTATAAAATCGACTTAAGAATTTCCAGAAAGAAACCATATCAATTCAACTATAACTTTAGTATAACATTTTAACGGCAAAAAGAATGCTTTCATCGCTATTCCTATTTGTGGAACTCCCATAAAAGTAAAAATATTTTTCGCGGCAAAAATATTCCCGCTTTGTGAAAGCAGTCGATAGTGTTGTTTTTTTTTTTTTGTTTAAAAATAACTAAATCTGGTATAAAACTGAAACGAAGTAAAGGTTTTTATAACACGTGTGATACGAAAAAGAATCTGAATTTCACGTATCGTTTTAGAATCGGAAAAAAATTCGAGAGCGTTGAATGGTTTAATAACTCATTCATTCATATCAGTCAATCAAAACGCCGCCATTTCTTTCAGTGTCTTCTAATTGATTTGAAACAGTTATTAATTCGTTGCTAGATATTCTCTTTCATCTCGAATTCAGTACGAAATACAAAAGCGTAACATAAACGTTTAATTATCAACACCATTCAATTAATTGTCTTCAAAATCGAGTCAAGACTTTGAACGCTTTTGAAGTTTATAATTAATATGTGATCTTTGATTATATGTATACCTACATGTCTAGACACCGCGTCACGTTATATTGATCTCATTAAAAACAGTCCGACTTTTGACTAGCAAATTTCGACTTTGGACATATGGAGAGTTGTTAGTTATATCAAAGAAAAAATTAAAAACCTATTTCTATTAGCAGACTAGAGAATAAGTTGCAATACTTTTAACCAGACTAGGGTAAATAAAATAAAGAGTAAGAAATAAAATGACTGCTTATTGTTATCATCGTTTTATTAAAAGTAGGGCAAAGTCTTTAAGATATGTTAGATATTCCTGTGCTTTTAGGTTTACAAAAGTCTTCTGGCAGTTTCACGGGAATAAATTCTGTTATAATTAAAAAATAAATAAACGGAAATTTCTATCATGAGACTTGTGGATTTAGGGACTCATGAGTCTCATTTATCAAAATCGGGTCAGTGTTTTAGTCTTTAAAGTGGAACATACCAAACATATACTTATACTACATACTAGTAAGTAGGTACATAATATAATATGTATTCTTTATTTTTGGCTTTGACATCGTCGCTCGGGTATTTTTTTTTTAAGATTTACATAAAAAAAGTAGGTACGTATTAATACGATGTTATGTTAAAATTATAGTAGCTACAGTAAGAAATAGTATGTATAATAATGTAATAACAATGCTAATAAGCTATTACTTTTAATACAGGAAACACAAAAAAATTTGCGCGCTCGATATACCTACCTAACCAAAAGAAGCTACTATCATGTAGTCTGTGGCTACACACCATTTTTTTTTTATTTTTCGACCCGTGATGTAAAAAGTATTCACGCTTTATGTAAACACTTGTCAGCAATTAAACAATTTATGACGGAGTTGCATGCAAATTGACGAATAACCTTTAAGAACTAATGTGTCCCTGACTAAAATAAGCGAATGTCGTCATTTTTTAGTGTACTTGTACAACAGGCCATCGTACCATTTAGTCATTATTACATTTTGATCCTGCAGTGATGTAGGTCAAAATAACACAATCACAATTTTACATCAAACTTGTAGGACCGTTTTTGGCAGTTCGTAGATTAAAAATTAATATTATAGTCCGTTGGATTACCGAACGCATTTGCACTGCTATACCTATAATAGTAATCTTTGGACCTGTACCTAACTTACCATCAGATACGAACCGTGAGCCATGAGAAAAAAAAAAAAAACTTACCATCAGGCGGGTTGAGGTCATAGTGACGTGTTTTAATTAAAAAAAGGAAAAAAAACTATCCATTACAATAATAACCTCGAGTTCATTTCAAATTGTCATTCCTTCTTATTAATTTTTTTTTCCTTTAGTATTCTTCTGTAAATACCAATGTGAAAATGAGAATATTTTTGATAAATGTAATAAATATTTTACGTGTTAGGTACACAGTAATTAAAGTTCAAAACTTCGACATTTGAGAGCGTTTTACTCTTAACAATTTTACGTCTCAACTGTTAAAAAAAATCTTGTCTATGTGCCATTTAATGTGGTAGGTTTATCTAGGTCTTGTATAACATTAGTAGACTATAACTAGTTGATTTGCAGCATGAGATGCACTACTTTTATGATAGGTTTGTACAGATCACCCGCCAAAAAGGTATTGGATTTTCTACAGACATTTTAAATGGGACATTTCAATATTAGCAATAGATAAAATTTATTACAATTAGTTGTTCGCATCGCAGAAAAAATGTTGTTCTAAGAATATTGGCTATTGGCGTACCTAAATTTGCCTAGAGGACAAAGCGGCGTGTCGTCCTATTGTTATCTACCTAGACAACGGGAAATGCCTCAGTTTCCCGCGGACGAGCAACACCAAAAGGCCTAATGACCGAGCGATGTCAATCACATTAATTGACAGTGTCTGGGTACGAAGTTATTTTCGTGTTTGTCTATTTTGTGAACGTCGTAATATGAAAAACCCTCGCCTCAAAATATTTTTTAAGAATGTTTCGAACTTTTTTTATCGAATCTATTCCGAGCTTTTTTTATTTAATCATGTGTCAACAAAACGTAACCTCAAAACCGAGAAATCAACAACGTAACGTGATCATGACAAGACCGTAAACGAAACGTTTTATCAGTCAACAAACAAGGATTATCAGTAATTGTATGACTTCAGGAACTATCACGAAAGCATTTTGTGACTAAATTACGAACATGGAACGGGAAATGTGCAAAACACGGCCATTTTCGTCGCTTCTACTTAGATATAAAATTGTCAATTTGTGTATATAAATATTGTAACTCACCCTCTCGACATCTAGGTCGGTCCCTGTACACAGTCTCTTGCCACCACTACCGTTGTAAGCCATCGTGCACCACAAAACAAAACACAAATCACACCGAAACGCGTTTTGCTGAAACTGAATTCGACAGTACCTCCCTGTACGGTGGTCCCGAGCAGACTGACTGAATGAATGGAATAATATTGAGTCGTGAACGAATGAAGAGCGGGACGCGCTGATCAGTAATTGCCATAGATAACGTGGTACGTGGTCATACTAAATTAGTACATTTCTGTTAAGTAAATTTTAATTTAAAATGATTTTTATAAAGAAAATCTGGTTTAAATTACACAATTTCTTGTTTTTAGGATTAAAGAATTTATTTTCAGAAAATTTTTAATTTTCTGTGTTGTCCGGTCACAAGGTTAATGAACTTCGGAAACGTCACGTCACGTCAGTACTTGTCTTTTGAATTTGAATCTTGAGTACCTATATTTTATTTTAGAATTTTACGTATTGAAGATATCTATAAATACATTATGAATGCAAACGAAGACGAAACAGAGATAAAAGTTGAATATTATGAAACATTTGACGTAGACCCTTTGTGTGAACAAACAACAGCAAATAATCTCGACTTTAATTCAACCATTGTTGTGGTGCATAGAAATATAAACAAAGTAAGTTGTCAATACTTTTACTAATAGCAGTCTAATTTGCCGAAATGCCCCGTCGGCAATCTAACAAATGGTATTAGATCCAGTAAGTATTCTAACATTTTTGAGAAATCTTTGGCGTCGTGCCAATCCAACATCGTCAATTTTGTCTTATACGTGTAAGATGAAAAAATTATCTATTCCTGACTGTTTACTGAAGCACTAAATGAAACATTCTTTACCATCCAATATTCTTAGTCTATCATCTTTTCCCAAATTTATTTGGGGCCGGCGCAATGTGTTTTCTTCGTCCATTCTACCTTATCATTCGTCATTTCACTGCTTATTCCCTTTCTAGCCATATTATGCTCTTCCACGGAATCCATCTATCCTTTCTTTGGTCATCCCCTACTATTGTATCTCAACTTCCGTACATAAGATTCTCTGCACTACATTTTGCTCATCTCATGTCCATACCACGATAATCAGTTGCTCCTTGACATGTCCATACCACATTAATCTGTTGCTTCTCATCATACACATCTATCTCAACATTTGCATTTCAGCTACATACGTTGAAAGCTATGTAAATAAATAAAATTGTTATACCTATTTAATATGTAATGTAGACAAATATTTTAATTTTTTTCTTTGTTGCACACATAAGGGCTGGTTGAAAACCAGCGCTAGACAATTGTTTAGCAGATGCTGAACCGTACACATAAATAATGCTTAACACTTATATATATATAATTTTCTAGCTTAGTTTTACCACTGCATAGCATGTACTGTCCATGTATCACAAGCGTCGATGAATAAACATTTTTTCTTTCTGTCTTCTCTTTCCTTATACAGGTGCATCCCTCTTTGTTGGACATCATTCAGATTCAAGCAAGACGGCAGTTCTGATGATTTTTTTATATATCTTTTCTTATTCTTGCATGACTTGACTATGTGTATCAAAGATAAGAAAATTATTTAAATTTAATAATTGTTGTATTACCAAATTGTCTTTATTGTGCTTTCAGGAAGTGCTGCTGGAAAGTTCAGTTCAAAATGATAATGTGGTACCAGTTATAGATCAAATTAATGATTTTACAGTAAGTCTAAAATATTATATTGTCATAAAAAGATGCTATAAATCCCTGCTGGTAATGATTATATTTAACAACTAGCAACCTGCCCCGGCTTCACACGGGTAGCAGAGAAATCTTCAACAATCATCATCATATTTCAACCAATTTACACAACAATCATCATCATTCATCATCAACCAATTTATACAAAGTCTTAACAAATTAAAACCTAAACCTTCCTCATTAATCGCTCTTTCTGTTGGTGAAAACTGCATGAAAATCCGTTCAGTAGTTTTTAAAGAGTTACACTGATCAGAGTGATCAGTTGTACATATGTGCATAATTCCAGTCTTCCTAATGCTTGGCACTGGCAGAAGTTTCACTTTGATACTTTAAAGAGATTTCCTTCCAAAAAAAAGAGATTCTTCAAAAACATAAAAGTTTAGACTTGAAAAACGTACACAAGAGCCGATTGGCTAATTATATGCACTTACAAAGTTGACTGTATGCTTAATTCCATCTTGCCACACATTTTCTTTTTCTTAAACTAATTGATCTAAACATTAGCGATTTTATATTATCTATTCCTGCTGCCCTACTGCTTCGGCACGTAAGGGCTGGCTCGACCGGAGTGATACAACGGCCTTACAGAAAAACCGGTAGTAAAGCAATGCTTGCATTGCTTTTCGTCGAGTGAGTGAGGTTACCGGAGGCTCTAACCCTTCCCTCTCCCTCTCTCCTCTCCTCGCCCCTTATTCCCCCTTCCCCTACTCCCACTTTAAACGCTGGCAACGCACTTGTAACTCTTGAGCTGCAGGTGCTCATGGTGATCATGGGCGGTGGTAGTCATTTACCATCAGGTGACCAGTCTGCTCGTTTTCCTCCTATACCATAAAATAAAATCAAACTACAATTTCCAATCAGCATAATATCTTATTTTCATATTTCAGGAACAAGAAGTAGAAACCAAGTGGTATAAGCTAGTGACCGACTCCAGAAAATATGCATGCAAATTTTGCGAGCTGTCTTATACAACGGTACAAACATTGCGGAACCATGTGAGACTTAAACATCCTGTAAACTACAATGAAATAAAGAATGTAACCATAACCAATTTAAGAAAAAAGAAACTGAAGTGCCACACCTGTGCTAAGAAGTTTAAAAATCTACTTGATTTGCAAGAACATATTCAATCTCATGGCTTAAATAACATACAAAAATCATGTCCCGTATGTCATGCAATTTTTGAATCAGAAACAGAAATATCAAACCATGTAATAAGTGAACACAAAGCATTTAAAAATATTCGACATTTTTGTGTCATATGTGGGTACAGTTCATCAAAACTATCACACTACAAACAACATAAAAATACTCATACGCAGGAAAATAAAAAGAAATGTCCTCACTGTGATTATTCAACCAATTATCCATCAAACTTGAGGATACATGAACGAATACACACAAATGATAAACCATATGTGTGTGGTTACGAAGATTGTGATTACCGTTGTGCAACAAAATCAGCTCTCTCTAGCCATCAGCTGAAACATGACAAGAAAAAAAATATGCTGTACTGTGATAAATGTAGTTATAGCACTGTATATAAGTACAGTTTGAAGAAACACATTGACAGTCATGCCAGAAATAGTGTTCGAAAGAGATAGTGATTATTCATGGAATGCTTGCAACTCTAGGGGCTGGGAAGAGAGGTAAAAGAGTGAGTACTTAGCAGTATCTGTTATTATGTGAGCAATAATGGTGGATTAACGCTTACAGTGTTGCTCTGACATAAAGTGATGATCTTCCGACCAGTCTAGGTGACCATGCCTAATGGTTAATGATGGGATGTTAAATTGAGAATGTCACACGATAAAAGGTGAGCCTAATGGTGTTCTGTCACAGGTGGTAATGACCAAGTAGTCCCGAACCCCGGAGTAGACTGTGGGAGTAATGCCAGGAGTTCCGGGACCGTTTGGGCGCGAGGGAAGTGGCCACTGATACTATATTATATGTTAATTTCGTGTGTTCAAACAGCAATTTTAATTTTAGATTTAAACCTAAACATAACAAGACTGATAAGTAAATCTAAAATAAAAGGCCAAAGTATTACAAATAAATATATTGTTTTTTTTTACATTTGTCACTTTTGATAACAACTTAAACTTAATTAATATTTACATTGTATGCTGTTCTGACTACATTTATATTGCATTGTACTTATAAATTTTCTTCACTTATCAAAGAGCTAACAAATTGCAGGACTTGTAGTAGAGATGAAACGGTATCCGGGCCACCGAATGGTTTGGCCGGATACCGAATATCCGTCCAATCCGTCTTAAAAAACTTTAGATAAAGATGAAACTAAACATAGAACTCTTGATTTACCATACGTGAGGGCCTCGTAGATAGCTGCTTTAGAAAGTCGGTTCATCTACTTAAGTCAGTTTAACTACTCCACGCTAGATATAAGACGTGGGGGTTTTATAAGCTGGAAGAGCTCGACACACTATCACAATGAGATTCATAAAAATGTTTTGCGACGCGACCCCCAATAGCAGTTAATCTTCAACAATAGCTAAAAAAGTACAGATAAAGAATCAGAGTCAGATGTATCTCGCGAAACTTGCGACACGTTCTATGATTGATTGATTTATTGAGGTTACAAATCAAAACAATAGAATCTCGCGATCAAGAAAAAACGTAATTTCTTATGAAATTGATTTCCATTTAGCTAAGCTTCGAGGTAGGCAGAGACGTCAGCCAGTACCTCTAATCTACACTTTCTTCAGAACATCATCAATTTGATCATAATAATAATATATTCTTCGTGGTCGACCCCTCCCAGCCTTCCCGCGAACGTTTGCTTAATATGCTCCGATAAGTCATTTTCACGTATTCTTTCTACGTGCCTAAACCACCTCAGCATTTACCTCTCAACCTCTTTCAGGCTATTCTGCTCTTGAATACTTACATTCCTCTATGGGTCAATCAATCTAATTAGCTAATACTACACAATACCCGAAATTTGTCACAGTTTGTCAAAATTTATATGAAAGATGCGTTTTGCAGCAGTGTAGAAGTTTTTTTTTTAAACTGACCTTATCAATGAAGACAAGCGAAACCGTTTATTTCCTCTTAATGAAGAGAAATTGGTATTTATTCACCATAATTTGAACTATTAATTTTACTATCCAGCCGGATACCGAATAGTTACCGGATATCCGTTTCATCTCTAATTCGTAGCACAGCCAAAATTGTTTGCTCTAATTAGTCACCCGAGCACTCCCACTACTAATTTAAACAAGCACTTGTGTTATATTTGTGCTGGTGAGTTTGCACACGACAGACACCACTGGTCTGGTGATGCGAATGTTACCGTCAGGCAGGCCTGAATGTGTTCAGGACTAAATGTTCACCATATTACTACATAGCTATATCATCTCTATTTATTAGTACCAACTTAGGTAGTAAAAGAAAACAGCCCAGTCCAATTAGTAGATATAAATTTGTATATTATGTCATGCTATACATATATACATGAGAATCAACCCCTCAATAATAAGCTGTAAACATTCTAACCATAAGCAGGCCAACTACCCACTTTAGATATGAAGCTGCAAGTACGTGGCGGCTTCGACTTGTCGGCCTAATTCAGGAGGATGCCGCGCACTGGCCGGCGAGCACGTGTGAACACACTCACGCGCCGCGTCTTGTTGTCCGCTAGATATTACTTTACTATAATGAGTGCAAAAGCATATGGCATTATTTCGGCTGCTTAAATAATAACAAGGATCTGAAACTCACGCTTTTCACACTTCCAAAGTACATCGATAGGTCGACGTTAGGGTTTCATTTCTTTAATGAAACCCTAACGTCGTCAGAAGAGATAAAAAGATAGGCAAGTTCGAGATGAACATGACTGCAGGTGTTTAGCGCTGGACCTGAATTGTACTTTATTATTTCGAAGCAAGAGTCGCTATTTAAGTGATTTTGCGGAGTCGGACTTCAATATGCATTTGTTTTAAAAGTATAATATTTTGGATGTTTTTTTTTTTCACCCTTACATACCACCTATATGTATAGCCTGTACAGTACATGCATAATGAGGAATTGTGTTGCCACTTAGTGTCCCCTATTTATTAACTGTTTAAGCACAAAAAGAGGTGGAACATTGGAATGGGCTATTTTTAGATTACTCCTGGTATTTGTAAAAACCATTAAACATTTAGCATCACTAACTGAATGATCAAAATGGATGAAGGTAATGTGTCACTTGTAGCTGGTGTCTAGTAATTCGACCATCATCTGAATAGGCGAGCCGCATAGGGATAGTTCTTCTGGCCAATAATATTTACAATTTTGAAGATCATATCAATGGGGCTTAGGTGTGTGACCGTCGACATAGAAATTCCTTGTAGCTTTTGGTAACTGTATTTCCATACCTTCCAAATCTTTAGTCAGCACTATTTGACAACCTGAAAACGCATTAGAGGTACAAAAAATTTGCAGAATATCTTAAAACATGAACCATATTCTATCCTGCCAATTATAACTACCCTATCTGTCATTAAAATAGTCCATGCTCAAAGTACAGAGAATATTAAAATGTTGCCAACAAATAATTACTTCCAGTAACTGGATGAGTTTCATGTGTTATAAAACTATCTTATACATCCATTAGTTATAACAAAATTAAAAAAAAACAGAATTATGATCATAATACACCACTTTTAACAAAAATAACTAATAATGATGTAAGACATAAAATATGAATGAATTAAGTTGAATTTCGACCATTGGACCAGCCCTAGTATCGTACCCATATAGTATATAAGTATCTGTACTTACAATAAGTTGACGGTCAAGGCTTTTAAAATAATTTAAACACATTATGTTGTTGATAATTTGTGATGGCAAATTACAAGACGCTACCAACATTTACACTGTTTACACAGATGTGTAGTAGTGACTCCCAAGTTTATCATGAAGTACCAATAAAATGCATATTTTTTGTTCATTACAGGAAATATTTAAAACAGTTGTAATACAAACCTAATCTAGAATTTTCTTTAAGAAATGGAGCCATGTCTAACAAGTCATCTTCTTTTTCCTCCGAGTCTGGTAGCTTATCAAAATATTCTGGTGGTACGTAGACATGACAGGTTGTGCAGGCAAGAGAAGCTTCACATGCACCTTAAAGTAAATTACAAACAAGTTATTTACGACTAGTGTAGAGACATTACTAAAAAAAACAGTTTTTTTTTCTTCTTTATAAAGACAACTCCCGCATTAGGAATTAACATACAAACAACGGACACAAAGAACACCCAGACTCTGGTGGGAATCGAACCCACGACCTATGGCATAGCATTCAGGGTTACTAACCACTAGGCCAACAGGCCAGTCTACCTTTACCTTTTTAATTAAGTTTATAAGACTGTGTAGATGTCAAGTAATTAATTAACATACATATTAACTAACATCAGTTCAGTAATTTTAAAATAAGCTCTGCCTAACCTGAAACTGACCAACAGTTTAATTTAATGTGGGAGAGCCATGCTTCGGCACATATGGGCCGCCTCGACTCCGCTCGATACCACGGCCCCATAGAAAACCAGCAGTGAAGCAATGCTTGCATTGCATTTCGCCGCGTGAGTGAGGCTACCGGAGGCCCTAACCCTTGCCTCTCCCTATTCCCGTCCTTCCCCTCTCCCCTTTCTTCCCCCCTCTCCCTCTTCTCCTACTCCTACCTTAAAGGGCGGCAACGCACTTGTGACTCTCGAGTTGCAGGTGCCCATGAGCGGTGGTGGTCATTTACCATCAGGTGACCCATCTGCTCGATTGCCCCCATATGCCATTAAAAAAAAAAAAAAATTAATACACTTATTAATAAGGGCACCATACTAACTTTTAAACAATGACCATGGCTGTAGTCACAGGCTGACTAAGTCAGCCAGCGCAACCTGATCGAAACATCGGGCAATTTAAAGATATGCAATACCTATTGATCGCAGTAATTCACATATCAATAATTATAAGGGCAGGAGGGAGAAAATATTTATTTTGATCAGTTTTATGAGCTGTCAGGTAAATACAGCAATGACTAAAAGAGCAGCTAACCAAACTTCATTGACTTATGAACAAAATGAAACTGTCATTTATAAATGACATGCCCATGATCAAAACTAGACCACCAGCATGAGAAGACAATGATTTTCATTGCTCTTACCACCTTACAAGAGTCTTAGCACCAGTAACCTATTTAAAAAGTGTCTTGTGGTGTACCTCAAAAAGATGTGAGATTAGAAGTTTAAAGTTGAACTGAAAAGACACTTAATTACCTTCCATAGGGATTTCATATCTGTGAGCTAGATATAAAATATTATCACCAACTTTTCCTCTTACTTTGATTTTATTGCCATCCTTATCTATGTATACTACATTTACGCTGAAACAAATATTTTTATCATAGAGGTTAACATATTTTTGATACCTACAGTTTATAAAGTATAAGTTAAAAGTATATGATAGGTAAAGATAATTATGGCCTTTTACAACTTCAATCTTTAACCTCCGATCTGATGATTTTAATTTCGAAGTTGTCTACAGGTAGGTATATCTAGGGCTGCCATCCGTCCGGGTTTCCCCGGATTTGTCCTAGTTTAGAGGGCGTCCGGGGAGCGTCCGGGCGGGGTTTTCAAAAAGTGTCCGGGTTTTACCCGGACACTCTGTGCCAGGGGACAATTATAATTCTTAGATGAATCGTTAACAAGCTAAAATTTAAATGGAATGGGCCTTTTTTTAAGGTGAAGAATCTCGATTTCACCTATATGTCCGGAATTTTTTTAGTTTTTGTCCGGTGTCGGTAATTTAAGTGATGGCAGGCCTAGGTATATCGCAAAAGGTCTGAATGAAATTAAAAATAATTTTCAGGACTTACACCTCATCCTCTGATTTTGGGTCTTGCCACTCGTACTCTCCATGTCGTAGATCTGAAAAGTTACCTGTAATTATTTGAACTTTAGTTAATTTAAAGGTTAAATTACCAAATGTACACACTGGTAGTCACGTGAATCCTTCTAATTTGTGATGAATAGATCGCCTTTAAGGGCTTCAGCCTCCGCATAGAGAAACAGTGTTTTAGTGCAGTCTGTAACATTATGTAATTAATTGACCATAATATGGAAATCTAATAATTATATAGTTCGTTTGGAAAAAATATCGCCGATTCGCCGAATAGTTTGAAGTCACGTCAATCAACTTGACATAACTTGACATTGACGTTAACGGTTAACTTGATAAATTGACATCTTTTCCAGTGTAGCCGTTTTAAAACGAGAGAAATTTCTTTCTGCACATCAAAGAGTATACAAATACTGCGGTATAGACGGCATAGTTAGCGTTTGAATACTATTTGTTGGGTAGATAGTATTAATTTTTATACTCTGGGCAGAATAGAAAATAATTAAAGTATTATAAAGTAAAGGCGGATGCATCGTTTTTTCTTTTCGAAGTTCATATATATATAATTGAAATTACAATGGGGTATTATATTCAATATATAACTTACATAT
Source organism: Euplagia quadripunctaria (assembly GCA_963859945.1). Classification (NCBI taxonomy): domain Eukaryota; kingdom Metazoa; phylum Arthropoda; class Insecta; order Lepidoptera; family Erebidae; genus Euplagia; species Euplagia quadripunctaria. The sequence continues at coordinate 3,019,120 of OY982585.1, forward strand.
ATTATTAAAACTAATTAAAAAAATATATAATAAAAATAAATATATGGGCTATTTACATGCATCATAAAATGACTCCGCATCGTCGCCTACTGGCAGTGTTCCCAGAAGGCTGGCAGCATTGCCACGTTGAATGGCGATGCTAATTCTCTGTGCAAGAAAAAGGCCCGTCTTCTGGTCACGAGAATTGTCGATCAGTCGCTTAGCTAATTCCTTATAAACTGAACGAGGGCTCGGACCCCATGACCCTAGCGTTTCGACCCCAAACGGCTCAAAAACATAGTTACCAATTAAATTATTGTATTTACGCCGTTTGAGGATTTCTGCTGATGCGCCAGCGCCAGCGCCAGCACAACCAGCTGTACTTCGAAGATGTGATGCGCGAGGGTGTCAACGCAGGTTGCGTCCCACACCAAAGGCCTACCCATCTTCCATGGCAGTAACGACATACCATCTGGTCTCTTCCCATCGTCTCGTACCAGACCATTGGGTTCAAGTACGGCTGGCACGCCGCTAACGACATGATCCGTCGTGCTCTTGTTACATTATGATGATATACGGCCTGCGTTTCTGCTACAAGAAAGGCCATGATGTCCAAGACTGTCGACAGCTTCTTCACAGTGACAAAGATGCGGAGAAATAAATAATTAAATTATTAATTAATAAAAAGGTTTATAAATAATTCTTATCTAATAATTAAATCTAAATGTAATAATTAATCATTACTACTTATTTTATGTACGTCCTGGTCGAGAGGTGGTCAAGTAGACAGTGATTGTATTCCACATTATGGGGTCTTCCATTAACCACTGTTTTTAGCAACTTTTTAACGCCCTCAGCCCCCCTGGTGATAAGCGGTAAGGTTATAGACTACCCCCCACCCCCTTTCCAAAATGACGTATATTTTTTAGTTCAAAATATATTTCAATTTTTAAAACATTATCTTTAAATACAGATATAATCACGCGTTCTACGAAAAATTCAATACACGTAATATCTCACTACACCCCCCCTCCCCCTGTGATATTTCGTGATTTTTCGAGCCTCACGTGATTAATGGACACTCCCTTACTATTGTACATGTTTGACTGGAAGATGCACTTTGAAAAACTGTGTCCACGTTATTTCGGTTGTGTGGTACATTACATAAGATTTGGAAAGCATAATCCTTTTAATCCACCAGCACTTCATCTTCATGAAATTATTATTCTTGATGACGAATTATAAGTCCAGTCCACTGTAGATAAAGCTTCATCCATACTACACAGTCGAAATAATATTATACTGAACAACTAGGAATGGTAAGTATATGTCATCTCACGAGTAAATTTAATAAAAAGTAATAATAAATTATAATTATTGATAGGAGTTTTGTATTATTGTAAAATAAAACTTTTCGGTCTGTATAACAAACGTTTTAAAACTTTTTTGAATAGATATAAAAGCCCAATTATTTCTTATTAAAAGAATTAGGAATGAAAAAGCTCTGCGCAAGATAAACATTCTTGACCAGTTAGATACCAAAATTCATGAATTTTGGCTTGAAGGAGAAATCACTTTCATTAAATTGAAAGCGCTACAAAAGACCAGAAATGGTCGAGGTGGCACTAAGCACTTAAACAATAATAATAATTACTTTCATTAAGGAAATGCACCTGCTCACAAAGATGCGTCGACAATGGGAAAACTGCGGGATTTGGGGTGTATTTGGCTCGGAAATTCCCCCTAATCTAATCTGCTACGTTTCTTAAGATAATCTATTATGCAATTTTAGAGGACTGGAAGGTTAAATGTGACTCTGGATGTAAATTGCTATTAATAAACATTTTATTGTAAAATATTGTGAAGTAATAGAATAATGAAAATATTATTAGATTTGTACTGATATTGTATTGTAATAATATATTTATAAATATTTTGCAAATACAACGCGCTGCGCATTTGCTATTTTTTATATTTATTTTAATATATTTCGCCAATTTTTTACGAATGATCTGAAGTATTTTATTATTTATCTTATGTGAAAATTAAATCTAAACAGATATATTTATAAAGTCAATAGATAATGTGTAGATAACTGCTTGATATAAGAAAGTATGGTTGAATTTTTTTTTAAAGCTATTAATAACTACAATATGGTAATGCTGCTATATACAGGTACAGGCGATTAGATTGTATGAGGATTGTGTGAGGTACTCATACGTGTGCTTTGAGTCAACCAATCAGGGAAGAGGTGCGAGAGAGATACATGTAAATCGCTGTCTTCTTTCTCTTTCTACCGATTCCCTGTATGTGGGTTGGCAACGTCGCGTCGCCAACCCACATACAGAGAATCCAATACCTTCCGCCTCTAGCTATAATACCTCTATGGTTCTCAGTTTTGCCATTCTTCACCAAGGCACAGATCATAAGATAAATATAGTTACTTCACCAAGGTGTAAAATTAAAATATAAATCCAGAAAAAAATATTACAACAAGTATGACAACACTGATTATTATGTCAAATGTTCTTGAATATACGTCAATAATCGCTAAAAAGGCCATTTTGGCCATTTTTATAATGATTTATATTAATAAACTATCGATTTTTAGCGAATAGGTGTTGGTTAAGTAAATGTAGTGAATAAATCTAGTTACTTATAAAGCTTATGTTAGATAAACGCTAGTGTAATTTTACTGCCAGAGTCATAAAGTTATGAGTTTTTAATGTTAAAAGTCGTGTTAAAGATAATACAGGTAAGTTTTATGACTGAATGACGTGTAAATAGCAGAATTCATTTAATGCATGTCTTGTAATAATTATTTAGTATTAAATAATGTAGTCTACAGTTAAGTTTGTTATTGTCATTAAGCCCTTATTCCTAAGAAGGGGTATAGTTAGATTTTTCAGATGACTTATTTATAAGAAATTAAATTATCTTGTCGCTGTTCGGCCTTGAGTGTGCTTGTCTGATTCATATATTATATCAATAATATGTTGTTTTATATTATCCCAAAAACATTTTTTGTTAAAGAAAATATAAATTAATTTCTTATCAGATAAGGACTATTTATCTTCCTGGGTTATAAAAACTGATCTCTTGAACTGATGTAATCTATTCTGTTTATAACATGACAGATATTTTTTATATTAATTTTATAATTTTCCATTTTGTAATTATGTTACCTTGTGATAGTTTAAATCTATAATCCAATGTTTATTGGAGTTTTATTTGCTGGAAAATTTTATGCAGACAACTTTGTACTATACTGTTAGACTTACTTTTAAATTTGAGTAAATCTAACAATACAGCACTATGCAATTAAAGCCTTATCACAAAACATGCACTAAAAAGAGCTGAGTCTAAAATTTCAGTTATCATTAACTTTAATTTTTATCTTAAACCAGCTGCGCCCCGCGGTTTCACCCGCGTAATTCTCGATCCCGTGGGAATATCGGGATAAAAGTGGCCTATGTGTTAATCTAGATCTCCAGCTATCTACTTACCAAGTTTCATCCCAATTGGTTTAGTAGTTTTTGCGTGAAAGAGTAACAAACATCCATCCATCCATCCATACTCACAAACTTTCACCTTTATAATATTAGTAAGATTTTAATCTGGAATGTAGTTACTCTATACTGTAATAACACCTTTGGAAGTGTGGGGTGATTGAAAGCTCGAGATAGTTTTAAATTTTTCTGTAAATTGCATATATTATGCCATACCAAAACGTTAATTATTCCTGGGTATAAATTTGTAATTTATAAAAGAATTCATTTTCAGATATTTTATAGTGACCATGGCAGAGAATGAAATTAAAGTAGAAGTAGAAGTAAAAGTTGAAAGAAAAGATCCTACCTCATTTTTGCCTGAAGAGCCAATGTCTTATGAAATTAAAAAGAAGAAGAAAAAAAAGAAAAAAAATAATATTGAGGATCCATTTAAAGATATTGATGATAAAATGGATCTGAAGCCTGTAATAACAGAAATAGTACCATCGGCTTTAGACCCGGAAGTTAATATTAAAGTTGAAAAAATTGAAGTTGAATTGGACTTTCATGATGTAAGTATTTGTTTTAACTGTTACTATTCTCACATACATATCGCAGTATAAGAACCCGATAACCGTATCTACAAAAAAGTCGAAAATCTATTTTTTTTCATAATAAGGGACACAAAGTACCTTTATGAAATGCCAAAACGACGTAATTGTAAAGGCAATAATTCACAAGTAGCTAAGGAACCACAAGGAACTAAGTAAATTCTCAGAGTATTTTTGCTGTCCTGTAAAATTAAGAAAATGTAGATACGTTCATCTGGTTCTTATACCGCAATATCTGACAAACAAATAAAGAACAATAATGGTTTAAGTGTTTATTTCAAGTTATGAGGCATCATATTTTTGTCATATATGTCACAATTACATACAAAATTTTTAAAGACAACTTTTAGTCAACCAATGATTTTAAAAATCTGAAAAAAAATCAAAATATCTTTATTTTCATTGCATGGGTAATATTATAGGGTTTGGGAACACTTCTGTTAAGTTTAAATTAACCTGTATTAGAAGAGTCCCCTCTTGTCCGTAGCTTATACTTTAGCTATGTAATAGATAAACTAATGGTACATTAAGGGTAAGTAAAAGTAGGTATAATCAATATACATGCCATAGGTTAAAAATATATAATTATTAAAATCATATCAGCTTCAAAAATATATTTAAAATGCAAATAGTTGACTCATGTGGGGATTGAATCCTCAATACGAATCAATCCTCGATGGGAAGATCAGAAATAATGATGAAATTTGATGCTTGCTTGAAATTCTAACTACTATTATAAACGTGAAAGTGGGTTTGTTTCTACGTTTTCACACCTTAACTGCTCAACCAATCAAAATTAAATTCAGCATACATGTTGTCAGAGATACAGGAAAGGACAGCCGCCAAATTCGATCTCAAAAATAAGTACTGATCCTGGATCAGTTTCATATAAATTTAAAAATTTAATAAAACTAATAGCAGTAGATCACATTAAATTAATATGACTATATTTCTTTTTCAGTTTACTGATAATTCAGGCCTTATGTTAGAGGGGCCACATAGTGAGGATAGCCAGGAGCCAGCTGTGAAAATTGAGAATCAAAACCATGAAGCTGTCTTGCTCACTTTTGAGAGTGTAATCAATCCAAGGAAAATGTTGCCTCCAAACGAAGAGCTAGATATGGTACCTAAACCAGAACACTTTTGCAAAGTGTGTCATCTGGTCTTCCAGTCTACGAAAACACTAAGAATGCATCAGAAAAGAAAGCACAAAGTGTTTAGAAAGTCATTTAAACATATTTGTGATTACTGTGGTATGTCTTATGAAACAAAAAACAGTTTAGTGGCACACATCAAACGTAAACATGGACCAGATTCAATGCCAGATGATAAAGAAGAAAGGACTTGCGAGATATGTGCATTAGTGTTTAAAGGCATGGCCAGGTTACGTATGCATATGAGACGGAAGCATGGATCATTCCAGGACTCCTTTAAGCATGTATGTGAAGACTGTGGTCTGACTTATGATAAATATAGAAGTTTAATAGTCCATATACAACGTAAACATTCTAATCAAACTAAGCCAGAGATTAGTCAGTGGTACAACTGTATGTTTTGTCAGAAGATGTTCACTAAAAGAGAAACGTATGCAAGACATGTTCAGAGAAAGCATAGAATTGCTGATGATAATATAAAGCAAGAAAATCTTGTGGAAAACTTAGAAGCCGATTTGGAAAGTTGTAAAAATCAGCAAACAGGAGAAATCACTTGCAAGGAATGTCCTCTTGTCTTTTCTTCAATCAATTTCCTAAAACTACATATGCGAAGAAAACATAATGCATTAAAGGAGGACTTCAGATTGAAATGTAGGATTTGTAACTTGTCTTATGATAAGATTGAAAGTCTTAAACGCCATGTGAGACGAAAACATGATAAAGGATCACATTGCGAAGTGTGCAATAAACAATTTGATTCCAGAGAAATGTATTTAAATCACTCGCACACAAAAGTTATAAAAGAGTGCTCAATTTGTGGACTCATCTTTGCTTCTCAAGGTGGTTTAGCGAAACATTTAAGGTGTACGCACAAAGTAGACACACCGAAAACGGTCTTCTGCAACTTGTGCAATGAAGGCTTTCATGACAAACGGCAGTTGAAACCACATCTCATGAAAGTGCATTTAAAAGTTTCTTATACATGTATTTACTGCAAGAAAGTGTTTAAAGCAAAAGAGAGTTATCGGCGACATATTCTGTTCAAGCATCCTACTTCAAACTATGTTAACACTCAACTGCAGAAATGTGAGCAATGTTCTGAGATGTTTAAGGATGAATTTGAACTTTGCAAACATATAAACATAGCTCACAGACACACAGATGAGAGTATGTCAGATGGCATACACATAAAAAGGGAGGATGAAGACATTAAGAACAATTTCCAGTGCACCAAGTGTCCAGAGATATATTTGACCTGGGAACTATTAAAATTGCATTATGAACAATGTCACCACCAACAAACTCAGTGTCAAATTTGTGGGGAAATACTACAAGGAAATGAATTGGAAAAACATATAAAAACTTTACATACCAATAATGAGAAGCAATGTAAATATTGTGAATTTAAAACAAATATTAAAATAAGTCTAACACAGCACATGCTGAGACACAAAAATGCAGCAACAATACGTTGCGAGTACCCAGGTTGTCGATATAAGACGTTTTATGAAGGTGCTATGGAAAAACATAGAAGAAAGCACCTTGATCAAGGAGTCAAACTCCAATGTACTCAATGCCCGTTCCAAACCATGAATAAGTACATTTTGAAATATCACGAGGAAGCACATGAAACAGGTAAAAAAAGGTATACATGCAACCAGTGTGATTATGCTACAATTCTGCCGGCAAATTTAGTGCAACATAAGTATAAACATTCGACAGAAAAACGGTTCAAATGCGACGTGTGCCCATTCGCAACAAAGTACAATACGTCCTTAAGGTTTCATGTAAGAAAAAAACACTGTGATCTCCCAACATTCAGCTAAATGTTTGTTTTTTATTAAAGTACATAATTTGGTGTTATGAATTGGTCCTTTCTCGTGTAGTTCAGAAATTCTCACTTTCTCACCAAAATCTGAATGGATAGTTAAGACAAACATGTGGTAAGGATCTTATGAAAAAGAACCAGACAAGTGCGAGTCTTACTCGCGCACCGACGATTCCGTAACCAAACAAACTTGTATGTAAATAGTACGTTTATCTCGAGAGTAAATTCTTCAAGATTTTTGTCCGTCTTTTCCGAAAGACAAACTTAACTTTGCGGTTCTAAACATACTTTCTTATACATCGATGTACCACAAATACAATTTTCCAACCGCAAAATATAACTTTGTAATCTCAAAAACTATTTTTTTTGTGATATAACAACAAATTAACGACTTTATGATTTTTTCTTTTACTTGTGCTGTCAAACCTTGCTTCAAATTTCACGACTTTAAGTCAATGAGGGAAGTATCCTGTAGGTTTTGATTTAAGTACCTGCGAAATGTTCAAATTGGTTAAAATCTAAGGTATTAAACCGTATCTTTTGATTGCATTGACTTAGAAGTTTGGTGTTTTTACGGCTTCCAAGGGACCTCTGATATAAGTACACAGATCAAAAAAGCCTTAGCAACATGTATGGAATTGATTTATATTTCTTTTATTACTACATTACAGTCTGTCTGTTCGCGATAAACTGAAAAACTACTGAACGGATTTTCATGCGGTTTTCACTAATAGACAGAAGGATTCATAAGAAAGGTTCAGGTGTATAATTTGTTAAGATTTTGTGTAAATTGATTGAAATATGTTGATGATTGTTGAAGATGTCTGCTACCCGTGCGGAGCCGAGTGACTAAAGCAACAAAATCCTTCATTCAATTGTTCATTTAATCACAATAATTAACAATATGTGTACCGTAACATATACGTAGTATAAAATTAAGTTAAAACGAATTTAAACTTTCATGTTTTACAAAATTAAATAACATTTTTTTTTTATTATTTGGTAATTCAATACAAAGTGTGACCGCCTCTGTTGTTTAAAACTTGTCGGCAACGATTTTTCATTGATTTTTTTTTATTGTATAGGGGGCAAACGTGCAAACGGGTCATCTGATGGTAAATGACTACCGCCGCCCACGAGAACCTGCAACTCCAGTCACAAATGCGTTGCCGGCCTTTAAGGTGGGAGTAGGGAATAGGGGGCGAAGAAGAGGGAATGGTTAGGGCCTCCGGGAACCTCACTCGATGAAAAGCAATGCAAGCATTTCTTCACTGCCGGGTTTTCTGTGAGGCTGTGGTATCACTCCGGTCGAGCCGGCCCATACGTGCCGAAGCATGGCTCCTCTCCCAATGTTAAATATTAAAAGATTGTTTATCTGATTCTTCGGCAATCGCTCCCAATGGAATGTTAACAACTCTTTCAGTTGTTGGGTTGTCGACACTCCGTCCAGGTCCTCTAGAACACGTCTCTGGAGCATGTCCACGTAAACGTTTGATGTGTGTATTTGATATTAATTTCAAGTTCATGCCTCCACAATTAACGATTTTCAGATTTTTTCATTTACTTGTGCTGTCAGACCTTGCTTCTTACTAAAATTCATGATTCAAGGTCAACAGGAAGTACCCTATAGGTTTTGATTTAACTGCGAAATATTCAAATAAGATCAAATCCTAACCTTAAAAAATGGCCTTTCTTTTGACTGCGTTGAATCAAGCTTCTAGCTTGATTTTTTTACAGCTTCAAGGGACCGGAGACAAGTATTTGATATTATTTGAAACTTCAAACGTCCACCTCGGGATCCTGCGAAAAAAGGTCTTGATAGACAGACAGACAACAAAGGATTCTCTAAGGATTCCTTTTTTCCTTTTGAGCAACGGAACCCTAAAAAGTTTTATTTATTTGGTAGATCTCCGAAAGGATAGCCAGATGTGTTATTATTACACCTACAGTTTCAAGAATGTTCTTTATAAGAAACTGACAGTCAATCACAACATCCTTATTTGAAGGTCAATACTATTTGCAAACAGTCAAACAAAGCAGGCAATTTCTATAAATATGTGAGACGTCAACCATAAAAACATCTTATTAAAGTGTAATATTATATAAAACTTAGGGCCGTCCCCTAAATGGTCTACTGTTAGAAATTGAAGTTGCATGTGTGAGCCTTGCGTATTGAGCGTGTTAAGAAATTAAGCGACTACGAACGAGTATCGGTGACACACTTTTCGTGCCCATTTTGTTAAGCCTCACATTTGTATTCAGTGAAACCATTTGCAAAGAAGTAATTTCACAATTTGAATATCCGTAAGAGGAAATCCAAAACGGGAATGAATGAAAGTTCTCCCGCCAATAAGTATATATAGAACTTCCCAAAATCAACAGTTGGAGTGCGGTCCACCAGGTATGATTACGTAACCAGGTGGGAGAATGCTGTCTTTGTGTTGGAGGGACATAATAACTGTCCCTCCACACATACTGCTGTCAAGTACCGGACTTGAATTTGATAATGTGTAACAATGATAGGTAGGCATGAGGAGAAACCCCCTTAGGAAAACACATAACACAAACCGATTTCATTGCTGCCCAAATTAAAAAAAAAATTGACTATGGATAACGATTACTTAATTATAGAAACAAAGAACTCGGTACTAGGCTACTAGTTTGGTGTTCGAGAAAAACTATTCGATTATTGCTCTTTTAAGCTTAGTGTTTGTCATAGAAAAGCTCTAGAAGACAAAAATTATGACCAAAATTTTTTTTAGATTTTATTTAGGCTTTCGTCTGGCTAAAGTCTGCCACGGTGGCTTGATACATACAATAACCTAAATTACATGTTACCGAATCAGTTTGCAGTTACAATCTCACATTTTTAATAGATTTTAAAAAAAGACAAGAGAACGTTAATTGGGAATGGAAAAAAGTTAATGTTGTGGAAATAGAGTCCCACAAGGAAGAGTTTTAGGTCCGATTCCACTGTACTTGTGCCCGTGATATCCCTGAAACCAAACAATACCATGCTCCTACCCATAGGATCACAATGATTAGCATATAATCACATAGAACTGGCATCAAGTTTCAACTGTGAGCACAGAAATGAAGACATCGTACAATGTTTTTTTTTGAGACAGTAAGGACATGTACTTTAAATTTCCTCATTGTTATTCTTTTTTTATCCTGAAATGGAATAGGCGTTTGTCTTCCATCTCACCTGATGGAAAGTGAAGATGAAGACGAAGATACCACACACAAGAGAAACCAATTTTTCTTAACTTTTCTACTATTTTATCCTTATACAAAAATTTTTGAAACAATAATAGATAACTACTAATCGTTGATGGGTTGATGGGATAACTACATAAAAGTACCTTTATTTTTATGTAGTTAGCCAAAAACTATATCGCATAGCAGAAGAACCATTTCATCATCATCATTTTAGACGTAGGACGTCCACTGTTGGACATAGGCCTCCCTTAATGACTTCCGAGAAGACCGGTTTGAAGTTAAAAGTGTGTGTGTGTCTTACATTCACGTTTAATACATGCTTTGTGCTATTTCAAAATTATGTTTGCCCCTAACTACATACTCACGCCTATATCCCTGAAGGGGTATAAAACAGTACGAGAGTACCTACTCACGTAATAGAGGGTAAGCCTATTGCCGTCAAACGGTCACTTTGGGAATTAAAAATGACAGAATTAGAAAGATATTAAAAGAAAAAAGTAGGTAAGAAGTAACTTAACTATGGATATATTAATTAGTTTGGCGGAACCCTGGCAACTTTTCCACGCAACCCTTGGGTTCTGCGGAACCCACTTTGGGAATCGCTGCCATAGACTATCAGTATAAGAGGTTATACAGGAACGAGAAAAGTAGTTTCTCCGACACAAAGGGTACCTACTGAGTACATCTGTAATCAGTAGGTATTTACAATAAAATTGTATTGTATTGTATGCTTGTCGGTCCGACTCAAGACCGACGACAGATCAGCTAGTAATTTGGCTTAATTGGCTCGTTTTAGATAGATGGCGGTGAGTGGTCCCACCAAGGTACAGGTATAATGTTGTAAACTATTTAAGTATGGCTTTAGATGCGCCAGGGTCATCGAACAAAACGAACAATAAGGAGGGTTAATGCTTACGTTACGAGTAAAATACTAACAGAATACATAACCTGACCAGGAAAACAAAAAACATCGTCATGTTCATCATCATCTTCTTGCCTTTTTCCCAAATTTATTTGGGGTCGTTGCAATGTGTTTTGTTCTTCCATTTTCCTCTATCACTTGTTAATTCACTACTTCCTTTCTAACCTAATGGTCGTCATCCACCACGGTCATTTGTTGCTCCTCAACCTTCATCCGCGTTGAACGTGCTCACTCTAATGTATTCATTCCTCACTTTGTCCACCTAAGTCACACCACACATCCATCTTAACATTCACATTTCAGCTACATGCAGGCGTCTCTCATCTATTGGCCAACATCGTCACGTTGCGGAAAACAAATGGAACTAATTTGTTATTATTATTATTTTTTTTATTATGGACTCTATCCCGCGCGAAGAGTCAGCGCAGGAATTCCGCCAATGTCAAGTGTTTTATAATTATACACTTAGATTATATATAGGTCCAGATACCGTGACCAGTACAAATCTCACCGTTTACTTTGAAGCCACTTTTTGGAGCTGTGTGAGTGAACCCCGCCCAACGCGAGTGTCTACGTACAATATTTCTGCTTGTGTGCATTACGGTTTTAGTACCAGCGCATAGAGGTTACCCCAAAATTGAGGGACTTTTTTCTTAAACAATATTTTTTTTAATGTAATATTAAATAAAGACATTTTAAATATATTTAAATGCGTTACAAGTGTTCTTTTACTTTTTCTAAAGCTTAGTAGGATAATAAATTATTCTTATTATTAATTTATTTGATCAAATAACATGCGTTATATTTCAGTCACTGTCATAAATAAGACACGATAGATATTCTATTATTTCTCAGCGGCTTGAGGCACCAGGAAAAGAAGAACCGAATTAGTAGGAACTATTTATTTATAACAATATTTTTTGGTTTGTTTTCAAGACGTTTTTTTTTGGAGTTTACTCCTAAAGAATTTATTTTGGTATGAATAACATGAAGAGTAAAAATTTTGTGATCGAAGGACAGCGTAACGCTTTAACACTTTGTTGAATTGTAGGACGAGACGGCAAATTAAAAATTATTAGTTTTTAAATTCGGTCGTATTAGTTTGTTTTGGGATTAACTAAAAAAACAGTCAGTTTCCAGGTACTTGCAACACCGGCAGGCAAATATATAAAATAACATGTTATTATTTTTGCTAACATTTTGTAGATACTTCTTACACATAAACATATACATAACACAACACTACTTAAATAACATTATTTATGAGCACGATACTACTAAGATGCAATAGACAAATTAACATATTCTCATGAAAAATTATGTCAATAATGTAATTTTTTTAGAATATAGCAAAATGTCAATGTACTCACTAAAATTAATTAACTGTCAGTATATTTCGCGTCTTCCTATAAATAACAAGTTTGGCAAACAAAAATATACATATTGCTAGAATGTGTTATGGGTAAATAGAATTCACGTCCCTGGCAACATCTATAGTAATGGCGTCACTATTTTATTAATTTGAAATTTTGTTATGTTTTTATAAATACATTAGCAAATAGAATACTTCGGACACATATGATTTTTTTTAGTATAATTTTTACAGGATTTTACAACACAACCAGGCATTTTTGAATATTATAAAAAGCGACTCGAGACGTACTTCAGCGGCGAACGTTCGCTCGCGTGTGACGAGTGAGTCGCTTATATTTGTAATAGTCGCTTATATTTTTTGGCTTCAGTTTTGGGGCACGGATTAGGCATCTGGACCTATATATAATCTAAGATTTTACAAGTTTAATAACAAAAACGTAAAAAAATGGACGTCTAATCGTTCATCTTGAAAAAAACTATCCTAATTTGTTTTAGTAGCAAGAGTAACTTTAAAACGTCATGAATATATCATCATTGTTTATTGTTCATTTATTACTGTCAAAGTGTAAGCGTAGTCTATTTTTACACGCTATGTCCTCCGTATACCTACTTGACATTGGCAAAATTGTGGTAACTCCACAAAGCCACAATCCAAAAGTTGAAGTTACACGCTATAAATTAGCTTCACTTGTATGTTTGTTTGTGTGTTTGTAAGCGACTCCTTTGGGCGCGATTTTCAGTTTGACCCACTTTAAACGGCCAGATTTCATTCAAATTTTGCACACGTGTCAAAGAGCGATGACAATGCAATAATTCGATTAAATTTTTTATTTTTTTAGTTGAAATTTATATAAAAGCGTGTTTTTTAGTTTTTTAGATTATAATTATTGAGTTATTTAAATGTGTGAGATGTTTACATAGAGATATTAGAATTAGAAATGTTTTTAAGTATTTGTCGGAAAAAAGTCTGAGGGATTGCCGATTGCACTATATTTCTATTTTCGGGGTCAGCTGTTAGCGGTAGCTGACCCGATGATTGCTGTGTATGTACTTGCCCTAATATCTGTGCCAGCTGGCTGATCAGGTGTCAGGATACCTACTTCGCCGGCGCGGCTGATATCAGCCTTCGTACCGTAGCGAAGTAGGTACTTATTACTAGGAGTAGGAATGGGTATGTTCTTTAAACTAGACCGGCCAAGATATGAGCTTTTGATCCGTTGCTAGTATGAAGTAAAACACCAGGAAAGGTTGGAATCGAACTTATATTTGATAAAATCTATGCTAGTTATATTACAATTTTGGTCATACAAGTTGTATACATCATATTCCGTACAATACGTGGTTTAACCAATCAGACAACTTACACCATATTTGCAATGTCTTTAAATCTGCAACCAATCGGATTGCGTGGTTGCTTACGAGAGTTATCGCTGGTTGTGTGCGTGACTATATAATAATACGGTACGGCACGGTATAAAACTAAAGTGTGCCGTGAAACGGTGCCATTCCGCTGTTGATTTTGTCGAGAGCGGACGAATGATGCTTTGATGTATTTTTAATGATGCATGTTCGAAGCACGCGGTATGCGTACGCCACACTATAAATAAAATTACAAATTTTGCTGTCAACATGACTGGTAGATATTTCATATAATATGCACAATGTAAATTGGCTATTGGCCTCAATATCACTGCAATTTAAACTCATTGATTTGGGGTATTCGTTAAAGCATAATTTTCGTCAAAAACTGTTGGTCTCGATAATATTACCTTCCTAAAACTACTTGGTTTAGAGGCAAAACTATAGTATATATAGAATATTATAATGTTTTTTTAAATTATCATAGGAATTTTTTATAGAAACTGACTAGCTGCTGTGAACACAACAAAATGGAACAAAATTACAGAGGGCGTATGGTTAAAACGAAAAAAATATTATTTGTGTTGGTGACGGTGAAAGTTATTCATCAAGTAATGAGAGTGACAATGAGTCTGATTTCTTTGAAATCCAACCATTGATGCATTGTAAAAAATTAGAAGATGAAAATGTCAAATGAAGTTGAAAATTTAGATTCTAATTTTGATGATTCATATTAATAATCATTTTTATACTAAAACCATCAAAGCTGTAAGCTTTGATGGTTTTAGTTCTTTGATTTGATTGTATGCTTTGATCTAGATTAAATTATATTTACAATTACAATATATTATGTAAGTTTATAAAAAAGAAAGCTTCGTTGGATATTAATTATATATTCATAAGGTTACATCCATGCTAATTTTAACCTCCGACGCAAAGAGAAGGGGTAGTATAAGTTTTACGTGTGTATCAGTGTGTGTGTCTGTTCGTCTATGTAGTTCTTAAACGTTTGCCAATTCACATGGGTATGACTATACTACTTAGTGTTGTAATAAAAAACGGAAATGAGGCGCCCCTGGACCAGGTATTTTATTTAGTCCTGGTCAGTATCAGTCTATACGTAAATATCAGGATGCTTGAATCTGAGAACATGTTCACTTTAAAAAAAATGAATTATCATAAAACCTACAAAATGACAGACACGATTAGTTTGTGTTAGTTATTTCATTTATAAAATAGAGATGGTGTTAGTAGCTACATAAATAGGCAGTAAGCGCTGTCAAGGGATTTTGGGATTTCTACGTGGGTTAAATAAGTGACCAAGTGTCAAAGATTCGTTTATTTTTTTTCCTTGTCTCGCATTGAGTGTATGTGTGTGTTTGAAAGCGATGGACGTGCTGCGAAATGACGGAATCTAAAGAAACATCGCGAATACTAACCACTTTGTTTTAATTTAAATGTGTAAACATTGCAAATATATTATTTTTCACGTGTAATTGTGGTAATGGCCAGAGTTTTGTGGGCAGCAACAATGGATTTATTGAACCTTCCCGTTGTTATGATTGAAAATATTTTCTCTTATTTGTCTTACGATGAAATTGCAAAGAATAGATTGGTAAGTGACTCTTTCTTTATATTATAAGTAGAAATGAGCTCATTTATTACCAAAATTGTATGTCTACAGTTTGTAGTGAAATTCATTGCATATAAGTCACGTAATAGCAAAATGTTCTAGGCGTTGTAGCAACTACTTATCTAGAGTATTGTATTTATATTCTGCTATTTATAACTGGTTGGTAATATAAACTTTACTTGCTTGTGTTTTTCATACCTTCCGACACATAATAGAAACTAATATACCTAAATGGATCCATAATAAAACAAGTTACTTGTTCTTTTTGAATGTTTACTGTATGAAGTTAAATTAAATTAATAAAATTTAGCTATTGCACTAATTACTAATTTAAAAAAAACTTTTAGACATTCAGAATTTAAGGAATATGTTCGTCAAATCGACAGAAAGGGAAGGTCAGGGAAACAAGTTGAGATTTTATGCTCTTTCCTTTGTGGTCAGTCGAGGATGACAATAAAAATACTTTAATGTACAACTTTTACCAACAATTCTTCATTGTAAAAAGAAAGACTTAAGTATTTCGAGGTCTATGAACTTAAATTTACATAACTTTACATAAAACAAATTACAGTATTTATGATATTTTAAAAATTATAGATGAGGTTTTCCACAACAAACACAACAAAATAATAGTTGTCTTAATTGATCTAATATAAATTTAAGTATGAATGGTTAAATGACAGTAGAGTAGACATGTATAATTCCGGAGTGTAATAGTTCCTGGAAATATGTCTGCTGTTGTGACTATGTTAGTTCTTTCCGACTTGCTCAGCCGAATAGTTCCACAGTTCCTGGGAGCACCCTAGGCCTAGGAGCTGTCTGAACCGAAATAAAACTGTTAACTGTAAATGTCCGGATAAAACTAAGGAACTAGATAGTCACTCGGATATGTTTCCTGGAACTAGTTCCGACAAGGAAAGGAACCATTCCAGGTTCACTCCCATGTCGGACATGGTTTGCGCATGTCTACAGTGAAGGAAGCTCATGAGGAATGTCAGGAGAGCAGCAAGTGGCGGGCTGTTCCCTCTGCCTACCCAGAAGGGGAGACGGCTAAGCTTATGTACATATGTATGTTTGCATATATTTAACACACACATACATTAAGTATTAATGTATGTGAAATTTAAGTGTGAATCACATTATATGAGACATATCTCGGACAATTATTGTCCCCTTAATAAAATGCTTGCTGTATTCCTAGTAATTGTTAATTATTTTAATTGGGCTTACTTTGAGTACTCTATATTGCAATTAACATTACAAGATTTGGAAAAGGATGCTAGTAACTCTAAGCAGACTGTCCAACATTGTGACTATGTAACAAATCTCAAGGAAGAGAGTAATCCCTGCTCGTACTTTTATTGGTAAGAACCATTACTATACATAGGTGATGGATGGAGTCACTGCCGGAAGCTGTGTAGGTCTAGGTTGTGGCCTTACACCAGATTTGTAGGGTGCAGAAGATTACTGCTGGTCCAGTACCTTAACCCTAGAGAATACTGTTGTTACACAGTGCTGTTTTTTCTATGAGACATCAGAGCTATATATGTGGTGGTGTGGTGTATGCGTTTATCGCCATTATTAATCTTTTAATAGTAACACCAAGCACATGAATTGGCTGATGGAATGGTTGCCAACTTAGTCATAAAACATGTAAAAGTGTTCTCCAGAAGTACAAGTAATGATACCAAATTGTTTTTCAGTAAAATCCATCAGGTGGCTCTCTTTTTTTAAATTTTCTTAAATTCTACTTGAATGCTTCTGGAAACTTAGTTATAATAATGTAATTGTGACATTGTGCTATAACGAGATTAGTCTTTCGAAGGTCAGGCTGTCGTTAGTAAAATTGTTCTAGTAGAATCAGTACTCATGTAATAACAAACAAATAAAATCAGTAGATAATTATTATTATATATTGTCTGAGTTCAACTGATGTCTTTGATTTTACTGTTTGGCTTATCCATCATAATTATAAAAATAAACATGCTTCTAGATTTTTTTTCTTATTTCCACAAACACTCCACATGCTCTATGGTAGAGTTTATAAAATGTACTTATGTATGTATATTCAGGTGTCCCAGTCATTCAACGACATTTGTATGCGTATGCTTAATCGAGGCTTCGTGATGATCGAGCGGAGACACGCGATGGCGCTCAAGAATGTAAAGGCACAGCTTCCAAGGAGAGAGTCAGAACGCAGGTAGCTATTGATATTTATTGATGATAATCGAGCTATTACGTACACTTCCAAATCCATCCCTATAAGCAATATCTGTCTCCTTCCATTGCCTTCCCTTCTTAACTATCTTTCCGTTGGCTAAATGTGGGTGTTTAACTCACCTCCTCCTATCCGAGGATATAGACGTGAGTGTGTGTATGTATATGTATTTCGGGGATGCTACACTAGTTTTGGACTCAAGACAAGGTGTGAAGTGACCCCGCGTCGGTGTCACTATTGATAGTACATCAATCACCTTAGTTGCTAAACACCTAGTAAAAGAAATTTAAGCGGAAAATGCATTGGATGATTGATTTGGCACAAAACATTGAAGAATGCTGTTATTCATACTTTGAAAAATGCTAATGGCTAGTTTGCCAAAAAGTGTCATGACGCCAACAAGCCGGCTTACCTTCACGGTCATGCTGTATTCATTATCTTTTAAACTATTTTGTTAGAAATCCGATTTGAGTCGACTTATTATCACGTGACTCACCCCCATCCCAGAATTTTAATTTTTTTATGGTATAGGGGGCAAACGAGCAGGCGGGTCACTTAATGGTAAATGACTACCGCCGCCCATGAGCACCTGCAACTCAAAAGTCACAAGTGCGTTGCCGGCCTTTAAGGTGGGAGTAGAGGAAGGGAGAATAAGGGGCGAGGAAGGGAGAGAGGAAGAGGGGAGGGTTAGGGCCTCCGGTAACTTCACTCACTCGGCGAAAAGCAATGCAAGCATTGCTTAACTCCCGATTTTCTGTGAGGCTGTGGTATCACTCCGGTCGAGCCGACCCATACGTGCCGAAGCATGACTCTCCCACTGTGGGCATGGCTTAAGTCTTACCATGCTGCTAATATTATTTTGGATTTTTGTCATTGCTAGAATTTAAAATGTGCGAAATGACGAGTAACATATGTTACTGTTCTGCAATACTGGTTCGCAATGTTTCTGTCTTCTTCAGTCACTACCTACTCACTCTCTTGCTTGTTATGGGCTATGTTATGTGTTAGTAAAATAGACATTTAAATAGTTCCTGAACTGGCAAATAGGAAGTAAGATACTTCTACTACTAATATAGCATAGCGCATAGCGCGTTTTCTGAAGGGGTTTTGGAACCTGACAAGGCTGCTATCTTGTGATGGATGAGGATTTTTCCTGATCGTAGTTCAGATTTGATATGTGACTCCTTAGTCACACCATTGTAAAGTACGATTCACACCGAACGGGCCGCGCCGGAGCGCATCGAGTCACGCCTCGGTAGCCGAGCGCAAGTGGGCGGAGTCAACCGCCCGCGACGGCAAGAAGTGCCATGCAAAAATGAATTTTAATTAATAAATATCAACTTCAATTTTCATCACTCTAACAAAAAGGCGCTCCGGTGTTCCGCGCGTTCGGTGTGAATCGTACTTAACTATACAATACTTAAGATTTTGAGGTCCAAATCTATAAACCAACCTGATATAGTACTGCACTAAGTAAATACCTCTGAAGACATACATACGTCCTGGTTTCACAAAGCCTTATAAAGCGTTTGTCTACACCCTGTCTTCGCCAGTTCGCTGAAGGTCCGTAAGTGTTTGTGAGATGCATTATGTGAATCGGTATGTAATAGTGATTTGTTTTCGAAATCAGGTACCACCATTTATCCCGGCACTGTGACATCCTGACATCGATAGAGACACGAATATCTATGCTCAATATGACATATTCCAAGTTTATTGACAATGGTCTGTGCTGCTTTATTCCTGGCAAGGTTAGTAAAATTACAATGAAACTGGTCAACAATGCTTTTATTGACTATGCTTTAAAACAATATTTTTGTCCATTGATTCATTGATCGTAATATTCCTACTATCCCACTAATATTATAAAGTTGCAACACTCGTTGTCAGGGATACAGAAAGGGACACAGGGTGCCATTCATTTAAAAAAAAATCCGAGAGACTAGAATGACGAAATTTATAATAACGCGAACGAAGTCACGGGAAAAAGCTAGTAATTAATATTAATTAGCTAGTAATTAATATAGGCTTTTCTCTTCTAGAGTTAGAAAAAGCTAAATCATCCAAAGCATTCCATGAAGTGCGAATGTTGAATTTTAAACACTATTTATGTTTTGATTGCGTAAATATACTCATATATCCTTGTATTGTACCGTCACTGTATCTTTTGAGTCACCTCAGTAGATGAAAGGACAGGAATCGTATTTAACTTATAATAATACAAATAAAAACTAGTTTAACTTAAAATATTAATGGTTATAGGTTATAGACGAAATAAAACGCGTCCTGTCCATCGTAGAATCGGCGACTACTCCCCCGCGTGCACACGAAGTTCTTCAAGAGCTGCGGGATATATCCAGCATGGCGATAGAACATTTTGATGATAAAATCTCTCCAGCGTTCCGAAAAAGACTGCAAGAGGGTGTTGCACCCCCACAGCCCAGACCCTCACACGGTATATATAGCGTTCAGTTAACTTTATATCTTTAGTGCGATAGTCATCAGGGCATATCAACATGCAAGATAAATCTGACTAAGGCATTTCATTTTTTTCCAACATATAATCGGTCGATATTTTAGTTCAGGGTAAAAAATGAATTGACTCAGTGTAGACTGAATAATAGAAATCCAAGCAAATGGTCATGTTTTTATTGCTATTAGAAAAAAATATGTTTAATGTCATCGCGGAATACCGTGGGTGTCCCTCAGGGATTAATTGTGAGACCTGTGTTATTCTAACACAATTGTATATTAAACCTATATTGTTGATCCTGGTGTAAGTAAGGAAGCACACTAAGGAGATTAGTAATTTTTCCTAACATAATATTATTATTTCTTATTTACAGCGGTACTTGCTCCACTGGCGATGCGACAAGAGATGGTTCACCTCCGCCGACGTTCTATACTTAACGCCAAGCTGTCACTCTACCTCGCCTCGCAATATAAGAAGTGCTATGAACGGGTTAGAGAATTCTTTTCATTTCCGGTGAACGAAGTAATAGATATCCCAGAATAATCCCATATAAAGAAGAAGAAGAAAGGGCCTTGGTCTACAAATCCAATTTGAAGTCTAACAAACGATTCTTCCAGTTTTAGTCCACATATGAAATCGTAAAATATCATCGCGTGAAATTGTTCTAGTAATCTATTTTTTAGTTCTTAATAAAATGTAAAGATAAATTTGAAGTGTCAACTTTTGTATTTCTTGTCGTAAATAATATCCATTTTAAAATAATGTGTAATCTGTTAGTGGTATTTAAAAAAACTTGATCGCAAAACTTACTGAGTGGCCTGGTATTTAGGATATGCCCGAGGGACAAGGGTCACCCCCTTTATCAATTGGTGAAGCGATCTGCCGCGTCAGCTGGTCACTTATTTTCCCATACGATCTACTCCTATTCTAGCTGAATTGGAAAGAATTACATATCGAATGCTCTAAAGATGATGGACAACTCTTACAGATGATGGAGTATAAGAAGGTTGCCTGGCGACACCAGAAGACCATCAGAGAGCTCTCTAAGAAACAACGGGACCAGGACTCTGCTATGGGTAAAAATCTTAATTAATTGTACAAGAGAATAACATTTTACCTAAGTTACCACTTTAGGGTTCATTCCACTGTCTGCGCTACTACTGTTAATGTCTTACTCTTGGGTTCTGAAAGGGCTTTTTTAAATAAGGCCCCTGTTAGACGAGGCGAAAGTTTTCTTTCGAGCACGTGGTAGCATTTCATGTCATGGTAATGGCGAGTATGGATTCTATTTACTAGGCAACAACATTCTAATTCCTATAAATCACCGCGCGGACATAACGCGGTCGACGCAAGAATAATAAATTTTCTTCTTCAAGTATTAAGTACTGTATAAATTCGTATTCGTTCTGTGAGGTCTTTTATAACAAACATTATCCCTTAGAATTTTAGTTTAATGTATTTAAAATAAGCTTATTCCGCTTGTTTTAGCTGAATTGAAGAAACGTATTGAAGAATGTGACATAAAATACAGCGAACTGACTCACACAAATCAAGCTGTCGGTGGGAAAGTTATTGCAGGTAAATATATATTTTTAACCGACTTCAAAAAAGGAGGAGGTTCTCAATTGGACTGTTTTTTTTTTGTTTGTTACGTCAGTACTTTCGACTGGGTGAACCGATTTTGATGATTCTTTTTTTTATTTGAAAGCTGGTGCTTCCCGTGTGGTCCCATTCAACCATCATCACCCCATTCATCCAATTTGGTCCAGATCTGACAATGGCATCCATGAGAAAACCATATATAAGTCTAATGGATTAGTTTTTTGTTGAAGTCGGTTTTTTTTTTGAAAGAATTATTTGACTAGATACCCGGCCACGTTGCTGTGTGTTGTCTAACTAATTTGCAATAAAAAATATTGTGACTATAAATTGAAATAAAAAACTACCTATCAAGTTGGCCTAAACTGCACACAGTGTGCAAAACTTCATTAAAATCGGTTCATTATTTTAGGATTTTATCGCGGATAAACAACGTGACACGATTTTTTTATAAATAAAGATTTTTAAACATTATAATGATACACAAGCACACGACTGGTTTGATTGTAAGCGCTTAGCTTTTATGTTGGCGATCTTTTGATGATCCAACCCATCACAGCTTAAGTCGGTAAATAAAGAATAGTTTAGTTAAGTCCTTGTACGCCATTGTCGCTTATACGTGACAAACGATTTTTTTTTATCACAAAAGTAATGGTCTGTTTATTACGTGTTATGATCCATAATATTTTGTTCTAAAAAGAAAGAGCTCTGTTAATATTCACAAAATTATCCCATACTCAAAATCTGATTAGTACACTTCTTTACCCCTAAAACTTCTTTGAAGTCCTTGTTGCAGAATGGAAAATAAATTATTTAGGTTGTGGGTTCGATTCCCACCTGAGTCTGGGTGTTCTTTGTGTCCATTGTTTGTATGTTTGTAAAGTCCCCCGCGACACAGGAGTAATTCCTAATGCAGGAGTTGCTATAAAAAAAAAGACATCTCTTTGACTTTCTGACCTGCTCTGTCCATCCATCCGTACAAGCAATATCCCTTTCCTTCCATGGCCTTCCCTACTGACCAACTCAAAGAGCCCGGTAGACGAGAACAGGCTTTGTGTGTGCCTTATTACCTGAATGGGAGCAAATTTTAGTTGGCAAATCGTGGGTGTTTAAAACACTTCTTCACTCTTCTTCTCAACGGTCTCAAAGAAACCTGGCAACGCTGTTAACCACCAGGCATACAGAAAACCTGTCAAGATACTCAAAGTAGTGTAGCTCTAATTCGAGCAAAAATTTGCTGTTCCCTATCTCATTAAGATTCAAGAGGTAATTCAGCTGTAAGATATATCAAACAAAGTGTTTATACGATGTATGGGTTATCAGTGAGCGGTGCGGGAGAGCCATCTACATCAACGCAGCCTCTCCGCCACTTCTCCAGCCAGATCAAGCTGGACCTGTCTGTACTGCCCATTGGCACGTCCAAGAGGAATAATAAATGTGAGTGTTTTTTTTTTATGGGATAGTGGACAAACAAGAAGATTGGTCACCTGATGGTAAATGACTACCGCCGTCCATGGGCACCTGCAACTCAAGAGTCACAAGTGCGTTGCCGGCCTTTAAGGTGGGAGTAACAGAGGGGTGAGAATAGGAGGGATGGAGGGGAGGAGTTTGGGCCTACGGTAACCTCAATCACTCGGCGAAAAGCAATGCAAGCGTAATGAGATTACAATAAATGTCTGTAGGTTATGGTGACAGCGTACCATGAGGCTGGCGGTGTGCTTGTTTACCACTGTAGTAGTAAAAAATACAAAGTGGTGATTTTTTTAGTGAGTGGAATAGCCTGTTGAGGCAGATACACAAGATGCTTCTATCCACCGGAGGGTACCGCATAGATGTTGGTGATGGTGATGAATTAAATGATATGTATTTTGTGTGATTTATTATAAATCCAGTTAAATTAAGAAATTTTGATGGGGAGATGATTTTCTTTTTTTAACCTCCGACGCAAAAAGCAACGGGTGTTATAAGTTAGGCGTGTGGATTTGTGTCTATCTGTGACATCATAGCTCCTACACGGATGGATCAAAAGGATCCATTTTGATTTAGATTTTTATTTTTGAAAAATTTAAATTGATATTTTTTAACATTTATGGAAACCACCGATAACCAACAACCACACGACAAAAAACCCGACCACTCTTGCTTTGTAATATTTTCAAACATTCAAGACTTGACAAACTTGACAGACTTCTACTAAGATTTTATATTTAATTTTGCCTATCTTTGCTAGTCAGGATTACGGGTACAGAGTATTATCTGCACCAAACTATGACCCCCTTGAATTAGACACCCACAAGAGTCTCAAAATGTGGATATCTCCTTCCTCAGTAGATCCAGACAAGAGACAAGTGGAGAATTTTCTCAAAAATCTATATTCAATCTCTGTTTTTCTTCCAGTGCTACCGAACATGAAACCCCGCAAGCCGCTAATAAAGCTCCCGAGCCTCTCCGAAGACGACTCGGAACCTCCGCCCAAACTCCAAAAGGTGGAATCAGACACCTGCTTCAACGTACCTTCAACATCCACCGATAAAAGTCCCCGACAGAAAACACAATCCACCATCGCTAAAATAAGAGGTATTACAAACGAAATCCGCCATCTTAGTAATCTTTCAAAGAGTTTCGAGTGCAAACTCAAACGACCGCTAAGTGTCATTGACCTTACAATACCTGATACCAAGAAACAGAAGATTGATTAGTGGACCTTGAACCTTATTGTTAATGCAATAAAGAGGTATATATGAGAGAGAAGTGTTTAAACTTACTTTTATCAGTCGAATTTAATCAGTTTATTCGGTTGTTCGAAGCATATTTTGGATTACGTGCGGGAGGACATCGTGTTTAGAATTCTAAAGAGATATAAGTCTTAAAGAATATGCAGCTTACTGTTAAGAAACAGTCAATATTATTGAATAGGCATCAAGTACTGATGTATATCTATATTTATATTGTGATTTTACGGTTTTACTCGCCATTATACATCTTTATATGTTTCAAATATCGCAGAGTTTTTTTTTTATTTATGAGAACCCTTTAAATACGTGTTAAAAAAGCTAAATAATTCTTAGAAGGACTATATGATATTATAGATTACTTTTGACAAACATACTTGCCAATAAAACGACCACGGTTAGCAAAAACAGTGTATGTACAATATTAAGTTGATAATTTAGATTGTCTTTAATATATAGGCAATATAAACATTAAATGTAAATTATATTAATTAATTATACAAAGTAAAGAATATAAGAGAATAATCATTTCTACTATAAATAAAACCAGCATGTCTAACTTTACTTCCGATCACAAATATTTACTATACAGGGGGCTGCAGAAAGGTATGGTCGTATTTAGGGTCATATACCAGACCCCGTGAGTGACGTAAAACCCTTATAATAATTTTAATAAGATTCGTATTTTATTAAAAAATGTTCGCATAAAAATAACAAAGTACCATGCGATTCTAATAAGAATATGACTGACATTGCGTCATATTGTGATGTTTTAGCTGTCAATTCGAACAAAGTAGGTGAAACAGATATTTTCGAAACAATAAATTATTAACAAAAAAATAGGCAGTCGTGGAACTGCCGACAGAAGTGAAAACTTAAACGAAACGACGAACTTAAAACGTCACATTAGCAGGTTAGTGAGATAAATTAATAAGGAGCTGACAGAACTCAATGATTAGATTAGCGCCCTCTAGTGGACCTATATATGTATTATTAGAGTGACGGTCACTAGTTCAGTACTTTTCCCCATAGCAAAAGTGCACAAACGTGCCTAAAGAAGTTTTCACTTAAAAAAAAACATGAAAAATTGTTCGAGTTCATAAAAAAAAAACTTCATAAATTATGGTCGAATATCGACTAATAGGCGGTCTCTAGTTATTTTTTAAATTATGAAATCAATAGATTCGGTAATATTACATCTAAAAAGTAAAGTAAAAAAAAATAATGTTACGCAAATTAGATTTGTGTGCAAACTGTACTTTCCAAGTGACAGTTGACAGATTAAGGTCATTGACGTTCGTATTCTTATTTGAAACGCATTGTAATTAAAATGACATGATAATTCAAATTACGTTGTTAAAAAATGAGCACCATGAAAGGCAGTTCCAAAAATAACATATTTTTTTTTAAATAACTGTCTAAAATGTGACCATACCTTTATGCAACATGACCATAATAAACAGGATATTATGGTCACTGAATGCTTAGAAATTATAAGACCATAATATTATTTATATATGCTTTGTGCTCCTTCGAAATTTAATGCTATTTCATTGCGTCTTATAAATAATTAATTCTATGGTAGTTTTTTGAAAAACTGAGTAAAATTAAAGTGTAAATAACTTACACCACCCCTACATATCACACGTAGCTTTTGTAGGTCAGTTGCTGTCAAAGTAGTAAACTAAAGTCACAGATCTATATGTATTTAAAAAAAATACATCTGTTTATATGAGAATATTAAACTATGACGTCATTAGAGCAATCGTCATAAAAGTATTTTTCCTTTTCCTTCGTACTATACGTTTGTTTAACTCGCATTTGAAAACACCATAGATTTAAAACAATAGATCATTCATTTTAGGTATACAGTGGTAAATAAGTATACACTGACAAGGTCGGGTTCTGCTCATAATATATTATTATATGATGGATATTAAAAAAAAAACAAATTATTTTCTTTTTTTATGAAAGGCCAAAGTTATCCTCCAGTTACAATATAATATACGTGACAGTTAAAAGCTACATTTAGCGCGGGTTCGCAATACAAGATGGCAAATGACAATTTGTCATTCAAAATAGAAAGGTTTTATAAATTACTTTATTGTTAAAAATAAATCGACTATCACTTGTGCCCTCTATGATCTTGTGTTCTTGAACAAAAAAAAAACCAGTCAGTCGTAGGACTGCACGTCAGAAGTGAAAACATAACTTCACAATGTATTTGCATATACATACACACACATCTGTATATATATAATTAGGTTAAAAATAAAAATAAACTGGAATAAAGTTATATTTTTTTAAATAAAAGAAACTCGGCTCCGTCTTAAGAATTTTCGATCAGGTCACGTGTCCTGACGCGAGTTTAACATTTTTTACCCATCCCAAAAAGTGCACTAGGCCTGAATACATACATGCTTGTTGAGACGCTACTGAATCGATTTCTATATTATTCTGAAATTAGAAGTTTATCGCAAAGCTGACAGTATTTTTTTTTATTAATTTCACGTCTGTGCTAGATGCTTCTAGTAGGGACAATTTATTTCATAGCACAGAGCATGCTAGAGTCATGCCCTTTCACTGATGTAAGTAAGTGTTCCATTGTGATACACACCCTGTATATCACCCTGTATATACTAACATCAATAGTGTCATTGCATTTAATTATACAAGGTAAACTACAAACGGGATACTTATGGTAAATGTCAGCCGTGATCGTCTGTGTACTTGGGTATATGTGTAATATCTTAACACTGCCACAGTATTGCTCATAGTAAGGTATAAATATCAACTTGTTTCAGTACATATATTTAAAATTTAGGTTTCGTATTGTATAATGATGATGACGTAATGATAACAAAATGCTATTTGGAGTGCCTCAGTTTGCGGATTTTGTACGTCGTAAGTCATAAAATATTGTATGCCTTCTGCTAGTTGTATAAGCGTTGGAAATCGATTGCATGTTGTTTTAAAGCGGTTGTATTTAAATAAATTTAATCAAAACCATTATTTTGGTTTCGTTTCTAAAAACGAAATGATTATTTCAAACTTCAATTGAAAAGTATTTACTTGTAAGGTTCTTGCTCCTCTCTTTCTATTTTGTTGTTTGGACACCTAATACTAAATAGAATAATGATTTAGTAATGAAAAACGTCATTGAAGAAATCAATAAATATAACTGACTTGACACATCTCACACACGGCCGTTTGATCCCAAACTAGGCAGAGCCTATACTATGGTAAACAGACTGCTAAACATACTTATATATAACTAAATACATACAAATTACAGACAAATTACACCCGGATACGGAAAAAATTATCGTGCTCATCACAGAATTATTTTCCCTGGGTGGGAATCGAACCCTTGACCTCTGGTTCAGCAGTCAGTATCAGTAATTACTAGACCAACAGGCCCATGATATGTCGCGTATTTAAAAAACACAGCCAACTCTTAAATGTTATTTTAATGGTGTTTAAAGGCTTTGTTTTATATTAATCAACTAAAAGCAATATATCGTTGTGGTTTATATTTAAATAAATATTTTTATAAAGTACAATTGACTTCAATTCATTTAAATCATGTTACTAGAAACTTTTTTTAATAAAAATATTTTTTAAGTATATAGTGGTTCACACTTTACTAGTATTCTTGTTAACCTCTCCGGTTAACATTAACTTTATTAATTAATTTAACCCTTAGAGTGAAACTTTTTTTAATTTACATGGGATCACCCGTTTCCAACAAAAAGGATTATTATGAAATCAGACAATGTTGTAAAGAATGATTGGTGAATATACACAGAAATATGTAAACACTCAGCGGAATAACTCATTATAAATTAAAGACAAATCCTTCTAAAAAATAAACAATGCAACAGTTAATCGATTTAGTGCTTCAAATCGATATAAAAATCGATTTTCTTAAATCGATCTTACGACACGCTTGGATCTTGGATCTATCAATACGCTGAACAGGTTTTTCAAGAAGCTAATATATGTGGCTTCGGCAACCTGAATAAATAAATAATAGAATCAAAGGTTAGTGAATTTTTAGTGCATCGGTTGGCGCTTTAAATATGGAGTCAGTGTACTCTGTGTGTAGGTGTTACAGGTTCCTACCCTAAGTTGATTCTTTCCTTAGGTTTATTTTACTACAAGTAAGTTACACACTGACGAGATACATACATATTGTTATTGGAAGTATTTTTTCTTACTCCTTTCGCTGAGCTAAGTCTATTATGGTCAGAGTGAATTGATGTCGATAGTAATGTACTGTGTAGGCATTTAATATCGAATTACATTCGGTTCGATTGACATAAAATCAAGTACTGACTTGATTTACATTTGTGTTTGAATCGGTTCGATACTTGAATCGATTAGATTTGATATAAAAAATATTTTTTTTGTCCAGCTTAATTATATATTAAGCGTCTTTACCTTTCTTATAGGTGTTTCTAAAATTAGTATTAGTTCATAATAGTGTGTGAGGGCTGTCGATAAATTATACTTTATCGATATCGATAATGCGAGAGAAACCATATGAACCACCGAATAAATTCGAGTAAAGTTTATACATATTATTTAATCGTAGTTTAGCAGAAAGATAAGCCCAAAAGTGTGCAAAACCTTTCTTCTAAACTTCGTCCAATTGCACTGCTAGATCACAAGAAACTTCCACCCAATTCCTCTTTTTTTTATACTACTAAGGTTCTTTTTTTGCAATACCGAAGGCGTCACGTGCGCGTTGTCGATCCATTAAGGGTTCCCATTATTTTTTTTTTAAAAAGAATACTAGAATTATGAATACAAGAAATTATGTCGTATAAGTTGGATATGTCGTAGATCGTATTACCTACAAATCGCAAGCTCTTAAATTTATTAAATTGAATATTAAAGGTGTCAGAAATTAAGTGATCAGTGTGGTCACTTGCTTATTTTACTGTTTTATGCCAGGGTATCAAGTAGATAGTATTACGCAGTGTTGAGCAAAATTTAATTGTTCTTACAACTAAAGATTAACAATTAATTAATTGTAATCGTGGCTACCACAATTAACAATTAATTAATTGTTAATTGTGACTACCACGATTAACAATTAATTAATTGTTAATCCTGACTACCACCATCACAATGGACAATTAATGATTAATTTGAAATTTATGATGGAAAATATTTTTATTTTGTTGAACGTATATATCTATCAATATTTATATAATAAATGTATACATACATAAATGTATATCTAAATATCTTTATGTTTGTCATCGTGCAGGACAGGCACATGACCAATTAATTGTTAATTGTTTTGTGTAAACAGTTAAAAAGTTAATTGTGATTAATTTAATTTGATTTTGCACTTGATAAAGCTTAATCTTAATAATTTAATTGTGAAGTGCAATTAATGTTTAATTGTGATTAATATCAATTGCAATTAATTTTTTAATCAATTGACGCTTAGATTAAATTTTTAATTGATTGATGCCCAACTCTGGTATTACGGAATAGTATTAAAGGCTTCGATCAAATATACATAGGCGCTCAAAAAATGGCACAAGCTAAACTGTGCTTATAAGCAGTAGTATGCACAGTTGTGCTATCAGACGCTTCGCGCCCGCGCTAGCGGTGTAACGGATCAGATGCAGCCGAAAAATAACAAAGTAAAATGCTGTCGTACTTGCGATAAGTATAATTTTTATGATAGCTTAAATATTTTAAAGCATAAATAATAACACTATAACAAACAGTGTAGTACTATCTGGTGCCATTATTTGACGCGATTTTTGTTAGGGAACGTATATCTATGGTTTTTATTAAATGGTTTAACTAACATTTTGAGGAATAATTTCATTAATTACAGAGTTTGGAGTAAAGGTTTGACAGCTAACCGGCTTACTATACATTTATTTTGTAATATTTAGATTATTTATTGTCAATTTCGTATGTGGATGCGTTTTTTGTGGATTTAATGAGTCTGTCTTTAAATCCTGTGCATTTTTGATAACTATTTCTTGTGGTCAGGCAGTATAACAAGTAATTATGTCATATTCCGCCTAGTTATTGTAGTTTTCGTTGTTTTTAATACTAATATAGTTTAGTAGAATTACTCCTTAAGAATATGCACTTGTAATAAAAAAGTAAAGGACCTGTTTTACTTAATAGGGTTTTTTTTTTAATTTCATACACAGCTATTATACAGGATGTCTCCCAATTCGAAACCCTTAGCTAAATCACTGAAAGGGCTATATAACTCTAGCATGCAGTTACAATAAGTAAGAATCCATAAACACTAACTTAAAAAACTAAGCATTATTTTTAAAGTTTGTTTTTATATATTTTCTCAATAACCGAGTAAATAATTCCAAAAAAAAAATTCTTTTTGATTTAAAATCTTTAAACATTCAATCAGCTTTTATGAGAACTGGAGGTAATAAATACTTGGAAATTCAAACGTTCTTATTTTATTTACATACCCTTTCAGTTATTTAAGCAAGGGTCGCATGCTTAGCTACACCCTGTAGGTATATACCTACATATATATTTTACTTCTCTAGGATAAGACTGATCAATAGGAGTTACTACAAATATTTAAGGTACAGTCAGTATAAGATTTCGCATATTGTGACAGTGAACATTAAATTGACCACTTAGCATGCTTATATCTGATGCTGACTGTACCTACTACTTCCTTAGTGTAAACAGAATCAGTGGTTATGGACAAGGACTGCAGCGATTGTAGTCATATCTAAATACGTCATAGAACATAACTTAAATAACAAATACCTAATTTAAATGATTATGTTGCACATATTTTTGATGTAGGATACAATGGACGCGAATAGACGCCGTTTTACCACAGGTGGCAATATAAAATATTTATATACATAACTTTGTTTAATGTGTTTATAGAATAAAAACTTATTAAAATATATATAAATATATGTGCTTTAAAAAGAAGTATATAATCTACTATTAAGTAACTAACTGCACAACTTAAAAAAATATTAACACGCTAAGGACTATTCAAAGCCAAAATCAAAACTGTTTATTCCAATTAAACCAATTATAAGAATTGTCAGGAGTACGAGTCAGTCAGAATAAGTCAGTCGTGAAGCTAGTTGCCTGTTCCAATAAATAGATCCTGTGGAGAAGAACAGGCAAGAAACTCCAAGGACACTCTTTTTCAACATGTTTTTTACAATTTCCTAGTTACATTGCTCATTAAGTGTAAATAAAATGTGAGGAAAATGTTTATGTATTGTTCTCAAATATAAACAGGCGTAAATTACTACATATTTAAGTAAGGGCATTTCCGGACGGCTATGTCCGGAAATGCCCAGCCCCGACCAACGTCACCCGTTCACGAGCATGACGCACACGTCAGCCATCGTACAGATTAACCATATGGAACGGAATCTAACGACCGGACATATACGCCACCATCGGTAAGACTTCTAGGCGAGCATGACATACTCGGAACTGCCAAGCAACATAGAAAATTTTATTTGTACTTAAATTTTTATTTACATTCATACATCCGCAGAAAGCCTCAAACGGCGTCAATTAAGTTTTTTGAGCCGTTTAGGGTCGAGATGTTAGGATCATGGGGTCCGAATACTCGTTCCATTTACAAGGAACTGGCTAAGCGACCGATCGACATTTTTCGTGACCAGAAGATGGAGTTTTTTCTTTACAGAGAATTGGTATTACCATTTAATGTGGCAATGCTGCCAGCCTTCTGGGAATACACAAAAAATGTTATTACGCATGCGTGTAAATAGCCGTTAGTTTGCTTGTTGATATTATAACCGTTTTCAAGTTATGTACTTGGTTCCTTAATAGTTGATTATATTATACATACATTAATTTTAACTCTAAATATATGGAACTCCACCAACATTTACTTTTGATTAAATTCGTTGCGAGTTTCAATTTAGGACACTAGTTATCAATGGTACACGCCGAGTGTCATGCTCGGTAATTCCTTGAGTCACTGTTGTTCATTGTGTACAGGAGTCACAACAGTGGCAGTGTACCCATACACCTATTGCTGTGATCTTTTGGGACTATGTCAGCC
Organism: Euplagia quadripunctaria; assembly: GCA_963859945.1. Taxonomy (NCBI): domain Eukaryota; kingdom Metazoa; phylum Arthropoda; class Insecta; order Lepidoptera; family Erebidae; genus Euplagia; species Euplagia quadripunctaria. The sequence continues at coordinate 3,051,795 of OY982585.1, forward strand.
GGACACTGTCCCAAAAAGTAGTTATTTTCTTTACCTATGTTTTTTTTCTTTCGATATATAAATTATTTTGGAACATTTTCTCATTGAAAAATATCAAAGTGATCATGGCATTATACTAATCTTGTTGTACAAATTACTCGACGGTGAGGAACTCTTGAACATGAAATTAAAATGTTGGAAGATTTCTAACTTCTCTTTCTCTTGGTGTCAATTGTCTGTCATTTATTTTTGTCACATAAAGTTCTGACAGTCGTCGTAAAGTTGTTTCAGTTTCATAAAATTATGAGTTAAAACCATAAAAGGATGAGTGTCTCGTTAAAAAGTAATCAAGATTGTTTTGTGCACTGTTGAATATCTTATTTTAGTTTTTAAGCATTCTATGCTTATATTTTAGTTAAGTATTACATAACTTCACACATCTCACACACGGTCGTCTGATCCCAAACTAGGCAGAACCTGTACTATGGTAACCAGACTGCTGATAAACATATTTATATATTTCTAAATACATGCATATTATAGATAAATTATACCCAGACACAGAACAAATGACCATGCTCATCACAATTATTTGTCCTGGGCGGGAATCGAACCCACGACCTCTGGCTCAGCAGTCAATGTCACTAACCACTAGATCAACAGGCCAGTCGTTATTGTTTCTATAGTAGGTACGTCTTGTCGGATACTACAGAAATCACATCTATCTATGAAAAAACCAATGTGCTTGTAATCCAATGTCTTTCTTTTTCTTAAATAAATAACGCACTAAATATTTAGTTGTAAGAAAAATATTAAGAATTAACGTATTTCATTTAGAATTCAAAATCTATCTCAGGATAATGTTTATAATAGGTCTTTGATTTTGGTTATATTATGGTAGCATATGAAGGTTTTGCTAATTTCAGGTTTCCAAAATTCGTTGTTATTAATTTTAATATAGTACTTAAATTTTATAACGACGTGGTGTGTAAGCATAGCTACTGTTGTTTAATAACTGCAACTGAGTTTAATGTATCTTGAAATAAATTAATTATGCGTAAAGAGCGTACCACCTCAAAGGCCGGCAACGCACTTGTGACTCTTGAGTTGCAGGTGTCCATGGTAGAAGGTAGTCACCTACCATCAGGTGACCCGTCTGCTTGTTTGACCGCTACACCACAAAAAAAAATATGTATCTTAAAACTTTCATTACATTTTTGCAAGCGTTGGGCTTTTAGATTTAAATTTTTATGGGACCATTCTGGCGATATAATAATCCAATATCCAATACCCAATAGAATTATGGAATACTGTTGACCGTTAGGGCCGATATCGCGTAATATACACCCAAAAAAGAAACACTCTTATTCAGAACCTCCTTTTTAGTAATCGGTTCAAAATAATTTTCTCGATTTCATTGACTTCTATTTAACGGATGTTTCGGGAAACGTAGGATATTAAAAAATATGTCAAAATATTTTCACACGTAACAGAACTGGCTTAATTTAAAGAACTAAAATTTTTGTAAATTAACCCAGTTCTTTTATAAAATAATTGTTTTCAGATTAAAATCAATCTTATGTTCTTACTCGTAAGTAACTTTCCGCATAGTCGTATGTAATCATGAGTACAGCAATCGCCAAACTTATTGGCCGGGCTGAAGTTAGCCGCGAGCCGCAGTAGATATGCAAAATTAAGGTATCAGTTGGGATAAAACTAAAATCTATTTAGGAACTTTGATCTAATACTATATTAGCATCGAAGTCAAATTTGGGTTAGTAATGTTCCACTCGACTCAACCATGCGCGAGATGACGGTTGCACCAACTTCAGGCCGGCCAATAAATTTTGGAGAGTATTGTATATACCTACTTAGTATTAAGTTATAACTTATTAGTTCGTCTATATATATAAGTTTACAAATAAGTTGTGTTGCTAGTTTACTTACTTAAATTGCATGCACAAAATTAAAAGGACAAGAAAAAAGTAAAAATTACAGACAGAACAATGCGTACGAGACGGTTGAAGAATGGAAAGAAAAATCGTTTTTTTTTTTAAAGTACTCTTGTTTATATGAAAGAAGAAAATAATAACTGATAATATATTAATTGTTTATTAATAATATCTATCCAAATAGTTTTGTTCTAGAGTTTAAGATGACTAAAAACTTATCGCCTGTACCATTGAATTAGCTGAATTAGCCCCTGTACCATGAAAGAAACTGAAATAAATAAACTGTAAACGACAGTTTTCTGGTCGTTATCGCATTGTTAAATGCTTTTTTTTTTAAATTTTCATCACATGTTGGATAAATAATAAGATAATAACACTAAATTAGTATATAGTACTTTTGTGTTCATAATAAGACATTTAATTACTTAGATACAAGTGCTTGTAAAAATGTGATTGCTTGAAATTGATTATTGCGATTACTATTTTGTGTCGATTGATACGATTGAACATTGTCAATCATTGTTTAAATGTGTTTTCAATAAACCTGTTTGTGCCCCATGTACTAACACTGTGATGTTAGAACGTACTTTAACTAAATAATTCGTAAATGTTATAAAAAGTATTATATCAATACTCTTATTTAGAAAATATATAAGTAATAAAGAAATTCGGTTTGTTTTATTCTTTGCTCATAACTTCTCATTTTTTTAAACACATTGAACAGTCGGTGCTGAACTACAAAGTCTTTTGGTCCTCAGGGAGCTTTGCAGTGCCAAATGAAACAAATTAATTTGGGTATCCGGGGTTTGTCTTCCAACTCACCTGATGGAAAGTGACGATGAAGACGAAGATGGTACATACACGCCTATCCAAGAGAAATCTATTCACTCTACACTTGAACATTCCAGGATTATAATTGGCTTTAAATAGACGCAAGCAGTTGACTGCAGTACTTCATGCACGATCGAACTCGGGCTATATAGAGATCGGACAGCTGTTCAGAGCTGAAGCACTATCGTACCTTCGAAATGACCCCCAATTTCTTGAAAGCTGTTTAGTCCAGTAACAGTAACACCCAGAATAAAGATTCATCAAGTAATCGTGGTGCGTTAATTTTAACGAATTTATGACCACGGGTCGTCACCTCACCGGGCCAACGGTAAGCTGGTATGTCGGACTCGAACCGACGAAAACCACACACACCCACACAGGTGTACCCTAAAAAGGAAATCCCTGTGAAGACTCGCACTTGACTGGAACTGTGTTTACAACTGTATTTAAGTACAGTTTAGTTGGTGCCATTTTTTGAGCGTCGATCAAACATCTATGGTATATTTGAGCGAAGCATCCACATTGAAGTGAAATGACTTTAGACCAAAATGTATATGAGTTTGGAGTTATTTTTATTTATCACTTGGTTTCACACGACCTGTGCTTTTGCCTTTTGCCATAGCTATTTATTTTTATACACTTTAGTTACTAAAATTAATGTTAAAACGGTCTTTAGACTAAGGATCATTCATACATCGTAGTGCCCATGCGCAAATTCAAACACAAAACATACAACTAAATTACATTTATTATAACACAGAAAAGGACGCACACGCTCGTAATTTCATTGATTTACAGAATATAGGTGTAGGTATAATATGTAAGTACTTATAAAATATTTTTTTTATCATGTCCAATTAACTTTAAAGTAAAAAATACATTTTGACATTATCAGGTTTCTATAAATTGAATTATTGTCTACTATTGATTATTAATAAAATGTATTTGTTAAGTTTGGCTTACATTGTACAAGCGTTTCCGTGTCCTTATCTATAAAAGCAAAAGGATAGGGAGATGTCTATGGTAAGCAGTTTTTTTAAATTAAATAATGTTTGGGTAATCAGTGTAATCACATATTTATTTTCATATTTCTATAACTTTAACTGAACCTTAAAAGTAAATGATTTGAAAATAATACATTTGATGAATTTTATACAAAATTACTGATGTACGTAATTCCGTTTTAGTAAAAACACTGATTTATATATGAAAGAACTATCGTACCTTTGTACCGTAACTACAGTTATACCTATGTTATCATAATCAAATCTAGAGATGCTTACAAATATATGTTTTTTAAACTCATTTCTCTCGAATTAAATTTAGCGGTGGTCAGTGGACAATTATTCTTCCAAGAATTTTTTAAACGCATATGAATAAGTTGTGATAGCGTTATACTTCTTTTGAACAAATCTTTGGAGAGGTCCAGTGAAATGACTTTCCCAGCCATGGATGAAGTTAAGTTCATAAATATTCTTCTTGTAGCCATAATGTTGTATGAGCAGGGGCTGCAGCGAGTAAGCAGTTGGTTTCACGAAGTATTCGCAATGGCCGACGCCAACAGTACCGTTAGAAAATACCAAATGTGACATGTTGTTTGCTATTAATGCGATGGCATTGTCAACAAAGAACGGAGCTTTATATATTTTTAAGTATGATGGATTTTCGTCAAGTCCCTCAATCTTCTGAACGCCACCTCTATCCATAATATGCACAGTTTTATCAGCTGTGTGTAAAAACAAGTTGTCATTGATGTCTAGCACGATGTCCCGTACGTTGGCGGGTCTGTGAATTTTCTCTTTCTTCGTCCCCTCATCGGTAACTCGGTATAGAATATAATCTTCAGTCAATATGTATAATGTGTCGTTGTTTTTAGCTTTTACGATACTAATTATGCTATCATTGACTGTCCCATATTTCTCAGCTGTATTCGCTTCTAGGTTGTAATGGTACAGGCCGTTTGCCGTTCCAAAATAAGCATTTGCCGTGTGATCTTTAGCGGCAGCAGATACTCTTGCGCTATCAAGTAATTTTGTAATATTTCCATCCCTTCGGACGTAAAGACCTTTGTCTACTCTTGTTCCGTTACTCAAGTCAGCTAACACAAAGAATAATAGTGTATGATGCGCTTCCAAGTCTTTGTTAAGGCCGTTCAAAGGAAATAATATATCAACAACATCATACTCTGCCCTATGAATAATAAGGTCGTCTCTAAAGAAACTGTCGGTGACCCTTATTATATCGTCAGCCAGAAATATGTATGATTTAGCTGTAGGCACAAAGACTGCAAGCAGCAATGAAGTGAAAATGACCAGCAGTCGCATCATGGCACCTGAAAAACAGAGATGTACAAAATAGCTTATTAAATGTTTTTAAATACAAAATGCAAATACTTTTAGTATTTTCTATTTCAAATACAAAATAGATTTTTATTTAAATCTAAATGCAAAATACGTATTTTACCATAATTTAATTATAATACCTTTCTTTTTACGCGAACGTATAAACCTACATTCTTATTTATTTTTTCAAATAACCGCTTTTTAATATCTTATTTTTAATATTTTAATATTAGATATTATAAAGCGGTTATTTGAAAAAAAGAATAATGATAATCCTCATGGGTTTAAAAAATCAAAACGGGTTTTTAACTTTATTTTATTAGTATTTTTTTTTAACAAGTAATCAAGTCAAATTTACTTTGATCATTTAATTGGATTAAACATATGTCTTTGGTCTTTGGTGTGGTCTCATAATCATGTCACCATAAAAAAAAACCTTTCTAGCGGTGCAGAGTTAGGCAGCATTATAAAAAGACCATCTTTACTAGGTGTGGGTCGGTACGTGAATTAAGTAAGTAGTTACTTTAAAGGCGTCACTAGTTTCGAGAATGCGTTATTTTCGTAACTAGTCTCGTCTCAGTGTGCGGCTACTTACTTAGTACCTACTGGCTACGCTACGCTAAAAAGTATTTTGCATTTTGCAAATACAAAATATGTCCTAAAAGGTATTTCAAATAAAATAGAAAATACTTTCCTAAATAAAGTATTTAAAAATAAAATGGAACCAGGTATTTTGTATTTATTATTTTGCATTTCTGATACTAGTATTTTAAAAATGTCTCATCTCTGCTGAAAAGTGAAAAAAAAACTATGTCACTGATGACAAGTGGAAACATACGATGCGGTTATTTGGAATGGCAATTAATAAAAATACTTCGATCTAAACATTTTGAACTAGATTGATTATTATTGACGATAGTTTAGCCATTCTTTTGGTGTTTTGCAAATCGCAAAGTAAAATAAAAATTATCGTCCTCATTTTGCTCATTACTTGATTCACATTTAATTGCTTCTTTAACTACACCATACATTGTAAATTGTTTTAAACATTGTAAGTTGTGTAGCAAATATAAATCGATATAATTATCTTTGACCTACGAACAACGGGTTTATCAGAACATGTAACAACATGCAAATGGTTTCGGCACGTTTTGCTTTTTGCTTAAGACTAAGTTAACGTTATCAACACAAATAAATAAAATTGATTTGTCTGTTTGTAATGTCAAAATAATAGTTTTTTTAAGCTTCTAGAGTTACCTATGCCTAGGGCTGCCATGACTTAAATTACCGACACCGGACAAAAATTTCAAAAACCCCGGACACATTTTTTTATTATTTTTAAACAGTTTGTTAACGACTCATCTAACAATTATAATTTTCCCCTGACAAAGAGTGTCCGGGTTTTACCCGGACATCTTTTGAATACCCCAACCGAACGCTCCCCAGACGCCCTGTAAACTAGGACCAATCCGGGGAAACCCGAATGGATGGCAGCCCTACCTATGCTTAAAAATCAGTTTTTATTTTTTTTATATGTCTGTCTGTTTGTTCTGGCTAATCTCCGGAACGGGTAGACCGATTTCCATGGGACTTTCACTAGCAGATAGTTATATGCACATGATATATAAATATGCACACGCGAGCCAAGTCGCGTGGGAACTGCTAGTGTATAATAATATTAAAGCTATTTAGTTTGTTTTTATTTAGGTTGTATGCGCTAATCACTGAAACTACCGTTGTGACCGTGATTTGAGGAAGGTGTTAGGCTACCAAATATCACGGTACGACCGTTAGGAGTTGAGCAGGGAGTAAATACGCGGTAAAACTCCTGGGAAATGGTAACATTGGCTAATGCATATTATGTTAGTGTTAAAAGCAAGCTCGTCAACGTCAACATCATAATAGTCTTTGTTTAAAATTCTGATGTTCTCATAAGAAATCTTTAAATGTATCAAGTTAAAATTATTTATAATCGCGACTTTTATACTTATTAGATTTGTAAATCGGGATTTAATGGCCATAAAATTATTTTCTTTTTTCAACACATTTTACGCTCCTTTTATTAACTACTTACCGAAGTCGTTCAGTTACAACTAGCATAAAAATCCGGACCTTTATAAGCTTAAAACTTTAAAACCAAAAATCCCGGACACATGGGTAAAATCGAGATTCTTGCCCGGACACCTTAAAAAAACACCAACTCTAATTAAATTTAATTTTATTAATTTAAACAGCTTGTTAACGATTCATCTAACAATTATAATTTTACCCTGGCACAGAGTGTCCCGCCGAGAGACGCCCTCTAAACTAGAGCAAATTCTGGGAAATGGTCACTTATTATTTAATAAAATCGCAAAAACACAAACCTCCTTTTTTCAAGTCGGTTAAAAATAGTAGTACTAAATCTATACACGTAGAAATTAGGTTCTAAAGTTTGTAAGAATATTAGTGGACGAAATAGCGCACTATCGGGTTCCTGCATAAATATGCAGGAACCCGACAGTGCGCTATTTAGACATAAATTATGTCTAATAAATCTATATATAAATACATATATAAATGAATCCCTATTTCCCTTGGTCACGGCATCACGCGTGAACGGCTGGACCGATTTCGCTAATTCTTTTTTTTTGTGTTTGTTATTGTCAGGAGAAGGTTCTTATGAAAGAAATAATCAAGAAAGTTGTGCGGAAAATTAGAAAATTTAAGAAAACTTAACGACGCGACTTAACGACTTACGTGGGTGAAACCGCGGGACGCAGCTAGTAATCTAACAAAATACTACTCACGTTAAGAATGTCTCTGCACAAATGATTAGTGACAATAAAATCAAAGCAGAGGGATATATATATATACATATTCTGTGTGTTTATTATCAATTTTAATTTGTACATTATAAACACGGTAATATTATCTATACAGTATTGTGACTCGGCACTGTCTTAGAAATAATTACTTACAGCCACGCGGTACGTAATCACGCGAAAGGGAGGGGGGGGGGGGCACCCTACAGTATTTTAATTTCATCTACCTACAGGAGTTTCTTCCTAGCTTTGTGATTGTAAATATTATGATTTATTGAAAAAAAATGAAATTTGTTGTAAATGAAACAGGAAGTGTTCAATAAAAATACATGTTGTGAAAAAACCACCCTTATTTTAAGACTGAAAATGCTTTATGGTTAAATTTAATGGAGTAAAAATCCATTGCCATATTAAGTAAGTACTTGTACTTATTTCAATCAAATACACAAATCGCAAGCTTACTGCTTACAAAATCATCGCACCGTTCGTTCGTGACTGCAACGCATTCGCGACTGGTTGTGTACCGAGTGTATACCGAACTTGAGACGCGTAGGTATGACACGCTTTCCGACCGTTTGTATGAAGATAGAATACTGGATAGATAATATTACCGTGTCATGTAATAGTAACAGCTAGCGTGTGCATATTTTGCAGGGACGTGATGATATCGGGCATTTCTTTAAAAGTCCAGAAATATTTCTACACTAGCCATTTCGCGCAGTTGCACCTACTGCTGCTACTGCTCACTGCTCCGCTTCTAAGCGTCGTGGCGTGATGTTATATAGCTTATAACCTTCCTCAATCAATACTCAATTCAATACAAAAAGAAATATTCAAATCTGATTAGATCCAGAGATTAGCGCGTTTAAACAAACAATCAAACAAAAAAACCCTTCATCTTTATTAAATTACCTACCTTTAGTAAATTTTCCCCATTTTGCATTGATGCTCCGCTCCTATTGGTCGTAGCATGATGTTATATAGCCTATAGTTTTCCTCGATAAATGGGCTACCCAACACTAAAAGATTTTTTCAATTCGAACCAGTAGCTCCTGAGATTAGCGCGTTCAACTTTATAATATTAGTAAAGAATATACCTACTTAGAAATTATGAATTATTATTACTATCGGCCCTTTTTTAATATATCATATATCTATATCAAACTATTAAATAAATAGAAAGCAAAACATCTCAGCGCCATCTATCGAAGAAAAGTAAAACCACGTAGTAACTACTGACCCTGCATCGCGTAATTAAATTTCTCACGCTGATTAATATTCATATAATATATCAAAATTAACTGTTACACCTGCCACGCATGATTACCTATCCTGGTCTTTGTCTTGGTCTTATCATTTCCTCATCAAGGTCTATAAAGCTGTGGTAATAGAAATAGCTAGAAGTGCCAATCGTTTCTTAGCCAGTACATTAGCGAAGTGAACAGACTCCTAAAACCAGCATTTGGGTCAATAATCGCAGAAGTCAAAATCTGTTCAGGAGTAATAATTTACATACCAGTAAATAAATAGTATGGATTAATTTAAATTCTAACTGAAATCTACTTTCTTTTGTAGCGTATAGTACTTTGTTTTACAACAAATATAATTTTTACGGTACGTACCTCCAAAGGAAAAACGGAACCCTAATAGGATCACTTTGTTGTCCGTCCGTCCGTGGGTCTGTCTGCCTGTCAACAACCTTTTTCTCAGTAACGCGTGGATGTATCAAGCTGGATTTATATCAAATACTCAAGTCTACTGTCCCCTGGAGCTGTGAAAAAATCAAACTTCTAAGCCAACGCAATCAAAAGATACAGCCGTTTATGCCGCAAATTTCCGCAAATTTTCGACACTCGCAAGGGAATCAAAACCTACCGGGTACTTCCCGTGAACTTAGAATCTTGAAATTTGGTCCGAAGCAACGTCTTATAGCACAGATAAAGGCAAAATTGCGAAAACCGCATATTTTTAGTTACATCATATAATAAAAATATTTTACGGAACCCTCGGTGCGTGAGTCCGACTCGCACTTGGCCGTTTTTTTTGTTAAACAATAGGTATATATAAGTATGTTTATGAGCATTCAGGTCACTATAGTAAAGAGGCTCCGTAGTTTAGAATCAGAAGGACGTGTGTGAAGTGCCTCAAGTTATTTTCATGCATTTATTAAAATAAAAATACTTCTTCCATTTGAGTCTTTGAAGCGGTGGTAACGTAATTTCTAGTTATTAAAATAATTCCAGTTTAAACCACATCCGGATCCAGTACATAAGTATGCTTTATAATCTGTCTCCTTACACAAGAAAGGTCAAAAAACGGCTTGTAATGTGTCAGCCATGTTAAGTTTAAAAGTTAAACATCGCGGTGAATCCAAAAATCCCTGATATTCTCATTACACTTCGACATAAACACTTATCAAATAAATATTTGTCGTAATAGTGTGACCATCATAGTTATTATGATCACAATGTTTAATCAAATACATTATAGAGTTCAAGGGATCAAAACACAACCAATGCAAATACAAACTCGTGTCGAAGATATTGTAGTGTTGTTATCGGTAATAGTGATGTTTCTTCACCGAGAGGTTTCGGGTTCAAATCTAACCAAAACCTCCTCTTACCATCTACCCGTTTTTTTAAATAAAAGCGCGTTACACCTTTATTTCTCTTGCCGTCAAAATGTGAATCTGTAATAAAATCAAAACGACTCATTGTCAGAACAATGAGTGCCTGTCACGTGTTGGATGTTGACGTGGTTCAGTGACTGAGTTACAAATGACTGCTCGTGAAGAAGTAATTAAAGCTTTGTGTAAAAAAAATTACGTGGTAAATATCTTGTAAGAAGTAATATGAGCTCCGATTCGAACAGTTGCCCGACTTACTATGAATATGCACGCAGATGTTTACTACGTTTACGGATTATTCGAGTGATTATGTAAAGACACTCGAATAAAATCCTATATATATCACGAGTGTCTGACGCAAGGAGATTGTTCGCGCAACGCCTATTCAATTAGTTATAGCAAGTGCAGGATTGACATTAAGTTACAAGCTCCCTAAGTCTACCCCACCCATTTTTGTATCAAAAGCACAGTACAAGTCTCCACATAGATAATTTGATCTTTTATTAAAAACCTAAATATTACCCCGCTACATGGTCCTAGATCGTTGCCGGATTGTAAGAACTACTAATAAATAATAAAAACAGCTATTTATTGCAATGGTTCGGTTATTCCATATAGCGAGAAGGTTAAAAACTTAGGAATATATATGGACCAGTGCCTATCCTGGCGCCCTCAAATTGGAGAAATCAGTCGTAAATTATTTGCAACAGCGGGATCTCTGCGAAGGCTTCGGAATTTCCTTCCTACCAACACGAAAATTGCGCTCGCACAGTCTCTTCTTCTTCCTATCCTTGACTATGGTGATGTCAGCTATCTCGATCTCACCGAAGACCAGCTGAACAAACTTGAGCGGCTCCAAAACGTCTGCATTAGATTCATATTTGGATTACGCAAATATGATCATGTCTCAGAGTATCGTTCTAAGCTCAAGTGGCTACCTATACGCTTTCGCCGGAATGTTCATATTCTTTCTCTTTTGTACAGTACTCTGTTCCATCCTCACACTCCCTCTTATCTTAAGGAACGTTTTGAGTTCCTACACAACACACATTGCAGGGACCTGAGATCATCAGAGAATTTAAAGCTGAAAATGCCGAGACATTCCACTCAGTTCACAGACAAGTCCTTTTCAGTGCAAGCGGTCAGGTTATGGAACAACTTGCCTGAAACAATTCGACAAGCCAAAACCTTGCAGTCATTTAAAAAACAAGTGAAGGATTATTATTTGTCATTATGAATACTTTTAATTATATTATTATACATATGTATATATATTTTAGTGTATGTGTAAGTAATATTATAATTAAAATTTATTTTTTAAAATTAATATATATTAATATTGGTATATGTATGTGATACGTTTATGGTTATATATAGTATTCAGTTTACAGTATATTAACATAACCTTATATTGTACACCACAGACTACCCTCAATTATATTTGACAATATCCGTCCAAAGGTTGTCTGGAAGAAATCGCCGTGTGTGATAAGACCGCCGATTGTTATACCTTAACATTTGTAACTTATATTTGCACTATTTACTAATTAAAGGTGTACAATAAAGAGAAATAAATAAATAAATAAAATAAATAAATAACTTATATAACTTGAAGAAAGGGTTTTTGTAAAAATTTAAGGATTTCACATGGAAACTATACATCGGGGCACAGCCAGGTCATTGGTGGTCTCGAGATTAAAGTTATTAAGTGTTAATTAAATTGTTTCCACCCAACACTCATATAAATTAACGACTTAAGGTCAGTATTTGTCTATTTATTATCACATGTTCACGTCACATGTTGGATAAATAATAAGATAATAACACTATAATTTAGTATATAGTATTTTTGTGTTCATAATAAGACATTTACTTAGATACAAATGCTTGTAAAAATGTGATTGCTTGAAATTGATTATTGCGATTACTATTTTATGTTGATTGATACGATTGAACATTGTCAATCATTGTTTAAATGTCTTTTCAATAAGCCTGTTTATGCCCCATGTACGAACACTGTGATGTTAGAACGTACTTTAAGTAAATGATTCGTAAATGTTATAAAAAGCATTATATCATTACTCCTTAGAAAATATTTAAGTAATAAAGAAACTAATTGTGTGTTTTATTCTATGCTCATAACTTCTCAGTTTGTTATACACATTGAACAGTCGGTGCTGAACTACAAAGTCTTCTGGTCCTCAGAGAGCCATTTACAAAATGAATTTAGGTATCTGGCGTTTGTTTACCAATTCACCTGATGGAACACTTTCCATCAGATGAGTTCGTCACTACGAAGACGAAGATGGTACACGCCTATCCAAGATAAATCTATTCACTCTACTTTTGAACATTCCAAGATTGGAGACTTGTACCTGTCTGCGTCTAGTCGTCTGATGAAGGAGTGAGGGTTCAATTAGTCCGAAGACAGTTTTTGCTCACTCACTAAAGCGAATCCTATAAAATACCGATAGGTAATCAGGCGATTTTACGACGATGCTCAAGAGTATGCAATTGTCTATTCCTGAGCACATCGTCGTTTATAAGCTTACGGGCTCTTCGGAAGACAGAGTTTAGAGCTTCAAGTTGGTATTTAGCTGAGTCATCCCAAAGGTGGCTGCAGTACTCCATGCATGATCGATCTTCGGGCTATATAAAGATGGGACAGCTGTTCAGAGCTGAAGCACCACCGTACCTTCGAAATGACCCCCAATTTTTTGGAAGCTGTTTAGTCCTCGTAACACCCAGAATAAAGATTCATCAAGTAATCGTGGTGCATTAATTTTAACGAATTTATGACCACGGGTCGTCACCTCACCGGGCCAACGGCAAAGTGGTATGTCGGACTCGAACCGACGAAAACCACACACACCCACACAGGTGTACCCTAGAAAGGAAATCCCTGTGAAGACTCGCACTTGACTGGAACTGTGTTTACAACTGTATTTAAGTACAGTTTGGTTGGTGCCATTTTTTGAGCGTCGATCAAACATCTATGGTATATTTGAGCGAAGCATCCACATTGAAGTGAAATGACTTTAGACCAAAATGTATTTGAGTTTGGAGTTATTTTTATTTATCACTTGGTTTCACACGGCCTGTGCTTTTGCCTTTTGCCATAGCTATTTATTTTTATATTCTTTAGTTACTAAAATTCATGTTAATACGGTCTTTAGACTAAGGATCATTCATACATCGTAGTGCCTATGCGCAAATTTATATACAATACAACTAAATTACATTTGTTATAACACAGAAAAGGAGGCAAACGCTCGTCATTTCATTAATTTACAGAATATTGGTTTATATAATATCTACTTATAAAATATTTTTCTTTTTATCATGTCCAATTAACTTGACACAAAAAATACATTTTGACATTAACAGGTTCCTATAAATTTAATTATTGTCTACCATTGACTATTAATAAAATGTTTTTGTTAAGTTTGGCTTACATTGTACAAGTGATTCCTGTGACCTTGTCTACAAAAACAAAAGGATAGGGAGATGTCTATGGTGGGCAGTTTTTTTTTAATTAAAGAATGTTTGGGTAATCAGTGTAATCACATATATATTTTCATTTTTCTATAACTTCAACTGAATCTTAAAAGTAAATGATTTGACCCTAATACATTTTATGAATTTATATAAAACTAGCAGCGCCCCTCGGTTTCACCCGCGTAAGTCCCGATCCCGTATGAATATCGGGATGATAAAAAGTAGCCTATGTGTTAATCCAGGTCTCCAGCTATCTATATACAAAGTTTCATCGTAATCCGTTCAGTGGTTTTTGCGTGAAAGAGTTACAAACATCCATCCATCCATCCATCCTAACTTTCACATTTATAATATTAGTGGGATTACTGATGTGCGTAATTCCCTTTAGTAAAAACATTGATTTATATATAAAACAACTATCGTACCTTTGTACCGTAACTACAGTAGGTACTGTACCGAGTATGTTATCATAATCATATGATATCTTACAAATATATGTTTTTAAACTCATTTCTCTCGAATTAAATTTAGCGGTGGTCGGTGGACAATTATTCTTTCAAGAACTTATTAAAGGCATTTGAATAGCTTATGATAGCGTTATACTTATTATGAACAAATCTTTCGAGAGGACCAGTGAAATGACTTTGCCAGCCATGGATGAAGTTAAGTTCATAAATATTCTTCTTATAGCCATAATGTTGTATGAGCAGGGGCTGCAGCGAGTAAGCAGTTGGTTTCACGAAGTATTCGCAATGGCCGACGCCAACAGTACCGTTAGAAAATACCAAATGTGACATGTTGTTTGCTATTAATGCGATGGCATTGTCAACAAAGAACGGAGCTTTATATATTTTTAAGTATGATGGATTTTCGTCAAGTCCCTCAATCTTCTGAACGCCACCTCTATCCATAATGTGCACAGTTTTATCAGCTGTGTGTAAAAACAAGTTGTCATTGATGTCTAGTACGATGTCCCGTACGTTGGCGGGTTTGTCAATTTTCTCTTTCTTCGTCCCCTCATCGGTAACTCGGTATAGAATATAATCTTCAGTCAATATGTATAATGTGTCGTTGTTTTTAGCTTTTACGATACTGATTATGCTATCATTGACTGTCCCATATTTTTCAGCTGTATTCGCTTCTAGGTTGTAATGGTACAGGCCGTTTGCCGTTCCAAAATAAGCATTTTCCGTGTGATCTTTAGCGGCAGCAGATACTCTTGCGCTATTGAGTAATTTTGTAATATTTCCATCCCTTCGGACGTAAAGACCTTTGTCTACTCTTGTTCCGTTACTCAAGTCAGCTAACACAAAGAATAATAGTGTATGATGCGCTTCCAAGTCTTTGTTAAGGCCGTTCAAAGGAAATAATATATCAACAACATCATACTCTGCCCTATGAATAATAAGGTCGTCTTTGAAGAAATCGTCAGTGACCCTTATTATATCGTCAGCCAGAAATATGTATGATTTAGCTGTAGGCACAAAGACTGCAAGCAGCACAGAAGTGAAAATGACCAGCAGTCTCATCATGCCCCCTGAAAAATGAAAAAAATATATATAACACTGATGACATCGGAAAACATACGATTTAAGATTATTTGGAATGGCAATTATTTAAAAAATATCTTCAATCTAAACATTTGGAGTTAGATTGATTATTTATTAACGATAGCCTAGCTATTCTTATGGTCTCTTGTAAATCGCAAAGTAAAATAAAAATTGCTAGTAACGTCCGAACTTTGCTCATTACTTGATTCTTATTTAATTGCTTCTTTAACTACATTGTAAATTGTTTTAAACATTGTAAGTTGTGTAGCAAATATAAATCTATATAATTATGTTTGACCTACGAACAACGGGTTTATCAGAACATGTAACAATATACAAATGGTTTCGGCACGTTTTAATTTTTGCTTAGGACTAAGTTAACGTTATCAATACAAATATATAATTTTTTTTTTTTTTTGAAAAGTTATTACCGTTTAGAATTTACATACATACAGATAACAATATACAACTTACACATTAAAACTAATAAAAACGAAAAAGAACTGTATATGGGCTATTTACATGCATGCGTCATAAAATTCCTCCACATCGTCGCCTACTAGCAGTGTTCCCAGAAGGCTGGCAGCATTGCCACGTTGAATGGCAATGCTAATTCTCTGTGCAAGAAAAAGGCCCGCCTTCTGGTCACGAGAAGTGTCGATCACTCGCTTAGCTAATTCCTTATAAACGGAACGAGCACTCGGACCCCATGACCCAAGCGTTTCGACCCCAAACGGCTCAAAAACATAGTTACCAACTAAATTATTGTATTTACGCCGTTTGAGGCTTTCTGCTGATGCAGCAGCAGCGCCAGCACAACCAGCTGTACTTGGAAGATGTGATGGCGCAAGGGTGTCAACGCAGGTTGCGTCCCACACCAAAGGCCTACCCATCTTCCATGGCAGTAACGACATACCATCTGGTCTCTTCCCATCGTCTCGTACCAGAGCACTAGGTTCACGTACGGCTGGCACGCCGGCGGTGACAAGACCACGACGGATTATGTCATTAAGATTGGCATGTCGAGATATACGGCCTGCGCTTCTGCTACAAGAAAGGCCATGGTGTCCGAGACTGTCGACAGCTTCTCCACAGTGACAAAGATGCGGAGAAACACAAGGAGTTCCTAAACGAAGGCAAGTGGCAAGGCGGAATGTGTTATCGTCCAACAAGGTGCCTATGTTGGGCGATGGAAGTGCCTGAATCCATAGGCCTGATTCCCATTCTCCCACAGCCAACAAACGAGCGCGCTCTGCAACATTGGATGCGGTGTCAATTAAATAATTTCTTCTTAAGGTGCATAACGGCGCGTCCCATTGCCTCTGAGAGAATGGATTAACAGGTAAAAGAGTATTGGGACAAGCTATCTGCCAAGCATTTATGGCATCGGTCTTGCAGGACACTTCAGAATTAACCAGTGTGTTTGTTAGAATTTTCCTGGTTAACTCTTCTGTGCCATGGACCGAAGACAAAAATGCTGGAAGGCTGACATCTGAAATTTTGCGAACGCCAAGACCACCCAAACGAACTGGTAAGGATGCTTGGAGCCAGCCCGGGTCGTTCAAAGCCACATTTAAAATTTTGCTAAGGGTGTTTTGAATAATTTTGTAAATTTTTTCTAAAAGTGTTAAATGTTTCCAAAGTTGCGATGATCGAAGGGCATGAGTAAATTTTGGTACGAAAAGACAAAAACGGAGTATAGTAAAAGCCGAATGGACATTAATTTTAAGTAAACGATCCGAAAAATCACCAAAATTTTTAATTTTGTTCTCTATGAAAGATTGAAAACCATCTTCCAAGACCGGGGACCCAAGAAGGCGGAGAGACGTTTTTTCTAAAACTTTAATGTTAGGTGCCAATGAATTGAATTTCTGTACAGTCGAGTGTCTGTCTGTTTTGTCACAAATAAAAATTTCGCATTTGTCAGAATTTAGTTCTAAGCCTATGGATTTAAATTTATTTTTTATGAAAGTTAAATCTTGTAAAACTGTCTCTACTTCCCCTCCTAGGGTTCCGTCATCAAGGTACCAAATGTTGAATTTTGATTTTATCTCCTTAATAATGGGGTGTATCGCTAAACTGAAGATAACTGGTCCCAGAGGTTCAATATATAAAATTGATTTGTCTGTTTGTAATGTCAAAATAATAGTTTTTTTTTCAAGCTCATACAGTTATTTGCACAATACCTATGCCTAAAAATCAGTTTTTAAATTTTTATCTGTCGTTCTGTTTGTTCCGGCTAATCTCCGGTACGGGTGGACAGATTTCCACGGGACTTTCAGTGGTAGATAGTTGGTGTTATAGGATGGCGTTATAGGGAGTAACTTAGGCTACTATCTTCCTTAACTTCAACGCAATTGATTGAAACAAAAAACTAATAATTACTTAATGTATAATATACTAAAACCTTTCTAAAAGTATGTAGAATATGTTAATGAACTTTAATAATCATGAAAATCGGTCACTTCACATTACATTACAAACCCCTACATACATACGAATCGAAAACAACCTCCTTTTTTCAAGTTGGTAAAATAACAAAAACATAATTGTAATTAAGGTGAAAATTTATAACGTCTATAGTGCTCAATAGCGAAAACCTTTATTCAAAATTTCGTAAGAACGTACGTCAGTTTGATGGATGTCACTAGTAGATGGCATCTCTGATCGGCAATTCACAATTACTTATTAACAATTTTTTTAGTGAAAACTTCTTTAGGCACGTTGGGCACTTTAGGTATGAAGGTGTACAATAAAGAGATAAATAAATAAATAAATAAATAAATAGTAATACTAAATCTATACAATATATAGCAATTAGGTTCTAAAGTTTGTAAGAACATTAGAATATCGTATAGCGCACTATCGTGTTCCTGTATATTTATGTCAAATTTATTATGAGTATAGATATATAATCTAATAAAATACTACTCACGTTAAGATGTCTCTGCTCAAATATGATTAGTGACAATAAAATCAAAACAGAGTGATATTTATACATATTTTGTATGTTTATTATCAATTTTACATATTTCGTACATCATATGTAATAGTGTTACTATCGCTAGCGTGTGTATGTGTCGGAAAAACCTAAAGTGACTTAATGATAACATGGTATGAATTCAATACAAATAAAATTGAAGTGTCTGTTTGTAATGTCAAGTTACAGTTATTTACACGATGCTTTGCAAACAAAAAAAAAAATGACTGCCTAGTCATGGAAGTGTAAAATAGTGAAGGGTTAAATTTACTTTAATAAGCTCTCTGAAATGGCTGGACCGATTTTTTTTTTGACGGGACTTTCACTGGCAGATAACTGATGTAACAAGGAGTAACTTAAGCTACTTTTATTTTCCCGCGGACTCACCGTCCGCATATCGGCCTATTGTGTTGCTGGACGAGGTCTGCAAACTCTTTGAGAGAATCATTGCAGACCGTATCGTCCGGCACATAACTGGGATAGGTCCAGATCTGGCGGACAACCAGTTCGGGTTTCGCCGGGGGCGCTCTACGGTGGATGCCATCATGCGCGTTAGGGCTCTGACGGAGGAAGCAATTGCCCGGGGTGAGGTCGTCTTGGCGGTGTCTCTCGACATTGCCAACGCCTTTAATACCTTGCCCTGGAGTTGTATCAGGGAGGCACTCCGGTACCACGGGGTGCCGATCTACCTCCGTCGTATTGTCGGGGCCTATTTGGCGGACAGGGCCGTCATATACCCGGGTCGTGACGGCTGGGGTCGGCGAGAGACGTCGTGCGGTGTTCCACAGGGATCGGTCCTGGGCCCGCTCTTGTGGAACATCGGCTACGACTGGGTTCTGCGCGGTGCTCTTCTCCATGGTGTCAGCGTCACCTGTTACGCTGACGACACGCTTGAGACAGCGCGTGGAAAGACGCACCGGCAGGCAGCAATTCTGGCGACGGCTGGAGTCGCGCAAGTCGTTGGTAGGATCCGGCGGTTGGGCCTCGAGGTGGCTTTGCACAAATCCGAGGCTGTTTGTTTCCATGGCCCTCGGAAGGCGCCACCCTCGGGGTCCCACATTATAGTGGGGGGAGTCCGCATCGGCATCGAGCGTACGATGAAGTACCTGGGACTCATCCTCGATAGCCGGTGGGATTTCGGACCACACTTTCGGCAGCTGGCCCCCCGGCTAATGGGCGCCGCTGGGGCACTCTCGCGGCTCCTGCCTAATATGGGGGGGCCCAACGCATCTTGCCGAAAGTTGTATAAGGGGATCGTACGGTCAATGGCGCTCTACGGGGCGCCAGTATGGGCGGACGCTCTGACGGCCCGTAATATTGCAATTCTACGAAAGCCGCAACGCGCAATGGCCGTCAGGGTGATAAGGGGGTACCGTACGATCTCCTTCGAGGCGGCTAGCCTATTTGCCGGATCCGCGCCCTGGGATTTGGACGCAGTACTCCTTGCGTTGCAGTACCGGTGGCGCAAGGATGCGCTAGATCGGGACGACCAACCAGTGCCTCGCGAAGTAGAGGCACATTAGGACGAGCTCCGCCAGATCCTGGTGGTGGAGTGGGAGCAGCGACTTGCGCGACCTAGTGCGGGGCATGCCGCTATAGCGGCGGTAAAACCTGTCCTACGAGAGTGGCTGGAGAGAGGGCACGGGGCTCTCACCTTCCGGATGACGCAGGTGCTTTCCGGACATGGTTGCTTCGGCAAGTATCTGTGTCGGATCGGCCGGGAGCCGACGTCACGGTGCCACCATTGTGGTAACTGCCCCGACGACACGGCGCTGCACACACTGTCGGAATGCCCAGCCTGGGCTAACCAACGCCGTGATCTCGTCGTGGCAGTCGGTGCTGCGGGTAATCTCTCGCTCCCAACCGTAGTTCTGGCTATGGTGCGGAGCGAGAGCGCATGGAACGCTGTCGCCTCCTTCTGTGAGGAGGTGATGTCCGCAAAGGAGGCGGCGGAACGGGAGAGAGAGCGGAGTACAGCTCTCTCTACCCGCAGCAGACGTACCGGGCGCCGGAGGGCGTTTAATGACCTCCAGCCACCTTAGGAAGTGGCCTGTGGGCGGCGAACTTTTTTGGGGAAGTCGTCGTCCGAACAGATACAGGCCCGAGAAGCAGCATGCAGTGTTCCGCGTGCGCTCTCAGAGGAGTGCGGCCGACGGGTGATGGTCGCACCGGGTGACGGGACCCGTCTAGGGTGAGACGGGTCAATGCCTCTCGGGGGTTGCGGAAGAATGCAATAGCGATTCTCGCTCCCCTGATCATACTAACTTTTAAACTTTCGCGTTCTATGATATTAATTATTATGATTAATTCCCGTATAAGTACATAATTACCCCTGATCATAGGCAAGTAGTGGAACACCGGGGTGGTTTTTAGTCGGTAAGAGTCCAACAGACCCCTTCGCCTCCCCAAGGCGGAGGACATCCATGTAAGATCTTCCACCTCGTCAACAAAAAAAAAAAAAAAAGCTACTTTTATTTTAGAATAAATAGTATTAGAAATAGAATAGTTTTAGAAAAAAAAACTGCAACTGTAAAAGCGCAATACCATATTCAACCGTTGCCGGTGTGCAAAATAATTATAAAATAGGAAAAAAAATGTAAGTATTTAAAATGTCACATTAAATTCAAAATAATAACCATGTCAATTTAATATAAATGTCAACTATACGATACTAAGAGAAAAATCTCATCTTGTTGTCTTTGCTTAAAATGTAAAAATGTTGTCTTATTTATTTTAATTTGAAGATTATTCCTGTCCAACCATTCTATTATTGATTTTAAGGAGTTATTTATTACTAGCTAGTGTAGAGGCCTGTGCTATCATCTGCAAATAATGTAATTTCACAGCTTGTGGTGGTGGGAAGGTCGTTTATGTACAAGATGAATAGTAAAGGACCGAGCACACTTCCTTGTGGTACACTGAATTTTACAATTTTGGTTTTTGAGTGGTAATTTTTTCATGTTTTGTACTAAGATATAAATGAGATATTTCTGTTACTTGTTCTCTTGAAGATAAGTATGACTTTAGAAGCTGGTGAACATTACTCCTATCACCGTAGCAATATAATTTATCCAACAAAATTTCATGTTTGAGTGATCAAAAGCCCTCGACATATCCATAAACAAACCTATAGGTGAATGACTTTTCTCCATAATAGTCATAACAGATTGCAAAAAAATTGAAAATAGCTAAATTAATATTTATATTTTGTCTAAATCCGTACTGTGTCTGGGTGTAATTTATCTATAATATGTATGTTTTTAGTTATAAGTATGTTTATAAACAGTCTGGTCCGAATAGTAAAGGCTCTGCCTAGTTTAGAATAATTTTTAATACTTTTTAAAATAATTCGAGTTTAAACCACGTCCGGATCCAGTACATAAGTATGCCTTATAATCTTTCTCCTTACACAAGAAAGATCAAAAACGGTTTGTAATGTGTCAGCCATGTTCCATGTTAAGTTTATAAATATCGCGGTGGATCCACAAATCCCTCATGTTCTCATCACACTTCGACATAACACTTATTTTATCGTAATAGTGTGACTGTATTAGTTATTACGATCACACTCTTTTATCAATAACATTGAAGAGTTCAAGGGACCAGAACGCGACCAATGCAAAAACTCGTGTATTGTAGTGTTCTTCACCCAGAGGTTCCGGGTATCAAACTATAACTTTATTCTCTAAAGAAACGTTTCTAAAATAGTTTATACCGCTTATAGTTGAGTAGACTTAAATTGGTGAAGGGTGCGTTCCGTTGCCAATTTGAATATAATATATGATTAATTTTAATGATGCAAAAGCTTAATCTATCTATATATGTATACATAAAAATGAATCCAAATTTCTTGGTCACGGCATCACGCGTGAACGGCTGGACCAATTTCGCAAATTTTTTTTTCGTGTTTGTTATGGTCAGGAGAAGATTTTTTATATAAGAAAAAAATAAGAAAGCTGCTCGGAAAATTAGAAAACTTAACGAGGGTACTTACGCGGGTGAAACCGCGGGGTGCAGCTATTATTATATAAAAATTAATCCCTATTTCCTTTGGTCACGGCATCACGCGTGAACGGCTGATCCGATTTCGCTAATTTTTTTTTGTATTTGTTATTGTCAGGAGAAGGTTCTTATGAAAGAAAAAAATAATAAAGTTGAAAATTGGAGAAGTTAAGAAACTTAACGACCATATTAACTTTTCTAATGTAACCTTAGCGCTTTTTGAGACCGTCGCGTCGTTTGACAGTTGGTACGGTTGTTCAATATTCATAGTTAAGACAGGACGTCTGTCGGGTCAGGTAGTAATTTATAAAATTGTATTTCTAATTGGATAGAGAATTACTTCTCTATCGATATTTTAATTTTTAAATTACAATACAGTAAAGTCTATCAAAGGTTGTCTGTAAGAGATCGCACACTGCGATAAGACCGCCAATTGTACTGTTCCTTAATATTGTATTTTTCACATATGTCCAATTTTTTAGTGTGCAATAAAGTGTACTTTATCTATGTACATATGATAAAACAGCAAAACCCGGTGTGTCTGTGTATTGAAAGAAGAGTAATGAAACAGAATGGAGACAGAGTAACAGAACACAAATCTGTGATTTTTATAATTCTTTTATCCAAGGCCTTTGATCGGCACGAGGCTCTTTTATTCTTTTATGTAAGCTTCCAGCATATGGCATACCAACCGAACTCTGCGACTGGATATCTGATTTCCTCAGGAAATGGTCAATTCGAGTCGTCTTAGATGGCTGCTCTTCCGACCTAACGGTAATTAATGCCAGGGTGCCTCAGGGATCTGTTCTCTCTGCAACCTTGTTCCTGTTCCATATTAATGACCTCTTAACACCTGGCATTATTGGCTACATCGATAACAGCTCCGTTCTAGAGAGATATATGTCCAATGGGCTAGCAGTTCAGCTAGTTCACAAGAAATCCAGTCTTTGAGAGAGTCCATGATTGAACGTGTTATTTTGACATTACAGCGGATGTCCGATTTCACAAGGAATTATATATCACAATACGAAAAAATTAACTATCCTCTCTCTCAAGTTGGACCAAACTGCACACATTGTGCAAAATTTTTGTTAAAATCGGTTCATTAGTTTAGGAAGTCATGGCAACAAACAACGTGACACGAATTTTTTGTACATATAGATATGCCTACTTAAAATTTTAATGTCAAAGAAAAAACAAATTATAAATTGTCAGATTCAAAATAAGGTTTCCAATTTACCATGCAACACTTGTTTATCATTATTGCAATTAAAGTGAGATAATATCTATTCTTAAAGATAATAATATTATAATATTACTATGCCTTACAGAGTAGGTACGAGTACATGTTGCAACATCAATATTAAAATGTAACCATATGGATGAAACGAATATACAAAGATCAAACGAAGATCCATTGTCGGGTCAGGGTTATCAGAGTCTTTATCTGTTTTAGACAGCATTCACCATTTTTAAAACAATTTGCTTTACAGAAGATAGCGTTCGCCTACCATGGGATGATTTTAAATGAACAGTTATCCATTGTCGGTTGAGGATACTTGTTGGCCGGTCTTCGTCAATACCTGTTCATCATTATCAGAGACAAACTTCACTCAGAACGTACCTAGAAAGAAACTCTACCCGTCCCTGTTGACAGGTTTTCGACCGTTTTCGAGGTAACTACAGATATCCCATCGAAATTATTGTGCTGTGTGATCGCCCGGCAGTCATCGTCGCCTTTCACTTGGTTACTGGGAATTTAATTTTCTCCAGATATACTGAACTTTTTTATAATAGATATGGACATGATTCCCGCGATCACGTAACTGCTTAAAACTAATCTATTTCAAACTTTTCAACCTCAATCTAATACGGAGACGGCGGCGGAGAGTACAGCCATGCTTCACTTTATCTATCCAAAAATGTTTCCCAGACCCCGAACACATGATCCTACATAATTTTTTTTTTTGTCTTTCTACAAATAATGGAAGAAGTTATGAAAAATACTTAACTTTTATATCAAAATATATTTTTGGTTAGGTCTGAAACTTTTCGCGAAGGATAGATATAATATGTAAGATTCCATTACGAAGGATAATCATATGAATTATTTCTTTGCTTGTCTTGAAGTATTATAGGATTATTGTATAATATTTAACTACTTAATACATATATTAAAACTAGGACACATTTACTTATGCTTTCTAAGTATATATTTTGCGGGAGTAAAAAAAGTTGTGTGTTGGCCAAAATTACGTTATCTGTTGCGCCCGGGGATATCCAAATATAACTTGTTAGATAAATATAAGTATTTCATATAAACAAATAATTCTTTAAACCTTGACATTACTACGTAACTTTATAACTACACTTCTGATTTATATTGGTCGGTAAAACTGAATGGTATCAGTTACTACTTGAGATAAGTTAAAGATGTCACTCAAACGTAATAGTAAATAGTATAATGTAATAACATCTTCTGTAAGTGTGATAGTAACTTGCATAGAAAGCCGAATCACGTGGCTTTTCTAAAGGTATTTTGTTCACTGAGTCATGATTAAGTACTGTTCCTGATTTCATGAACCAGTTTTAGGTCTTCTGCGAACAGTATGGGTGTGGACTTTTTAACTACATTCGGTAAGTCATTAACGGTAAGAATAAATAAGAGGGGTCCTAAATTACTACCCTGACTCACACCTCGCACTAATAATTTTCTATGATTTTACTCATGACTCGATGATGATCAACTAGCTTATTACATTGGTCCATTTACGCGGAGTTTAACATTGCCGCTAGTGAGTAATTACGTTGGGTTTTCAGGGTCATTGCGTTATTAAAATGTCCTTTAAACTCTACAAAACTTAATTTTTGCTCATCTAAAGCGACAGATAAACGTTTTTTCCCGCTTCATATTTGTCAATTATAACTTTACTAAAACGAGTAAAATCATCGAAAATTTTATAGTTTGTAGGTAGTTTGAACAAATATGCGGGTATAACGCCTCCGGTATATAATACTGTGGCGCCAACGTGACCTAAAATGAGCAAAGTAACACGGGTGAGTTATACCACCGCTCGATAACAAATGGCGCTATCCCCAATTATATCATGCTAAGCTAAATTATAAAAAAAATCAGGTCAGGGTCAGGGGGGCAGCATGATATGGCGGTAATCACTAATCATCGTCTCTGGTAAGGTAGGCAACGCGCAAGTAATACCCAGGTTCTACTAGCGGCTATAGGCTACTGTGACCACTTACCATCAGGTGGGCCGTAAGCTTGCTTGCTAGCTTTGTAAAATAAAAAATAAATTTAGAAATAGTAATGGCGTAACATTCTGCTATTGATGTTCCGCAGAAATAAAGATGCTTCAAAACGGGTAAAAGACTGCTCAAAATGATCTGTAAAATGGAGTACATATGAGTACAATTACATTTATATAATTTTTCATCTTAAAGTTGATAAAAATACCTAAAATATATTATGATAGTGCCAGAAAGGTACTACCTAGCACAGCCAGAGTCACATGTTATAACAGCGAAAATATGAGTGTACATATTTTATACTCTTTAGTACAGTAAAGTACATTGACATTGGTACATTTTTTCATGAATATGTACCGCATAAAGATTAAGGTAATCATCCGTGGTCGTGCTGCACAGCATCACACAACATTTATCCCCTGTACCATGAAAGAAACTGAAATAAACAAACTGTAAACGACAGTTTTCTTGTCGTTATCGCATTGTAAAATACTTTTTTTTTTTAATTTTCATCACATGTTGGATAAATAATAAGATAATAACACTAAAACATACAGTCTAAAACAGTTTGTCTTCCAACTCACCTGATGGAAAGTGACGATGAAGACGAAGATGGTACACGCTGTCCAAGAGAAATCTATTCACTCTACACTTGAACATTCCAAGATTACAATTGGCTTTAAAAATAGATGCAGAGAGTTCCTTCTGGAGTTTGGCGACTTGAACCTGTCTGCGCCTAGTCGTCTGATGAAGGAGTGAGTCTATTCCTGAGCACATCGTCGTTTATAAGCTTACGGGCTCTTCGGTAGACAGAGTCCAGAGCTTCAAATTGGTATTTAGCTGAGCCATCCCAAAGGTGACTGTAGTACTCCATGCATGATCGATCGTGGTGCATTAATTTTAATCAGTTTATGACCACCTCACCGGTTAACGGGCCAACGGTAAGGTCGTATGTCGGACTCGAACCGACTAAAACCACACACACCCACACAGGTGTACCTACCCTAGAAAGGAAATCCCTGTTGTGAAGACCCGTACTCGACTGGAACTGTGTTTACAACTGTATTTAACTACAGTTTATTTGGTGACTTTTTTTGAGGGTCGATCAAACATCTATGGTATGTTTGAACGAAGCATTCACATTAAAGTGGAATGACTTTGGACCAAAATGTATTTAAGTTTGGAGTTATTTTTATTTATCTTTTGGTTTCACAGGGCCTGTGCTTTTGCCTTTTGCCATAGCTATTTATTTTTATACACTTTAGTTCCTAAAATTCATGTTAATACGGTCTTTAGACTAAGGATCATTCATACATCCTAGTGCCCATGCGCAAATTTAAACACAATATAACTAAATTACATTTGTTTTAACACAGAAAAGGAGGCAAACGCTCGTCATTTCATTTATTTACAGAATATTGGTGTAGGTATAATATGTATTTTTAATTTTTCTTTTTATCATGTCCAATTAAATTTAAACTAAAAAAAATATATTTTGACATTATCAGGTTTCTATAAATTGAATTATTGTCTACTATTGATTATTAATAAAATGTATTTGTTAAGTTTGGCTTACATTGTACAAGCGTTTCCGTGTCCTTATCTATAAAAACAAAAGGATAGGGAGATGTCTATGGTAAGCACTTTCTTTAATCAAATAATGTTTGGGTAATCAGTGCTATCACATATTTATTTTCATATTTCTATACATTTAACTGAAGCTTAAAAGGAAATGATTTAACCATAATACATTTGATGAATTTTAAACAAAATTACTGATGTACGTAATTCCGTTTAGTAAAAACACTAATTTATATATGAAACAACTATCGTCCCTTTGTACCGTAACTACAGTTATACCTATGTTATCATAATCAAATCTAGAGATGCTTACAAATATATGTTTTTTTAAACTCATTTCTCTCGAATTAAATTTAGCGTTGGTCAGTGGACAATTATTCTTCCAAGAACTTTTGAAACGCATATGAATAACTTGTGATAGCGTCATACTTCCTTTGGGCAAATCTTTCGAGAGCACCAGTGAAATGACTTTGCCAGCCATGGATGAAGTTAAGTTCATAAATATTCTTCTTGTAGCCATAATGTTGTATGAGCAGGGGCTGCAGCGAGTAAGCAGTTGGTTTCACGAAGTATTCGCAATGGCCGACGCCAACAGTACCGTTAGAAAATACCAAATGTGACATGTTGTTTGCTATTAATGCGATGGCATGGTCAACAAAGAACGGAGCTTTATATATTTTTAAGTATGATGGATTTTCGTCAAGTCCCTCAATCTTCTGAACGCCACCTCTATCCATAATGTGCACAGTTTTATCAGCTGTGTGTAAAAACAAGTTGTCATTGATGTCTAGCACGATGTCCCGTACGTTGGCGGGTTTGTCAATTTTCTCTTTCTTCGTCCCTTCATCGGTAACTCGGTATAGAATATAATCTTCAGTCAATATGTATAATGTGTCGTTGTTTTTAGCTTTTACGATACTGATTATGCTATCATTGACTGTCCCATATTTTTCAGCTGTATTCGCTTCTAGGTTGTAATGGTACAGGCCGTTTGCCGTTCCAAAATAAGCATTTTCCGTGTGGTCTTTAGCGGCAGCAGATACTCTTGCGCTATCAAGTAATTTAGTAATATTTCCATCCCTTCGGACGTAAAGACCTTTGTCTACTCTTGTTCCGTTACTCAAGTCAGCTAACACAAAGAATAATAATGTATGATGCGCTTCCAAGTCTTTGTTAAGGCCGTTCAAAGGAAATAATATATCAACAACATCATACTCTGCCCTATGAATAATAAGGTCGTCTTTGAAGAAATCGTCAGTGACCCTTATTATATCGTCAGCCAGAAATATGTATGATTTAGCTGTAGGCACAAAGACTGCAAGCAGCACAGAAGTGAAAATGACCAGCAGTCTCATCATGCCCCCTGAAAAATGAAAAAAAAAATATAACACTGATGACATCGGGAAACATACGATTTGAGATTATTTAGAATGGCAATTATTTAAAAAATATCTTCAATCTAAACATTTGGAGTTAGATTGATTATTATTGACGATAGCCTAGATATTCTTTTGGTCT
Source organism: Euplagia quadripunctaria (assembly GCA_963859945.1). Lineage (NCBI taxonomy): Eukaryota > Metazoa > Arthropoda > Insecta > Lepidoptera > Erebidae > Euplagia > Euplagia quadripunctaria. The sequence continues at coordinate 3,080,719 of OY982585.1, forward strand.
CTTGTAAATCGCAAAGTAAAATAAAAATTGCTAGTAACGTCCGAACTTTGCTCATTACTTGATTCATATTTAATTGCTTCTTTAACTACGCCATACATTGTAAATTGTTTTAAACATTGTAAGTTGTGTAGCAAATATAAATCTATATAATTATGTTTGACCTACGAACAACGGGTTTATCAGAACATGTAACAATATACAAATGGTTTCGGCACGTTTTACTTTTTGCTTAGGACTAAGTTAACGTTGGGGCACGCCACAATTGTAGCGGTAAGACCCATCATGGAGGATTGGCTGGAGAGGCGACATGGCGCACTCTCCTACCGGATGACACAGGTGCTCACCGGACACGGCTGCTTTGGTAAGTATCTGTGTCGGATAGGCCGGGAGCCAACGTCTGTGTGCCACCATTGCATGGGCTGTCGCGAGGACACCGCACTCCACACACTGGTGGAGTGCCCTGCGTGGGCGCGGCAACGTGCTGACCTCGCGATGGCCTTGAGTGTAGGCAGCCTCTCACTGGAAACCATGGTGATGGCTATGGTCCAGCACGAGAGCGCATGGGATTCCGCCGCCTCGTTTTGCGAGGAAGTGATGAGTACCAAGGAGGCGGCGGAAAGGGAACGGGAGAGAACTAGTACTCTCCCGTCCCGAAGAAGACACACCAGGCGCCGGAGAGAGCGAGACGATCTCCGGCCTCCATGAGCGCTTGCCTGGGGGTGACGGGATGGGTTACCCGTCGCCCTAGCAGAAGCAGGCCCGAGACGGTGGCGCGACGTGTTCCACGCGCACTTCTCTAAATCGGAGGGGGCAAGGCCCCCTCACCAAATTGTGGGGTCGCCTGCTGTCGAGCAGTCGGCCAAGTCTGCCGGGGCTCACAGAGACTTCCTTCCTAGGGTACACCTGAGTCCCCGGCATCAGGACCCCGTGACGGAACACCGTGTGGTTTTAGTCGGTTCGAGTCGACGGCTGGAGTCGCGCAAGTCGTTGGTAGGATCCGGCGGTTGGGCCTCGAGGTGGCTTTGCACAAATCCGAGGCTGTTTGTTTCCATGGCCCTCGGAAGGCGCCACCCTCGGGGTCCCACATTATAGTGGGGGGAGTCCGCATCGGCATCGAGCGTACGATGAAGTACCTGGGACTCATCCTCGATAGCCGGTGGGATTTCGGACCACACTTTCGGCAGCTGGCCCCCCGGCTAATGGGTGCCGCTGGGGCACTCTCGCGGCTCCTGCCTAATTTGGGGGGGCCCAACGCATCTTGCCGAAAGTTGTATAAGGGGATCGTACGGTCAATGGCGCTCTACGGGGCGCCAGTATGGGCGGACGCTCTGACGGCCCGTAATATTGCAATTCTACGAAAGCCGCAACGCGCAATGGCCGTCAGGGTGATAAGGGGGTACCGTACGATCTCCTTCGAGGCGGCTAGCCTATTTGCCGGATCCACGCCCTGGGATTTGGACGCAGTACTCCTTGCGTTGCAGTACCGGTGGCGCAAGGATGCGCTAGATCGGGACGACCAACCAGTGCCTCGCGAAGTAGAGGCACATCGGGACGAGCTCCGCTAGATCCTGGTGGTGGAGTGGGAGCAGCGACTTGCGCGACCTAGTGCGGGGCACGCCGCTATAGCGGCGGTAAGACCTGTCCTACGAGAGTGGCTGGAGAGAGGGCACGGGGCCCTCACCTTCCGGATGACGCAGGTGCTTTCCGGACATGGTTGCTTCGGCAAGTATCTGTGTCGGATCGGCCGGGAGCCGACGTCACGGTGCCACCATTGTGGTAACTGCCCCGACGACACGGCGCTGCACACACTGTCGGAATGCCCAGCCTGGGCTAACCAGCGCCGTGATCTCGTCGTGGCAGTCGGTGCTGCGGGTAATCTCTCGCTCCCAACCGTAGTTCTGGCTATGGTGCGGAGCGAGAGCGCATGGAACGCTGTCGCCTCCTTCTGTGAGGAGGTGATGTCCGCAAAGGAGGCAGCGGAACGGGAGAGAGAGCGGAGTACAGCTCTCTCTACCCGCAGCAGACGCACCGGGCGCCGGAGGGCGTTTAATGACCTCCAGCCACCTTAGGAAGTGGCCTGTGGGCGGCGAACTTTTTTGGGGAAGTCGTCGTCCGAACAGATACAGGCCCGAGAAGCAGCATGCAGTGTTCCGCGTGCGCTCTCAGAGGAGTGCGGCCGACGGGTGATGGTCGCACCGGGTGACGGGACCCGTCTAGGGTGAGACGGGTCAATGCCTGTCGGGGGTTGCGGAAGAATGCAATAGCGATTCTCGCTCCCCTGATCATAGGCAAGTAGTGGAACACCGGGGTGGTTTTTAGTCGGTAAGAGTCCGACAGACCCCTTCGCCTCCCCAAGGCGGAGGACATCCATGTAGAAAAAAAAACTGCAACTGTAAAAGCGCAATACCATATTCAACCGTTGCCGGTGTGCAAAATAATTATAAAATAGGAAAAAAAAATTAAGTATTTAAAATGTCACATTAAATTCAAAATAATAACCATGTTAATTTAATATAAATGTCAACTATACGATACTAAGAGAAAAATTTCATCTTGTTGTCTTTGCTTAAAATTTAAAAATGTTGTCTTATTTATTTTAATTTGAAGATTATTCGTGTCCAACCATTCTATTATTGATTTTAAGGAGTTATTTATTACTAGCTAGTGTAGAGGCCTGTGCTATCATCTGCAAATAATGTAATTTCACAGCTTGTGGTGGTGGGAAGGTCGTTTATGTACAAGATGAATAGTAAAGGACCGAGCACACTTCCTTGTGGCACACTGAATTTTACAATTTTGGTTTTTGAGTGGTAATTTTTTCATGTTTTGTACTAAGATATAAATGAGATATTTCTGTTACTTGTTCTCTTGAAGATAAGTATGACTTTAGAAGCTGGTGAACATTACTCCTATCACCGTAGCAATATAATTTATCCAACAAAATTTCATGTTTGAGTGATCAAAAGCCCTCGACATATCCATAAACAAACCTATAGGTGAATGACTTTTCTCCATAATAGTCATAACAGATTGCAAAAAATTGAAAATAGCTAAATTAATATTTATATTTTGTCTAAATCCGTACTGTGTCTGGGTGTAATTTATCTATAATATGTATGTATTTAGTTATAAGTATGTTTATAAACAGTCTGGTCCGAATAGTAAAGGCTCTGCCTAGTTTAGAATAATTTTTAATACTTTTTAAAATAATTCGAGTTTAAACCACGTCCGGATCCAGTACATAAGTATGCCTTATAATCTTTCTCCTTACACAAGAAAGATCAAAAACGGTTTGTAATGTGTCAGCCATGTTCCATGTTAAGTTTATAAATATCGCGGTGGATCCACAAATCCCTCATGTTCTCATCACACTTCGACATAACACTTATTTTATCGTAATAGTGTGACTGTATTAGTTATTACGATCACACTCTTTTAACAATAACATTGAAGAGTTCAAGGGACCAGAACGCGACCAATGCAAAAACTCGTGTATTGTAGTGTTCTTCACCCAGAGGTTCCGGGTATCAAACTATAACTTTATTCTCTAAAGAAACGTTTCTAAAATAGTTTATACCGCTTATAGTTGAGTAGATTTAAATTGGTGAAGGGTGCGTTCCGTTGCCAATTTGAATATAATATATGATTAATTTTAATGATGCAAAAGCTTAATCTATCTATATATGTATACATAAAAATGAATCCAAATTTCTTGGTCACGGCATCACGCGTGAACGGCTGGACCGATTTCGCAAATTTTTTTTTCGTGTTTGTTATGGTCAGGAGAAGGTTTTTTATAAGAAAAAAATAAGAAAGCTATTTGGAAAATTAGAAAACTTAACGAGGGTACTTACGCGGGTGAAACCGCGGGGTGCAGCTATTATTATATAAAAATTAATCCCTATTTCCTTTGGTCACGGCATCACGCGTGAACGGCTGATCCAATTTCGCTAATTTTTTTTTGTATTTGTTATTGTCAGGAGAAGGTTCTTATGAAAGAAAAAAATAATAAAGTTGAAAATTGGAAAAGTTAAGAAACTTAACGACCATATTAACTTTTCTAATGTAACCTTAGCGCTTTTTGAGACCGTCGCGTCGTTTGACAGTTGGTACGGTTGTTCAATATTCATAGTTAAGACAGGACGTCTGTCGGGTCAGGTAGTAATTTATAAAATTGTATTTCTAATTGGATAGAGAAGTAATTCTCTATCGATATTTTAATTTTTAAATTACAATACAGTAAAGTCTATCAAAGGTTGTCTGTAAGAGATCGCACACTGCGATAAGACCGCCAATTGTACTGTTACTTAATATTGCATTTTTCACATATGTCCTATTTTTTAGTGTGCAATAAAGTGTACTTTATCTATGTACATATGATAAAACAGCAAAACCCGGTGTGTCTGTGTATTGAAAGAAGAGTAATGAAACAGAATGGAGACAGAGTAACAGAACACAAATCTGTGATTTTTATAATTCTTTTATCCAAGGCCTTTGATCGGGTCTGGCACGAGGATCTTTTATTCTTTTATGTTAGCTTTAGATTTCCTCAGGAAATGGTCAATTCGAGTCGTCTTAGATGGCTGCTCTTCCGACCTAATGGTAATTAATGCCAGGGTGCCTCAGGGATCTGTTCTCTCTGCAACCTTGTTCCTGTTCCATATTAATGACCTCTTAACACCTGGCATTATTGGCTACATCGATAACAGCTCCGTTTTAGAGAGATATATGTCCAATGCGCTAGCTAGTTCACAAGAAATCCAGTCTTTGAGAGAGTCCATGATTGAACGTGTTATTTTGACATTACAGCGGATGTCCGATTTCACAAGGAATTACATACCACAATACGAAAAAATTAACTATCCTCTCTCTCAAGTTGGACCAAACTGCACATATTGTGCAAAATTTTTGTTAAAATCGGTTCATTAGTTTAGCAAGTCATCGCAACAAACAACGTGACACGAATTTTTTGTACATATACATTGTTGATATGTCTATTTAAAATTTTAATGTCAAAGAAAAAACAAATTATAAATTGTCAGATTCAAAATAAGGTTTCCAATTTACCATGCGACACTTGTTTATCATTATTGAAATGAAAGTGAGATAATATCTATTCTTAAAGATAATAATATTATAATATTACTATGCCTTACAGAGTAGGTACGAGTACATGTTGCAACATCAATATTAAAATTTAACCATATGGATGAAACGAATATGTCAAACGAAGATCCATTGTCGGGTCAGGGTTATCAGTCTTTATCTGTTTTAGACAGCATTCACCATTTTTAAAACAATTTGCTTTACAGAAGATAGCGTTCGCCTACCATGTGGTGATTTTAAATGAACAGTTATCCATTGTCGGTTGAGGATACTCGTTGGCCGGTCTTCGTCAACACCTGTCCATCATTATCAGAGACAAACTCCACTCAGAACGTACCCAGAGAGATACTCTACCCGTCCCTGTTGACAGATTTTTGTCATTAACAGTAAGAATAAATAAGGGGGGTCCTAAATTACTACCCTGATTCACACCTCGCACTAATAATTTTCTATGATTTTACTCATGACTCAATACCCAAGCTATTTATTTTTATACACTTTAGTTCCTAAAATTCATGTTAATACGGTCTTTAGACTAAGGATCATTCATACATCCTAGTGCCCATGCGCAAATTTAAACACAATACAACTAAATTACATTTGTTTTAACACAGAAAAGGAGGCAAACGCTCGTCATTTCATTAATTTACAGAATATTGGTGTAGGTATAATTTGTATTTTTAATTTTTTTTTTATCATGTCCAATTAACTTTAAACTAAAAAAAATATATTTTGACATTATCAGGTTTCTATAAATTGAATTATTGTCTACTATTGATTATTAATAAAATGTATTTGTTAAGTTTGGCTTACATTGTACAAGCGTTTCCGTGTCCTTATCTATAAAAACAAAAGGATAGGGAGATGTCTATGGTAAGCACTTTCTTTAATCAAATAATGTTTGGGTAATCAGTGCTATCACATATTTATTTTCATATTTCTATACATTTAACTGAAGCTTAAAAGGAAATGATTTAACCATAATACATTTGATGAATTTTAAACAAAATTACTGATGTACGTAATTCCGTTTAGTAAAAACACTAATTTATATATGAAACAACTATCGTCCCTTTGTACCGTAACTACAGTTATACCTATGTTATCATAATCAAATCTAGAGATGCTTACAAATATATGTTTTTTTAAACTCATTTCTCTCGAATTAAATTTAGCGTTGGTCAGTGGACAATTATTCTTCCAAGAACTTTTGAAACGCATATGAATAACTTGTGATAGCGTCATACTTCCTTTGGGCAAATCTTTCGAGAGCACCAGTGAAATGACTTTGCCAGCCATGGATGAAGTTAAGTTCATAAATATTCTTCTTGTAGCCATAATGTTGTATGAGCAGGGGCTGCAGCGAGTAAGCAGTTGGTTTCACGAAGTATTCGCAATGGCCGACGCCAACAGTACCGTTAGAAAATACCAAATGTGACATGTTGTTTGCTATTAATGCGATGGCATGGTCAACAAAGAACGGAGCTTTATATATTTTTAAGTATGATGGATTTTCGTCAAGTCCCTCAATCTTCTGAACGCCACCTCTATCCATAATGTGCACAGTTTTATCAGCTGTGTGTAAAAACAAGTTGTCATTGATGTCTAGCACGATGTCCCGTACGTTGGCGGGTTTGTCAATTTTCTCTTTCTTCGTCCCTTCATCGGTAACTCGGTATAGAATATAATCTTCAGTCAATATGTATAATGTGTCGTTGTTTTTAGCTTTTACGATACTAATTATGCTATCATTGACTGTCCCATATTTCTCAGCTGTATTCGCTTCTAGGTTGTAATGGTACAGGCCGTTTGCCGTTCCAAAGTAAGCATTTTCCGTGTGGTCTTTAGCGGCAGCAGATACTCTTGCGTTATCGAGTAATTTTGTAATATTTCCATCCCTTCTGACGTAAAGACCTTTGTCTACTCTTGTTCCGTTACTCAAGTCAGCTAACACAAAGAATAATAGTGTATGATGCGCTTCCAAGTCTTTGTTAAGGCCGTTCAAAGGAAATAATATATCAACAACATCATACTCTGCCCTATGAATAATAAGGTCGTCTTTGAAGAAATCGTCAGTGACCCTTATTATATCGTCAGCCAGAAATATGTATGATTTAGCTGTAGGCACAAAGACTGCAAGCAGCACAGAAGTGAAAATGACCAGCAGTCTCATCATGCCACCTGAAAAATGAAAAAATATATAACACTGATGACATCGGGAAACATACGATTTGAGATTATTTGGAATGGCAATTATTTAAAAAATATCTTCAATCTAAACATTTGGAGTTAGATTGATTATTATTGATATTGATAGCCTAGATATTCTTTTGGTCTTTTGCAAATCTCAAAGTAAAATAAAAATTGCTAGTAACGTCCGAACTTTGCTCATTACTTGATTCATATTTAATTGCTTCTTTAACTACGCCATACATTGTAAATTGTTTTAAACATTGTAAGTTGTGTAGCAAATATAAATCTATATAATTATGTTTGACCTACGAACAACGGGTTTATCAGAACATGTAACAATATACAAATGGTTTCGGCACGTTTTACTTTTTGCTTAGGACTAAGTTAACGTTGGGGCACGCCACAATTGTAGCGGTAAGACCCATCATGGAGGATTGGCTGGAGAGGCGACATGGCGCACTCTCCTACCGGATGACACAGGTGCTCACCGGACACGGCTGCTTTGGTAAGTATCTGTGTCGGATAGGCCGGGAGCCAACGTCTGTGTGCCACCATTGCATGGGCTGTCGCGAGGACACCGCACTCCACACACTGGTGGAGTGCCCTGCGTGGGCGCGGCAACGTGCTGACCTCGCGATGGCCTTGAGTGTAGGCAGCCTCTCACTGGAAACCATGGTGATGGCTATGGTCCAGCACGAGAGCGCATGGGATTCCGCCGCCTCGTTTTGCGAGGAAGTGATGAGTACCAAGGAGGCGGCGGAAAGGGAACGGGAGAGAACTAGTACTCTCCCGTCCCGAAGAAGACACACCAGGCGCCGGAGAGAGCGAGACGATCTCCGGCCTCCATGAGCGCTTGCCTGGGGGTGACGGGATGGGTTACCCGTCGCCCTAGCAGAAGCAGGCCCGAGACGGTGGCGCGACGTGTTCCACGCGCACTTCTCTAAATCGGAGGGGGCAAGGCCCCCTCACCAAATTGTGGGGTCGCCTGCTGTCGAGCAGTCGGCCAAGTCTGCCGGGGCTCACAGAGACTTCCTTCCTAGGGTACACCTGAGTCCCCGGCATCAGGACCCCGTGACGGAACACCGTGTGGTTTTAGTCGGTTCGAGTCCGACATACCATCTTACCGTTAGCCCCGGTGAGATGATGACCCGTGGGGGTTTCCACACGTAAAAAAAAAAAAAAAGGACGTTATCAATACAAATATATAAAATTGATTTGTCTGTTTGTAATGTCAAAATAATTTGCACAATACCTATGCGTAAAAATCAGTTTTTAAATTTTTATCTGTCGTTCTGTTTGTTCCGGCTAATCTCCGGTACGATTGGACAGATTTCCACGGGACTTTCACTGGTAGATAGTTGGTGTTATAGGATGGCGTTATAGGGAGTAACTTAGGCTACTATCTTCCTTAACTTCAACGCAATTGATTGAAACAAAAAACTAATAATTACCTAATGTATAATATACTAAAACCTTTCTAAAAGTATGTAGAATACGTTAATGAAATTTAATAATCATGAAAATCGGTCACTTCACATTACATTACAAACCCCTACATACATACGAATCGAAAACAACCTCCTTTTTTCAAGTTGGTAAAATAACAAAAACATAATTGTAATTAAGGTGAAAATTTATAACGTCTATAGTGCTCAATAGCGAAAACCTTTATTAAAAATTTCGTCCGAACGTACGTCAGTTTGATGGATGTCACTAGTAGATGGCATCTCTGATCGGCAATTCACAATTACTTATTAACCATTTTTTTGTGAAAACTTCTTTAGGCACGTTGGGCACTTTAGGTATGAAGGTGTACAATAAAGAGATAAATAAATAAATAATAAATAAATAAATAAATAGTAATACTAAATCTATACAATATATAGCAATTAGGTTCTAAAGTTTGTAAGAACATTAGAATATCGTATAGCGCACTATCGTGTTCCTGTATATTTATGTCAAATTTATTATGAGTATAGATATATAATCTAATAAAATACTACTCACGTTAAGATGTCTCTGCTCAAATATGATTAGTGACAATAAAATCAAAACAGAGTGATATTTATACATATTTTGTATGTTTATTATCAATTTTACATATTTCTTACATCATATGTAATAGTGTTACTATCGCTAGCGTGTGTATGTGTCGGAAAAACCTAAAGTGACTTAATGATAACATGGTATGAATTCAATACAAATAAAATTGAAGTGTCTGTTTGTAATGTCAAGTTACAGTTATTTACACGATGCTTTGCAAACAAAAAAAAAATGACTGCCTAGTCATGGAAGTGTAAAATAGTGAAGGGTTAAATTTACTTTAATAAGCTCTCTGAAATGGCTGGACCGATTTTTTTTTTGACGGGACTTTCACTGGCAGATAACTGATGTAACAAGGAGTAACTTAAGCTACTTTTATTTTCCCGCGGACTCACCGTCCGCATATCGGCCTATTGTGTTGCTGGACGAGGTCTGCAAACTCTTTGAGAGAATCATTGCAGACCGTATCGTCCGGCACATAACTGGGATAGGTCCAGATCTGGCGGACAACCAGTTCGGGTTTCGCCGGGGGCGCTCTACGGTGGATGCCATCATGCGCGTTAGGGCTCTGACGGAGGATGCAATGGCCCGGGGTGAGGTCGTCTTGGCGGTGTCTCTCGACATTGCCAACGCCTTTAATACCTTGCCCTGGAGTTGTATCAGGGAGGCACTCCGGTACCACGGGGTGCCGATCTACCTCCGTTGTATTGTCGGGGCCTATTTGGCGGACAGGGCCGTCATATACCCGGGTCGTGACGGCTGGGGTCGGCGAGAGACGTCGTGCGGTGTTCCACAGGGATCGGTCCTGGGCCCGCTCTTGTGGAACATCGGCTACGACTGGGTTCTGCGCGGTGCTCTTCTCCATGGTGTCAGCGTCACCTGTTACGCTGACGACACGCTTGTGACAGCGCGTGGAAAGACGCACCGGCAGGCAGCAATTCTGGCGACGGCTGGAGTCGCGCAAGTCGTTGGTAGGATCCGGCGGTTGGGCCTCGAGGTGGCTTTGCACAAATCCGAGGCTGTTTGTTTCCATGGCCCTCGGAAGGCGCCACCCTCGGGGTCCCACATTATAGTGGGGGGAGTCCGCATCGGCATCGAGCGTACGATGAAGTACCTGGGACTCATCCTCGATAGCCGGTGGGATTTCGGACCACACTTTCGGCAGCTGGCCCCCCGGCTAATGGGCGCCGCTGGGGCACTCTCGCGGCTCCTGCCTAATATGGGGGGGCCCAACGCATCTTGCCGAAAGTTGTATAAGGGGATCGTACGGTCAATGGCGCTCTACGGGGCGCCAGTATGGGCGGACGCTCTGACGGCCCGTAATATTGCAATTCTACGAAAGCCGCAACGCGCAATGGCCGTCAGGGTGATAAGGGGGTACCGTACGATCTCCTTCGAGGCGGCTAGCCTATTTGCCGGATCCGCGCCCTGGGATTTGGACGCAGTACTCCTTGCGTTGCAGTACCGGTGGCGCAAGGATGCGCTAGATCGGGACGACCAACCAGTGCCTCGCGAAGTAGAGGCACATTGGGACGAGCTCCGCCAGATCCTGGTGGTGGAGTGGGAGCAGCGACTTGCGCGACCTAGTGCGGGGCATGCCGCTATAGCGGAAGTAAAACCTGTCCTACGAGAGTGGCTGGAGAGAGGGCACGGGGCTCTCACCTTCCGGATGACGCAGGTGCTTTCCGGACATGGTTGCTTCGGCAAGTATCTGTGTCGGATCGGCTGGGAGCCGACGTCACGGTGCCACCATTGTGGTAACTGCCCCGACGACACGGCGCTGCACACACTGTCGGAATGCCCAGCCTGGGCTAACCAACGCCGTGATCTCGTCGTGGCAGTCGGTGCTGCGGGTAATTTCTCGCTCCCAACCGTAGTTCTGGCTATGGTGCGGAGCGAGAGCGCATGGAACGCTGTCGCCTCCTTCTGTGAGGAGGTGATGTCCGCAAAGGAGGCGGCGGAACGGGAGAGAGAGCGGAGTACAGCTCTCTCTACCCGCAGCAGACGCACCGGGCGCCGGAGGGCGTTTAATGACCTCCAGCCACCTTAGGAAGTGGCCTGTGGGCGGCGAACTTTTTTGGGGAAGTCGTCGTCCGAACAGATACAGGCCCGAGAAGCAGCATGCAGTGTTCCGAGTGCGCTCTCAGAGGAGTGCGGCCGACGGGTGATGGTCGCACCGGGTGACGGGACCCGTCTAGGGTGAGACGGGTCAATGCCTCTCGGGGGTTGCGGAAGAATGCAATAGCGATTCTCGCTCCCCTGATCATACTAACTTTTAAACTTTCGCGTTCTATGATATTAATTATTATGATTAATTCCCGTATAAGTACATAATTACCCCTGATCATAGGCAAGTAGTGGAACACCGGGGTGGTTTTTAGTCGGTAAGAGTCCAACAGACCCCTTCGCCTCCCCAAGGCGGAGGACATCCATGTAAGATCTTCCACCTCGTCAACACAGCACCAGTGAAATGACTTTGCCAGCCATGGATGAAGTTAAGTTCATAAATATTCTTCTTGTAGCCATAATGTTGTATGAGCAGGGGCTGCAGCGAGTAAGCAGTTGGTTTCACGAAGTATTCGCAATGGCCGACGCCAACAGTACCGTTAGAAAATACCAAATGTGACATGTTGTTTGCTATTAATGCGATGGCATGGTCAACAAAGAACGGAGCTTTATATATTTTTAAGTATGATGGATTTTCGTCAAGTCCCTCAATCTTCTGAACGCCACCTCTATCCATAATGTGCACAGTTTTATCAGCTGTGTGTAAAAACAAGTTGTCATTGATGTCTAGCACGATGTCCCGTACGTTGGCGGGTTTGTCAATTTTCTCTTTCTTCGTCCCTTCATCGGTAACTCGGTATAGAATATAATCTTCAGTCAATATGTATAATGTGTCGTTGTTTTTAGCTTTTACGATACTAATTATGCTATCATTGACTGTCCCATATTTCTCAGCTGTATTCGCTTCTAGGTTGTAATGGTACAGGCCGTTTGCCGTTCCAAAGTAAGCATTTTCCGTGTGGTCTTTAGCGGCAGCAGATACTCTTGCGTTATCGAGTAATTTTGTAATATTTCCATCCCTTCTGACGTAAAGACCTTTGTCTACTCTTGTTCCGTTACTCAAGTCAGCTAACACAAAGAATAATAGTGTATGATGCGCTTCCAAGTCTTTGTTAAGGCCGTTCAAAGGAAATAATATATCAACAACATCATACTCTGCCCTATGAATAATAAGGTCGTCTTTGAAGAAATCGTCAGTGACCCTTATTATATCGTCAGCCAGAAATATGTATGATTTAGCTGTAGGCACAAAGACTGCAAGCAGCACAGAAGTGAAAATGACCAGCAGTCTCATCATGCCCCCTGAAAAATGAAAAAAAAAATATAACACTGATGACATCGGGAAACATACGATTTGAGATTATTTAGAATGGCAATTATTTAAAAAATATCTTCAATCTAAACATTTGGAGTTAGATTGATTATTATTGACGATAGCCTAGATATTCTTTTGGTCTCTTGTAAATCGCAAAGTAAAATAAAAATTGCTAGTAACGTCCGAACTTTGCTCATTACTTGATTCATATTTAATTGCTTCTTTAACTACGCCATACATTGTAAATTGTTTTAAACATTGTAAGTTGTGTAGCAAATATAAATCTATATAATTATGTTTGACCTACGAACAACGGGTTTATCAGAACATGTAACAATATACAAATGGTTTCGGCACGTTTTACTTTTTGCTTAGGACTAAGTTAACGTTGGGGCACGCCACAATTGTAGCGGTAAGACCCATCATGGAGGATTGGCTGGAGAGGCGACATGGCGCACTCTCCTACCGGATGACACAGGTGCTCACCGGACACGGCTGCTTTGGTAAGTATCTGTGTCGGATAGGCCGGGAGCCAACGTCTGTGTGCCACCATTGCATGGGCTGTCGCGAGGACACCGCACTCCACACACTGGTGGAGTGCCCTGCGTGGGCGCGGCAACGTGCTGACCTCGCGATGGCCTTGAGTGTAGGCAGCCTCTCACTGGAAACCATGGTGATGGCTATGGTCCAGCACGAGAGCGCATGGGATTCCGCCGCCTCGTTTTGCGAGGAAGTGATGAGTACCAAGGAGGCGGCGGAAAGGGAACGGGAGAGAACTAGTACTCTCCCGTCCCGAAGAAGACACACCAGGCGCCGGAGAGAGCGAGACGATCTCCGGCCTCCATGAGCGCTTGCCTGGGGGTGACGGGATGGGTTACCCGTCGCCCTAGCAGAAGCAGGCCCGAGACGGTGGCGCGACGTGTTCCACGCGCACTTCTCTAAATCGGAGGGGGCAAGGCCCCCTCACCAAATTGTGGGGTCGCCTGCTGTCGAGCAGTCGGCCAAGTCTGCCGGGGCTCACAGAGACTTCCTTCCTAGGGTACACCTGAGTCCCCGGCATCAGGACCCCGTGACGGAACACCGTGTGGTTTTAGTCGGTTCGAGTCGACGGCTGGAGTCGCGCAAGTCGTTGGTAGGATCCGGCGGTTGGGCCTCGAGGTGGCTTTGCACAAATCCGAGGCTGTTTGTTTCCATGGCCCTCGGAAGGCGCCACCCTCGGGGTCCCACATTATAGTGGGGGGAGTCCGCATCGGCATCGAGCGTACGATGAAGTACCTGGGACTCATCCTCGATAGCCGGTGGGATTTCGGACCACACTTTCGGCAGCTGGCCCCCCGGCTAATGGGTGCCGCTGGGGCACTCTCGCGGCTCCTGCCTAATTTGGGGGGGCCCAACGCATCTTGCCGAAAGTTGTATAAGGGGATCGTACGGTCAATGGCGCTCTACGGGGCGCCAGTATGGGCGGACGCTCTGACGGCCCGTAATATTGCAATTCTACGAAAGCCGCAACGCGCAATGGCCGTCAGGGTGATAAGGGGGTACCGTACGATCTCCTTCGAGGCGGCTAGCCTATTTGCCGGATCCACGCCCTGGGATTTGGACGCAGTACTCCTTGCGTTGCAGTACCGGTGGCGCAAGGATGCGCTAGATCGGGACGACCAACCAGTGCCTCGCGAAGTAGAGGCACATCGGGACGAGCTCCGCTAGATCCTGGTGGTGGAGTGGGAGCAGCGACTTGCGCGACCTAGTGCGGGGCACGCCGCTATAGCGGCGGTAAGACCTGTCCTACGAGAGTGGCTGGAGAGAGGGCACGGGGCCCTCACCTTCCGGATGACGCAGGTGCTTTCCGGACATGGTTGCTTCGGCAAGTATCTGTGTCGGATCGGCCGGGAGCCGACGTCACGGTGCCACCATTGTGGTAACTGCCCCGACGACACGGCGCTGCACACACTGTCGGAATGCCCAGCCTGGGCTAACCAGCGCCGTGATCTCGTCGTGGCAGTCGGTGCTGCGGGTAATCTCTCGCTCCCAACCGTAGTTCTGGCTATGGTGCGGAGCGAGAGCGCATGGAACGCTGTCGCCTCCTTCTGTGAGGAGGTGATGTCCGCAAAGGAGGCAGCGGAACGGGAGAGAGAGCGGAGTACAGCTCTCTCTACCCGCAGCAGACGCACCGGGCGCCGGAGGGCGTTTAATGACCTCCAGCCACCTTAGGAAGTGGCCTGTGGGCGGCGAACTTTTTTGGGGAAGTCGTCGTCCGAACAGATACAGGCCCGAGAAGCAGCATGCAGTGTTCCGCGTGCGCTCTCAGAGGAGTGCGGCCGACGGGTGATGGTCGCACCGGGTGACGGGACCCGTCTAGGGTGAGACGGGTCAATGCCTGTCGGGGGTTGCGGAAGAATGCAATAGCGATTCTCGCTCCCCTGATCATAGGCAAGTAGTGGAACACCGGGGTGGTTTTTAGTCGGTAAGAGTCCGACAGACCCCTTCGCCTCCCCAAGGCGGAGGACATCCATGTAGAAAAAAAAACTGCAACTGTAAAAGCGCAATACCATATTCAACCGTTGCCGGTGTGCAAAATAATTATAAAATAGGAAAAAAAAATTAAGTATTTAAAATGTCACATTAAATTCAAAATAATAACCATGTTAATTTAATATAAATGTCAACTATACGATACTAAGAGAAAAATTTCATCTTGTTGTCTTTGCTTAAAATTTAAAAATGTTGTCTTATTTATTTTAATTTGAAGATTATTCGTGTCCAACCATTCTATTATTGATTTTAAGGAGTTATTTATTACTAGCTAGTGTAGAGGCCTGTGCTATCATCTGCAAATAATGTAATTTCACAGCTTGTGGTGGTGGGAAGGTCGTTTATGTACAAGATGAATAGTAAAGGACCGAGCACACTTCCTTGTGGCACACTGAATTTTACAATTTTGGTTTTTGAGTGGTAATTTTTTCATGTTTTGTACTAAGATATAAATGAGATATTTCTGTTACTTGTTCTCTTGAAGATAAGTATGACTTTAGAAGCTGGTGAACATTACTCCTATCACCGTAGCAATATAATTTATCCAACAAAATTTCATGTTTGAGTGATCAAAAGCCCTCGACATATCCATAAACAAACCTATAGGTGAATGACTTTTCTCCATAATAGTCATAACAGATTGCAAAAAATTGAAAATAGCTAAATTAATATTTATATTTTGTCTAAATCCGTACTGTGTCTGGGTGTAATTTATCTATAATATGTATGTATTTAGTTATAAGTATGTTTATAAACAGTCTGGCCGAATAGTAAAGGCTCTGCCTAGTTTAGAATAATTTTTAATACTTATTAAAATAATTCGAGTTTAAACCACGTCCGGATCCAGTATGCCTTATAATCTTTTCCTTACACAAGAAAGATCAAAAACGGTTTGTAATGTGTCAGCCATGTGCCATGTTAAGTTTATAAATATCGCGGTGGATCCACAAATCCCTCATGTTCTCATCACACTTCGACATAACACTTATCAAATATTTTTTTATCGTAATAGTGTGACTGTATTAGTTATTACGATCACACTCTTTTATCAACAACATTGAAGAGTTCAAGGGACCAGAACGCGACCAATGCAAAAACTCGTGTATTGTAGTGTTCTTCACCCAGAGGTTCCGGGTATCAAACTATAACTTTATTCTCTAAAGAAACGTTTCTAAAATAGTTTATACCGTTTATAGTTGAGTAGATTTAAATTGGTGAAGGGTGCGTTCCGTTGCCAATTTGAATATAATATATGATTAATTTTAATGATGCAAAAGCTTAATCTATCTATATATGTATACATAAAAATGAATCCAAATTTCTTGGTCACGGCATCACGCGTGAACGGCTGGACCGATTTCGCAAATTTTTTTTTCGTGTTTGTTATGGTCAGGAGAAGGTTCTTATGAAAGAAAAAAATAATAAAGTTGAAAATTGGAAAAGTTAAGAAACTTAACGACCATATTAGCGCTTTTTGAGACCGTCGCGTCGTTTGACAGTTGGTACGGTTGTTCAATATTCATAGTTAAGACAGGACGTCTGTCGGGTCAGGTAGTAATTTATAAAATTGTATTTCTAATTGGATAGAGAAGTAATTCTCTATCGATATTTTAATTTTTAAATTACAATACAGAATAGTCTATCAAAGGTTGTCTGTAAGAGATCGCACACTGCGATAAGACCGCCCATTGTACTGTTACTTAATATTGTATTTTTCACATATGTCCTATTTTTTAGTGTGCAATAAAGTGTACTTTATCTATGTACATATGATAAAACAGCAAAACCCGGTGTGTCTGTGTATTGAAAGAAGAGTAATGCAACAGAATGGAGACAGAGTAACAGAACACAAATCTGTGATTTTTATAATTCTTTTATCCAAGGCCTTTGATCGGGTCTGGCATGAGGCTCTTTTATTCTTTTATGTAAGCTTCCAGCGTATGGCATGCCAACCGAACTCTGCGACTGGATATCTGATTTCCTCAGGAAATGGTCAATTCGAGTCGTCTTAGATGGCTGCTCTTCCGACCTAACGGTAATTAATGCCAGGGTGCCTCAGGGATCTGTTCTCTCTGCAACCTTGTTCCTGTTCCATATTAATGACCTCTTAACACCTGGCATTATTGGCTACATCGATAACAGCTCCGTTCTAGAGAGATATATGTCCAATGCGATAGCAAGTTCACACGAAATTCAGTCTTTGAGAGAGTCCATGATTGAACGTGTTATTTTGACATTACAGCGGATGTCCGATTTCACAAGGAATTATATACCACAATACGAAAAAATTAACTATCCTCTCTCTCAAGTTGGAGCAAACTGCACACATTGTGCAAAATTTTTGTTAAAATCGGTTCATTAGTTTAGGAAGTCATCGCAACAAACAACGTGACACGAATTTTTTGTAGATATAGATATGCCTACTTAAAATTTTAATGTCAAAGAAAAAACAAATTATAAATTGTCAGATTCAAAATAAGGTTTCCAATTTACCATGCGACACTTGTTTATCATTACTGAAATGAAAGTGAGATAATATCTATTCTTAAAGATAATAATATTATAATATTAATATGCCTTACAGAGTAGGTACGAGTACATGTTGCAACATCAATATTAAAATTCAACCATATGGATAAAACGAATATACAAAGATCAAACGAAGATCCATTGTCGGGTCAGGGTTATCAGAGTCTTTATCTGTTTTAGACAGCATTCACCATTTTTAAAACAATTTGCTTTACAGAAGATAGCGTTCGCCTACCATGGGGTGATTTTAAATGAACAGTTATCCATTGTCGGTTGAGGATACTCGTTGGCCGGTCTTCGTCAACACCTGTTCATCATTATCAGAGACAAACTCCACTCAGAACGTACCCAGAAAGAAACTCTACCCGTCCCTGTTGACAGGTTTTCGACCGTTTTCGAGGTAACTACACATATCCCTTTGAAATTATTGTGCTGTGTGATCGCCCGGCAGTCATCCTCGCCTTTCACTTGGTTACTGGGAATTTCATTTTTTCCAGATATACTGAACCTTTTTATAATAGATATGGACATGATTCCCGCGATCACGTAACTGCCTAAAACTAATCTATTTCAAACTTTTCAACCTCAATCTAATACGGAGACGGCGGCGGAGAGTACAGCCATGCTTCACCTTATCTATCCAAAAATGTTTCCCAGACCCCGAACACATCATCCTACATAATTTATTTTTTTGTCTTTCTACAAATAATGGAAGAAGTTATGAAAAATACTTAACTTTTATATCAAAATATATTTTTGGTTAGGTCTGAAACTTTTCGCGAAGGATAGATATAATATGTAAGATTCCATTACGAAGGATAATCATATGAATTATTTCTTTGCTTGTCTTGAAGTATTATAGGATTATTGTATAATATTTAACTACTTAATACATATATTAAAACTAGGACACATTTACTTATGCTTTCTAAGTATATATTTTGCGGGAGTAAAAAAAGTTGTGTGTTGGCCAAAATTACGTTATCTGTTGCGCCCGGGGATATCCAAATATAACTTGTTAGATAAATATAAGTATTTCATATAAACAAATAATTCTTTAAACCTTGACATTACTACGTAACTTTATAACTACACTTCTGATTTATATTGGTCGGTAAAACTGAATGGTATCAGTTACTACTTGAGATAAGTTAAAGATGTCACTCAAACGTAATAGTAAATAGTATAATGTAATAACATCTTCTGTAAGTGTGATAGTAACTTGCATAGAAAGCCGAATCACGTGGCTTTTCTAAAGGTATTTTGTTCACTGAGTCATGATTAAGTACTGTTCCTGATTTCATGAACCAGTTTTAGGTCTTCTGCGAACAGTATGGGTGTGGACTTTTTAACTACATTCGGTAAGTCATTAACGGTAAGAATAAATAAGAGGGGTCCTAAATTACTACCCTGACTCACACCTCGCACTAATAATTTTCTATGATTTTAGCTTATTACATTGGTCCATTTACGCGGAGTTTAACATTGCCGCTAGTTTTTAGGGTCATTGCGTTATTAAAATGTTCTTTAAACTCTACAAAACTTAATTTTTGCTCATCTAAAGCGACAGATAAACGTTTTTCCCGCTTCATATTTGTCAATTATAACTTTACTAAAACGAGTAAAATCATCGAAAATTTTATAGTTTGTAGGTAGTTTGAACAAATATGTGGGTATAACGCATCCGGTATATAATACTGTGGCGCCAACGTGACCTAATATGAGCAAAGTAACACGGGTGAGTTTATACCACCGCTCGATAACAAATGGCGCTATCCCCAATTATATCGTGCTAAGCTAAATTATAAAAAAAATCAGGTCAGGGTCAGGGGGGGCAGCATGATATGGTGGTAATCACTAATCATCGTCTCTGGTAAGGTAGGCAACGCGCAAGTAATACCCAGGTTCTACTAGCGGCTATAGGCTACTGTGACCACTTACCACCAGGTGGGCCGTAAGCTTGCTTGCTAGCTTTGTAAAATAAAAAATAAATTTAGAAATAGTAATGGCGTAACATTCTGCTATTGATGTTCCGCAGAAATAAAAATGCTTCAAAACGGGTAAAAGACTGCTCAAAATGATCTGTAAAATGGAGTACATATGAGTACAATTACATTTATATAATTTTTCATCTTAAAGTTGATAAAAATACCTAAAATATATTATGATAGTGCCAGAAAGGTACTACCTAGCACAGCCAGAGTCACATGTTATAACAGCGAAAATATGAGTGTACATATTTTATACTCTTTAGTACAATAAAGTACATTGACATTGGTACATTTTTTCATGAATATGTACCGCATAAAGATTAAGGTAATCATCCGTGGTCGTGCTGCACAGCATCACACAACATTTATCCCCTGTACCATGAAAGAAACTGAAATAAACAAACTGTAAACGACAGTTTTCTTGTCGTTTTCGCATTGTAAAATACTTTTTTTTTAATATTTATCACATGTTGGATAAATAATAAGATAATAACACTAAAACATACAGTCTAAAACAGTTTGTCTTCCAACTCACCTGATGGAAAGTGACGATGAAGACGAAGATGGTTCTTATCTCTGAGTCATGGCTAAAACCATGTCTGCCTTCTGTTTCTTACTCTCTTCCGGAATTTCAACTAATTAGAAATGACCGTACATTTGGTGGGGGAGGCGGTGTTGCCATATATCTTCGCAACCATATCCCTTATAAAATTATTGATGTTTCAGCACAGCCACCGCTATCAAATGCGGGTGAACACCTTCTTTTAGAAGTGGAACTTTATCATACCAAAATTCTTGTAGGTGTGTACTACTGCCCTTCCTCACGTATTGACTTTTTCTCTTCTTTTGAACACGTCCTGGAGCAGTTTACGCCATCTTACGGTCACACAATTATTATGGGAGACTTTAATACGTGCCTTATAAAAAAAGACCACCGTTCTGCCTCTTTATGCAACGTAGTTGAATCCTGCAACCTTACTATTCTCCCTCTGAATGCAACTCATAACTTTCCTAACTGTTCTCCTTCCCTTCTTGATCTCATCTTTGTTTCATCGGTTGAGCATGTGGCCAAACACGGCCAGTGTTGCGCTGATCTCTTCTCCTATCACGACCTTATCTATCTCTCTTACAAAATTCGTCCCCCTAAGGCAAAGTCAAAGATTCTGATGCAGCGTAACTTTGGTAGTATGGATGTCGAAAGGCTTCGCGATGATGCTGCTAAAATAGATTGGGTTCCCCTCTTTAATTCTGAATCTGTTGATGAGAAAGTAAACATTCTAACCAACCACTTAATTTCTCTTTACGATGTACACGCACCTATACGTGCAGTGAAAATGAAACATTTACCATCACCTTGGCTCACAGAAGACATCAAAGATCTGTTGACCAAAAAAGCAAGAGCTAAAACTAAGTTTAAGTGCCCACCGAATCAGCAAAATCTGGATAACTATGTTGCAACTAGAAATCTCTGCAATAAGGCGTGTAGGAAAGCGCAACGCCAACATATTCAAAAATCTGTTGAAAATGAAGATCCTTCCAAAGTCTGGAAATTTCTTAGAACCTTAGGAGTTGGGAAGTCAAAACAAGAAGTCAATCCTAAAAATATTGATCTCGACGCTTTAAACAGGCATTTCACTTCCTCGTCTAGTTTTGATGATACCACCAAAGCTAACACATTAAATTATCTTTCACAGCTTCCAGCTCCCCACTATCCACCTTTTGTCTTTAATCAACTCACTGATTGTGATGTTAAAAAGAGCATATTAACCATTTCTTCCAACGCTATTGGTAACGACTGCGTCAGCAGAAACATGATCCTTCCCATTCTCGACTTAATCCTTCCCATCATATGCAATATCCTAAACCACTCTATCTCCTGCGGCATATTTCCATCTATGTGGAAAGAAGCCCAAATAATACCCTTACCAAAAAAACCAAGGCCTTCATCTTTCGCTCAATACCGTCCTATTTCCATCTTACCGTTTCTGTCAAAAGTTCTCGAACGTCTAGTGTATCTTCAATTAAACTCCTTTCTATCCAAAAATAACCTTTTAAATTCCTTTCAGTCTGGTTTCCGACAAGGGCATAGCACTGTTACAGCCTTAATTAAAATTACTGACGATATTAGGATGGCCATGGAAAAGGGAAGTATCACGTTACTGACACTTTTAGATTTTAGCAACGCCTTCAATACAGTAGATTTCCATATCCTACTCGGCATACTACGCTCTATTAACATATCTCCAACAGTGATTGATTGGTTTCACAGTTACCTGTCTGGTCGCCGACAACGGATTCGCATTGAAAATTCGGTTTCTTCTTGGTGTGATATCTCGGTCGGTGTACCGCAGGGTGGCGTTTTATCCCCTTTACTTTTCGCAATATTTATTAATACCATATCAAAAAAAATAGTCTCATCCTACCACCTTTATGCAGATGATCTTCAAATTTATGCTCACGCTCCAATCAATACAATCCACGAAGCTTTTTCAACTATAAATTGTGACTTAGAACGTATTTGTGAGTGGAGTAACAACTATGGTCTCCAGGTCAACCCGGCTAAAACTCAGGTAATCATGGTGGGCAGTCCCAGAATGATTTCACGCGTTGATTTTGCCCAACTACCTCAAATAATTTTCAATGGTACGCCGCTATTGCTTAGTAATAGTGTAAAAAACCTGGGTATATTAATTGATAGTACTTTATCCTGGGGCCCCCAACTGCAAGAGGTTAGTCGCAAATTATTTGCTGCAGCAGGGTCATTACGAAGATTGCGGAACTTTCTTCCGACCGCTACAAAGATGTCGCTTGCACAGTCACTCTTACTTCCAATACTTGACTACGCTGATGCCAGTTATCTTGATCTCACGGAGGAGCAACTCGATAAGCTTGAACGGCTTCAAAATTTTTGCATAAGGTTCATATTTGGCTTACGCAAATATGATCATGTATCCGAATATCGCAACTCGCTCAAGTGGCTCCCGGTTCGCCTTCGACGGAATACTCACATCCTTTCTCTACTTTATAAGATATTGTTCAACCCCCTCACTCCCTCTTATCTCAAAGAACGCTTTAGGTTCTTAAGTGACACACATTCCAGGTTCTTGAGATCATCTGAAAACTTGCAACTGCAAATTCCAGCGCATTCTACAAAGTTCGCCGACAAATCTTTTACCGTTGAAGCAGCACGCCTTTGGAATGCACTACCTCTCTCTATCAGACGAGCTCAAACACTGTCATCTTTCAAAAAGATGCTAAAAGAATATTATCTGCTAAAATGAATAAATTAATGAAAAAAAAAAAACTTGCATGACAGATATGTTTATAATAGATAGTTATAGTGTATGTATGTATGTATTTATATGTGTGCTGTACTAATATAACATATAACGCAATTAATATATGAATGTATTAATATTTGTGCAATCCATTCACAGATTGCATAAATCCCTACATAGCTCTTCTTTGACATTGCGACACCAAAACCACCCACGTATATCATAACACTCCTGTCCATCCAAAGGTTGCCTGGAAGATATTGCTGCTAGCGATAAGGCCGCCCATTGTGCATTTTCTGTATAATTTGTATGTGTATTGTTTCCTTTTTTGGTGTACAATAAAGTGTATTTATTATTATTATTATTATTATGGTACACACCTGTCCAAGAGAAATCTATTCACTCTACACTTGAACATTCCAAGATTATAATTGGCTTTAAAAATAGATGCAGAGAGTTCATTCTGGAGTTTGGCGACTTGAACCTGTCTGCGCCTAGTCGTCTGATGAAGGAGTGAGTCTATTCCTGAGCACATCGTCGTTTATAAGCTTACGGGCTCTTCGGTAGACAGAGTCCAGAGCTTCAAATTGGTATTTAGCTGAGCCATCCCAAAGGTGACTGTAGTACTCCATGCATGATCGATCGTGGTGCATTAATTTTAATCAGTTTATGACCACCTCACCGGTTAACGGGCCAACGGTAAGGTCGTATGTCGGACTCGAACCGACTAAAACCACACACACCCACACAGGTGTACCTACCCTAGAAAGGAAATCCCTGTTGTGACTGGAACTGTGTTTACAACTGTATTTAACTACAGTTTATTTGGTGACATTTTTTGAGGGTCGATCAAACATCTATGGTATGTTTGAACGAAGCATCCACATTAAAGTGGAATGACTTTGGACCAAAATGTATTTGAGTTTGGAGTTATTTTTATTTATCTTTTGGTTTCACACGGCCTGTGCTTTTGCCTTTTGCCATAGCTATTTATTTTTATACACTTTAGTTCCTAAAATTCATGTTAATACGGTCTTTAGACTAAGGATCATTCATACATCCTAGTGCCCATGCGCAAATTTAAACACAATATAACTAAATTACATTTGTTTTAACACAGAAAAGGAGGCAAACGCTCGTCATTTCATTTATTTACAGAATATTGGTGTAGGTATAATATGTATTTTTAATTTTTCTTTTTATCATGTCCAATTAACTTTAAACTAAAAAAAATATATTTTGACATTATCAGGTTTCTATAAATTGAATTATTGTCTACTATTGATTATTAATAAAATGTATTTGTTAAGTTTGGCTTACATTGTACAAGCGTTTCCGTGTCCTTATCTATAAAAACAAAAGGATAGGGAGATGTCTATGGTAAGCACTTTCTTTAATCAAATAATGTTTGGGTAATCAGTGCTATCACATATTTATTTTCATATTTCTATACATTTAACTGAAGCTTAAAAGTAAATGATTTGACCAAAATACATTTGATGAATTTTAAACAAAATTACTGATGTACGTAATTCCGTTTAGTAAAAACACTAATTTATATATGAAACAACTATCGTCCCTTTGTACCGTAACTACAGTTATACCTATGTTATCATAATCAAATCTAGAGATGCTTACAAATATATGTTTTTTTAAACTCATTTCTCTCGAATTAAATTTAGCGTTGGTCAGTGGACAATTATTCTTCCAAGAACTTTTGAAACGCATATGAATAACTTGTGATAGCGTCATACTTCCTTTGGGCAAATCTTTCGAGAGCACCAGTGAAATGACTTTGCCAGCCATGGATGAAGTTAAGTTCATAAATATTCTTCTTGTAGCCATAATGTTGTATGAGCAGGGGCTGCAGCGAGTAAGCAGTTGGTTTCACGAAGTATTCGCAATGGCCGACGCCAACAGTACCGTTAGAAAATACCAAATGTGACATGTTGTTTGCTATTAATGCGATGGCATGGTCAACAAAGAACGGAGCTTTATATATTTTTAAGTATGATGGATTTTCGTCAAGTCCCTCAATCTTCTGAACGCCACCTCTATCCATAATGTGCACAGTTTTATCAGCTGTGTGTAAAAACAAGTTGTCATTGATGTCTAGCACGATGTCCCGTACGTTGGCGGGTTTGTCAATTTTCTCTTTCTTCGTCCCTTCATCGGTAACTCGGTATAGAATATAATCTTCAGTCAATATGTATAATGTGTCGTTGTTTTTAGCTTTTACGATACTAATTATGCTATCATTGACTGTCCCATATTTCTCAGCTGTATTCGCTTCTAGGTTGTAATGGTACAGGCCGTTTGCCGTTCCAAAGTAAGCATTTTCCGTGTGGTCTTTAGCGGCAGCAGATACTCTTGCGTTATCGAGTAATTTTGTAATATTTCCATCCCTTCTGACGTAAAGACCTTTGTCTACTCTTGTTCCGTTACTCAAGTCAGCTAACACAAAGAATAATAGTGTATGATGCGCTTCCAAGTCTTTGTTAAGGCCGTTCAAAGGAAATAATATATCAACAACATCATACTCTGCCCTATGAATAATAAGGTCGTCTTTGAAGAAATCGTCAGTGACCCTTATTATATCGTCAGCCAGAAATATGTATGATTTAGCTGTAGGCACAAAGACTGCAAGCAGCACAGAAGTGAAAATGACCAGCAGTCTCATCATGCCCCCTGAAAAATGAAAAAAAAACTATAACACTGATGACATCGGGAAACATACGATTTGAGATTATTTGGAATGGCAATTATTTAAAAAATATCTTCAATCTAAACATTTGGAGTTAGATTGATTATTTATTAACGATAGCCTAGCTATTCTTATGGTCTCTTGTAAATCGCAAAGTAAAATAAAAATTGCTAGTAACGTCCGAACTTTGCTCATTACTTGATTCATATTTAATTGCTTCTTTAACTACGCCATACATTGTAAATTGTTTTAAACATTGTAAGTTGTGTAGCAAATATAAATCTATATAATTATGTTTGACCTACGAACAACGGGTTTATCAGAACATGTAACAATATACAAATGGTTTCGGCACGTTTTACTTTTCGCTTAGGACTAAGTTAACGTTATTAATACAAATAAATAAAATTGATTTGTCTGTTTGTAATGTCAAAATAATAGTTTTTTAAACTCATACAGTTATTTGCACGATACCTATGCGTAAAAATCAGTTTTTAAATTTATATCTGTCGTTCTGTTTGTTCCGGCTAATCTCTGGAACGGGTGGACCGATTTCCACGGGACTTTCACTGGCAGATAGTTGGTGTTATAAGGAGTAACATAGGGCACTTTTATTTTGAAAAGATTTAGGGAGGACATACAGTAGGCACTAGTAGGCAGCCATCGACCGCCTGTAGGCCGGAACTTTTTTGAAAATAATGAGTAAATAAATTTATTTATTACAGTACGGTCACTATAGCGTGTGATACTCAAGAATCTTATGAATCTGATATTAATAATACTATAACTTCCATAATATGTTGGCTAGATAATAATAATTTAAAAATCAATTTAGGAAAAACTTAGGTAATGCATTTTAGTCAAAGGTAATCAACCTGTTTAAAAAATTGTCCGTCGTAGGACTCAACGTCAGAAGTGAAAACTCATTTTTTAAAGATTAATTAATAAGGCACTGACAAAACTCAATGTTTAGATTAGCGCCCTCTAGTGGGTCTATACCATATAATACATATATATATATATTATTACCGTGACGGTAACGAGTTCAACGCTTTTTCCCCATAGCAAAAGTGCACAAACGTGCCTAAAGAAGTTTTCACTTCAAAAAGCTTGAGGTATCCTTCGGACACCCGGTTGGAACGAAGTTCATATACATACATTTAATGGATTGAATAAATTGTACCAAAATAAATACTAATAGTAAATATTGTAAAAAGTCGAAATTAAAATTGCGCCATCTGTGAAATTTGCCTTAACTAATATATGGATAATTAGTATATATCAAACTACAGTAGTACCGCGCAGAATCCACAGATGGCGTAAAAATATTTTTTTAAATATAAGAAACTCGGCTCCGGCTCGGATGCGAGTTTAACACATTTTTTGCCCGTCCCAAAAAGTGTACAATGCCACCAAAGAAGTTTTCACATCAAAAATATAAACATTCTAAATCAAGGTACTAATCAATTAACGATAATACAGCGAAATTTCCTGGCTTTGTTATTGATAATCAGCTGAATTGAAAATTTCACGTAGAAGCTCTATGCAAAAGAGTGAGTAGTTCGTCCTATGCTCTTTATAAATGGCTCATGTAGTTAACACTAAAGCACTAATTACTGCTTATCATGGCATTGGCGTGACATAGCATGGCAGACAACCGACAATTGTAAACCCTATTTTCTGAGACACCAAATTCTGACACTTCTGACCATTTCTATATATATTTGAAGTCGCATTATTTGTTAAGATTTATCCTCATTTGTTTCCCACCTTATCGGACGTTGTTGTACGCAATAGGAGAAAAAATAATTTATGTCGGGTATACGTAGGTCTAACATATAGACTAGACTCACTTGTTACGGAACACCGTGTGGTTTTAGTCGGTTCGATTCCGACATACCACCTCACCAATAGCCATGGTGAGGTGATGACCCGTGGAGGTTACCAAACGAAAAAAAAAAAAAAATTAAAAAAAAAAAAGGTCTAACACATCTCTCATGTGAAAAAGTGTTTATTTTTATAAAGCAGGTAAACCGACTTCAACGCAATTGATTGTAAAAAAATCTAATAATTACCTAATGTATTTTATACTAAAACCTTAATAACTACAAACCCCTACATAAATACGGATCGAAAACGACCTCCTTTTTTCAAGTCAGTTACAAATAGTAATACTAAATCTATACAATATATAGCAATTAGGTTCTAAAGTTTGTAAGAACATTAGAATATCGTATAGCGCACTATCGTGTTCCTGTATATTTAAGTCAAATATATAATCTAATAAAATACTACTCACGGTAATATGTCTCTGCACAAATTATTAGTGACAATAAAATCAAAGCAGAGGGATATTTATACATATTCTGTGTGTTTATTATCAATTTTAATTCGTACATCATATGTAATAGTAACAGCTAGCGTGTGTATGTCGCAGGGACGTCAAGATATCGGGCATTTTTTCCAGAAATATTACTACACTAGCCGTTTCTCGCAGTTGCACCTGCGTTTATTGTCACTGTTTTGCTCCTAAGCGTCGTAGCATGATGTTACACAGACTATAACCGTCCTCAAAGATATCAAAATTATCTGTTATACCTGCCAGGCATGATCACCTATCCTGGTCTTTGTCTTGATCTTATCATTGCCTCATCAGGGTCTTTAGAAATAGCTAGAAGCGAATCGTTTCTTACTACCGAGTGTTTGCGAGTTTATACTCCACCCAGTGCCTTACCGAAGTGAACAGACTCCTAAAACCAGCATTTAACTGAGGAGGCGGAAGCATTTAGGAGTTATTAAGAACCCAGTAACGTGTGACCTTATTATTAATAATTATTTATTTATCGTTTGTTCTGTGTCTGGGTGTAATTTATTTATAACATGTATGTATTTTGTAATATATAAGTATGTTTATGAGTCCAATCATCCCCTCACCATGGCTATTGGTGAAGTGGTATGTCAGCATCGAACCAACTAAAACCACACGGTGTTCCGTCACAAGTGAGTCTATCGCAAGGGACTCGGGTATACCCTAGGAAGGAAGTCCCTGAGAACCCCTGCAGACTTTGGCCGCTGTCAAACAGAAGGCAGCCACACCATTGTCATGGCCTTGCCCTCCTTCCGGTTTAGAGAGGCGCGCGCGGAACACGTTGCGCCACCGTCTCAGGCCTGCTTCTGCTAGGGTAACGGGCAGCCTCACCCGTTACCCCCAGGCCAGCGCTCATGGAGGCCGGAGATCATTCTGCGCTCTCCGGCGCCTGGTGCCTATTCTTCGGGACGGGAGAGTACTAGTCCTCTCCCGTTCCCTTTCCGCTGCCCCTTTAGCGGACATCGCTTCCTTACACAAAGAAGCGGCGGATTCCCACGCACTCTCACTTTGGACCATGAACAGAACCATGGTCTCCAGTGAGAGGCTTCCCACACCGATAGCCGCCGCGAGGTCACGTCGCTGTTGCATCCACGCTGAGCACTCCACAAGAGTGTGGAGTGCAGTATCCTCGCGACAGCCTCCGCAGTGATGGCACGCAGACGTTGGCTCCCGGCCTATGCGACAGGTACTTTCCGAAACTTATGTGCTGCCTCTCCAGCCAATCCTCCATGATGGGTCTTACCGCCACAAGTGTTTATGAGCAGTCTGGTCACCATAGTAAAGGCTCTCCCTAGTTTAGGATCAGACGGCCGTGTGTGAAGTGTCTCAAGTTATTATTATGCATTTATTAAAATAAAAATACTTCTTCCACTTGAGTCTTTGAAGCTTTGGTAACGTAATTTCGAGTTTAAACCATATCACACATCACAGTACATAAGTATGCTTTATATTTTTCTCTTACATAAGAAAGGTCAAAAAACGGCTTGTAATGTGTCAGCCATGTTAAGTTTATAAGTTAAACATCGCGGTGAATCCACAAATCCCTGATATTCTCTTTACACTTCGACATAAACACATAACAAATAAATATTTATCGTAATAGTGTGACCGTAATAGGTACTACGATCACACTCTTTTATCAATAATATTGAAGAGTTCAAGGAACCAAAACGCGACCAATTCAAAAACTCGTGTCGAAGATATTGTAGTGTTGCTATCGGTAATAGTGATGTTTCTTCACCGAGAGGTTCCGGGTTCAAATTAAACCATAACCTTATTCCCTAACGAAACGTTTCTAATCAAGTTCATACCGCTTATAGTTGAGTAGATTTCAATTGGTGTAGGATGCATTCCGTTAAGATTTTAATTTCACTATAATATATGATTAATTTTAATGCAGCAATAGCCTCATCTAATAATATATGTATAAACTTAAATATATATAAATATATATCTAATTTATAAAAATCTATATATAATATAACAAATAGGTCGTAAAGTATTTGTCAGCCTCCTGCACCCCCATTTTTTAATCGTTAAAAAGAGAAAAAAAGGCATTGCAGCCCCATGCCAGGTGCATGCGTAATCTTTACTTTTTTTTTCCTTACTTAACATTATAAATGCGAAAGTAACTCTGTCTGTCTGCCGCCCTTTCACGCCAAAACTACTGAACCGATTTAAATAAAATTTGGTACACAGATAGTCTAGAGCCTGAGAAAGGACATAGGCTACTTTTTTATGTGAAAAAGGGGTGTAAGGGGTTGAAAGGTGGGGATGAAAAGTTGTATGGAAGTATCGTCATATTTAGAGCTAGAAGCTTGAAACTTATTTTTTAGGCTGTTGATTCGATATAAATACACTATTCCACGCGGACGAAGTCGCGCGAACATCTAGTATACTATATAGGAAAGCTGAGCAGTTAACTTTATAGAAATGATAGGTTATAATTTTAGGAGAGAATTTAGAAAAATACACTTGTACAAAATGATACTGATTTATTTCATATGAGGTGTTAAAGAAAGGTTGTGACGTATATTAGGGTCGCATAGTAGACCCTTAAATGACGTAAAGCGTAGAAAATAATACAGATAATAATACTGAAAATAGACAAAAAAACTTTTATTTCGTAAAAGCATTTGTTGTCGAGCATTTAGCCTACCACAGTCTACTGCTGGACATAGGCCTATCGAAATGTGCGCCCTAGCACCCGGTCCTTAACCTTCCGCTCATTCGTTGACGAGAATCCAACTAATAACTTGGTCACTTAAAAATAAAAATTTGTTCAGAAATGTGCACCTACACAAGGAAATTCATTCTTAGAAGAAAAATGGAAAAAGACAATCAGGCCAAGTTAATTATTTTTCGGCTGCATCGGTGAAAATTGAACCACACCTAACTGTTAAACGTTGTACATCCAACGGTGTGTAAATCCGGGCTGCGGTTTTTTTTTAAATTAATAAATTCAACTTTCAAACGCCAGGCAGCTCGCTTGATTTTAGCAGTCATCAGTCCATCTAAACACTGGCAACATTTTGTATCATTTGAGTGTCTCCACAGAATACATAATAGTACAGGTACAGAAGTCCCACTCCGCTAAATAATTTAAATAAATAGCTACTCTTGTTTCGACACAATAAAGTTGCAATTTAGGTCGCTATATTCACCTAGAATTTGCTTCTCTTTCTATCGCGTAACTCTCATCTGTTCGGACAACGCCACGATGTTAGGGTTGTCTTTTTTTAAAGAATTAATTAATCTGAATATTTAATTACCAGTCAGTAGTGTGGCTATTACTCTATTTTTATGAACAAATAAACCTACGCTAGGTACTAAAACCTTGATAGTCTAGATACGAACGGATGACGCGACGTAGCGTGTGTGTGAAGTAACGTGCGGCCCGGCCGGCGCGCGGTAGCCCACTGAATTTTGGCACGTTCAGTCGACCTCAAAGTGTACTTGTAGCTTTATGCCCAATCTGCGGAGTAGACCTGACCTGGTCTTACCAACCTAATAACCCTGTTGCGCTGATGGTAAACGGTTACCGTAGCGTAGACTAGGACTGGCATGCGCATTGGAGGCACTTTAGTAGGACCTGCTGTTGTCTGGTGAACCGCGCTCTACATATAGGATGGTGGTGCTACTATAGCGGGATGGCTTCAGTTCAAAAATCTGCTATAGTGAAGTGCTATGTCGGAAGTGAACTGACTAAATGGTGTACCGTCACTAGTAGGTCCATTGCAAGGGTCATAACCAACTAGCATAAAAAGTAGCCTAATCCAGGCCTCCAGCTATCTATATACTAAGTTTCATCACAATCGGTTCAGTGGTTTTTGCGTGAAAGAGTAACAAACATCCATCCATCCATCTATCCAACCTATCACATTTATAATATTAGTGGGACGTAGGAAGTCTGGTGGAACCCCTGTAGACCTGCTTCTAGATAAGCAGGTGGTACAACAATGGAAGAAGTTTACTAGAAATAGAATATTTATAATTTTTTTTTTTTAATCTCATGGTTGCCTGTAAGAGATTGCCGTAGAGCGATAAGGCCGCCAATTGGATAAACCGCAGGTAATCATAGTGTTTGACAAAGGAAGCTGGAGTGAGGGAAATCTAAATAAATCAACTGAGTTGTTGGTATAAATATGTGTAATGATTTATCTATGAAAAAAGTTTTCTTTTACGAAAATAACCTCAAACCTTAAATTAAAATACTTTTTGCCTAACTAAGAACAGATTGATTACATTTCGAAGGCAGTTCATTGAATAGTCGAGATCTATCTGTACCTACTTAAAGACAAGGAATAAAGCCTGTGTGCCTATGCGTGTGATTTACAACTCAAACGTTAGCATTAGTTACGATTTGTATGGAATTTAAAGAGCGCCATCTAGTGATAAACTATTGTCACTAATGTAATTTCATACAAATCAGAATTAAATAGGACGCGAGTGAATACCTAAATTTGCACCAGGCACTCTGTTGAGACACTCAAAAAAATGAACGAATGCTGTATGTAAAGTGTTTTTGACAAGTACATAAACGCGTCTGTCTGTCCGTCTGTTCGCGATAAACTGTCAAACTACTGAACGGATTTTCATACGGTTTTCACTATTAGACAGAGTGATTCGTGAGGAAGGTTTAGGTGTAAAATTTGTTAAGATTTTTTGTAAATTGATTAAAATATGTAGATGACTGTTGAAGATGTCTCTGCTACCCGTGCGAAGCCGGGGCGGGTTGCTAGTAATTAACATTAATTAGAAGTTGAAATATATTAAAAAATGTGATACGTTATTATTATTTATTTACAACTATGGAGCGTTACTACGCAGTAAAAGTTTTCGTTCGCTTCCAGTACAATGAGGCCAAGCGATATTTTCGATAAACGTTTTGTTTGCAGTAAATTAACTTTACAAAATATTTACATTTCGTATTATAATAAGTCTAGAGATAAGAGTTACCTAACAATATTAATTAATTATACTGACAGTTATTTTATTACAATTAATATTATAAATATACATTTATTTAATACCTATGTATGATTGGTGTTTAGCTTGGTAAACAAAAATTAAATATGTTAACGTTGTTAACTGACAATAAAACGTCCCTGAACTAAGCCCTAAGTTGGGTTTGCATCCCAGGATTCTCGAGGATCTCGTGTCTCGAAGTCCCGGGACTTTCTATACATTTAGTTGTCTCGGCATATTAGGTATTCTGAGGTCGCGGGTCTCGAGGCTTTCGGGTCGAGACTCGAAACGCGATTATTGAATTATACATTTTATTTAAGAAATTCATACATTATAATTTTTTTTTATTTTGCCGCAATCTGTTATTGAAAGCGCAATATCATATCAGGTTAACAAAGAATGTTACTTTAAACAGGTACAATACTTGTAAAAGCTTTCGCCGCCACACTTTTACTGCTAAAAACGGGATCTGTAAATTATAAGAATTAAACATATTTATTAATTGAATTAAACATACATTTGATAAAAAAAATAAGTAAAAATGGATTTTTTTCTTGAAATATCTCGCAAACAATGAACTTGATTCTAATTATATTTTAAGAAGTCTTGAAGTACCGGGATATCAAGGGACTGTGGTCGTGGGTTGTCTCGTATCCCGGGACCCTGAGACTGTTGAGACTTCCTTAGACAAATCTTAACCAAGTTTACTTTAGTGCGAAGTTGTCAAAAGCCACAGATAGTTATCCACCGCCTAGTAGAAGATGACAGCGGCACCTGTTCCTACAGCAGCAAAAACCGCCCATTCTCCACGGTAAGGTCAGGACAATCTGTTGCCAGGCGGTTAAGTCTAACAGGGTCCACAAGGATTTCCTTTTGAGGTTACACATCAGACCAAGGCAACAGATCAGAAACGCAATAGGCGGCCACTGTTAGTAGCTTACTGATGTTCTAACATCAATGGTGTGTTGGTCTCGTTGCCAGCCCTGGAAGAACCCTTCCCCCATTTCAAATAGATATATTCATTGAAAGGGAGTCGAACCCGCCACCTCCGTGACCTCCGTACAAAGGTAGAAATATTCTACCATTTCCTTGAATACAACTCTAAGGTCTATCGAGTGGCTGTGAACCTTGCACGATGTCCTTAAAATGAGAAAGGTAAAATGAAAGACATTTCATAATGCAACTTCATTTATTAAAATAACAATAACGATTATTACAAAACTTGGGAAGTACAGAAAACCTTGTGTTGACAAAACCTTGTTCTATATACACACACATTGAAAATAATCTATTAGGATTGTCACTCAGTGTTGCCAACTTAGGGTTTTACTCCCCAAGACAGAAGAAATATTTCTCCTATAATAGAAATATTTAGTTTTGTGATGTAATGCTTTTTAGGGATTTTTTTAATAGTTGAACTTTTTTATATTTCTGCCTATATTATGATTTTGATTATGATGACGCAAGCGAGACTTTTTTTACAGTTAGGTAGTTACCAACACGCAAATCGTATGATGAATGGTATCCACTTGCTAGTGCTTATAAAAAAAATTGAAACAAATATGGCGTCCTTTGTGAGTGTGTCCTATCTACCCTCCCATAGAGATGTGGCAACTCTAGTACGAGTTAAGAACTGCGATCTTCTGGAAGACGGATTATGCCAGCAGGCGGCTCCAATTTTAGCAGAAAGCTGCCGTGCCTTACCTCCAATAACGTCTACTACCGAAGTACGACAAATATCATAATTAACATAAATATCTCGTTCGCTTCGTTTTTTGTAAAGAAATTATCACCCAAAATGGATGTTCCTAGGCTTTAGAAGGATGGCAACCAGTGGCGTAACAATAGGGTGACAGAGCGGGCAAAATGCCACGGACCCATGGCCCTAGGGGACCCCCGACCCCGACCCCAAGGCCCTAAGCAAACAAGATACCAAGAGTGAACTTGTGCCCCATCCGATGAATTAGCCACGGGCCGCAGATGGTATGGTTAAGCCCCTGGTGGCAACACACTTTAAATAATTTCATTGCAGAAGTAAAAATGGGTAAACTTGTTCTTTAATTAGCCTACTATATGTATAACATTGCACGTACATTGATATTCTAAAAACGTAAATCTAGGTAATATAACTTACAATGTACTGTAACTAATAATTAATATATAAGTAAGTACTTAAAACTAATGCTATTGCACAAAATATGACTGGAATTTAGATTTATTGATCACAATTTCAGTATCAACTAGATACCTAAACATTTAGCTAACGACGAATGTATCTGTGTAGATATACAGCAACCGGCAGGAGTCAGGAGCACAAATTTTCAAAAATTAACTACAATAAACTAGCGTACAGTACAGTAAAGTATAAGGTAGCCGAATGATACGCGAGAACCCAAAAGATGACGAGCATCGACTGACGAATCAATCACGTGCAGCATCAACGTGGTCAACGTTATATCAACCAGTAAAAAGTCTGCGCACGACTCGTGCCGAACTGTATTTACATAAAAATCAAACCGGATAGGGTTTTAATATCCCATTAATCCCACTAATATTATAAATGGGAAAGTTTGGATGGATGGATGTATGTATGGATGGATATTTCTTATTCTTTCACGCAAAAACCACTGAACCGATTGCAATGAAACTTGGTATGTAGATAGCTGGAGACCTGGATTAACGCATAAGCTACTTTTTATCCCGATATTCCCACGGGATCGAGACTTACGCGGATGAAACCGCGGGGCGCTGCTAGTTTGTAATTAAAAAAATTCGTTGTCGCACTGTTTAATAATATAACAATATTCTCAGATACATAGCTATTTAGACCCAAACTAGCCATAGGTGATTAAAGCTAAGTTTAAACTTTCGCGTTTCAAGATATATAATTATTTATAATCGAATTAACGCGATCAATGGGTACCTATTACATCCCTTTGAATTGTCGCACGTTACGACCAGGTTGCACTAGCCGTGGTCATAGGCTAACATCACATCGGTTTGCTTACAGAAAAGGCACTCTGTTAGTGTGGTATGTAACGGACATGGCGAAATGAAAATATCAAAAAATCGAAAATGTGCGGGTGGATGACGAACCTTCTATCTCACGGACACTACCACCACTGAGCCAGTTAGCCTGTGACCACGGCCAGTGGGTATTATACATACACACAGACTAACGGAGGGAGACATTTTCACGCATACAAATCGCTGGTTTGGGAGAATATCGACATAATTCAAAATTCCGTCGAATTGAACTAAGTTTGCCAAACGATCATAAATATTTGATATTTTATGGTGAACAGAGATGCAACGCCGATGTCGTGATAACGTTCGTTAGAAAGCGACAAGTTCATTATATATTTGAGACAAAATACTCTAGCGGAAATCACAAATCATTGCCATTCTCTAAAACCAATAATTTTTAGTTCCGTCGCTATTCTCGCAAACCAGCTAAATATTTGCACTGTGTGGGAAGCGAAGCCGACCTCTGACGTTGCAGGTTACAGTCGAATGCGCTACCGACGTGCGACATAGGTCGTCAATGTTTATATGACTGCATGCTAAGGTTCGTGCACGGGTTGAATGGCTTTCGGGTTTTCGATCAAGAAATATTTAGTCTTAGCACTGTCTGAGTTTTATATAATTCCAATATACTTAGAGCAATAAGCCGCTACCCTTAACATAGAATTTAACATAAGATGGCGACACATGGGTTCATACATCTCTGCTTATCCCTTCCGAGGGATAAGATGTTTATATTATATCAATCGTTGTTCTATCGTCTTAACTTTCTAAAGAAACTTTATTTCTAAGTAACATCAAAGCATGAAATATTAATTCTATAAAAAAATAATATGTTACAAAACGCAATCAACTTATCATCAGGAAGGTATTAATCGCAGGAAATGATTACACCGCCGCAATTTTACTTGACTACTTAACTGCCGAATGAAGGCTGATTGTTTAATTAGTAAGTTCAATGAGTGCCCGCAACTGGAGGGTTTGTATGAAAGGTCAAAGACAGCAGAGGAAGCTTGTAAGGCTATCCTTACATACCTCACAAATGTGCTCTACTGTCATTCGTGCTTCTATAAGCAAGTGGCTATTGTCTCTGCTTACTCCGACGGGATAAGGCATGAGACCAAGTTCAGTCTCTATATAAAGTAAAGATAAAAAATTGCGTTCCTTTCCATAGATATATATATGGATAGAACCTATGGATAGAAACGCAATTTTTTATCAGTGCTCGTCACCGGGAGTTGGTTCACCCACACGTTTTAACAGCACCATATAAATTTACTACCGTTACTGTAGTCATCCTCAGGCATACTGCTACTTTTTTAAATAAAATAAGTTTATGTTAACCATGAATTTTATCGCAATCTGCAGTTTATGATATGTGAGGTACAAATTAGAAGAAGAAAGAAAAAGTCCTTGC
Source organism: Euplagia quadripunctaria (assembly GCA_963859945.1). Lineage (NCBI taxonomy): Eukaryota > Metazoa > Arthropoda > Insecta > Lepidoptera > Erebidae > Euplagia > Euplagia quadripunctaria. The sequence goes on from OY982585.1 coordinate 3,118,254, forward strand.
AAATGGAGGCAACCACTCACATCGCGATTTTGCGCTACTAGTTGCAATCCTTACTCAGAAGTTAATCAAAACCATCTAAATTGGCAAAGTTTTGCAACTCTTACTTCGAATAATCTTTATTTGGATTTTTGGATGAATGATTATTTAATTTCATGTTTAAATAGTTAAACATAATGTTAATGTAAAAAATGAGCTCATAAATCATAACGACCGATTTTATCTATAACAGTTTTTGTCGCGACTCCGTTTGTGTGGATCTGGGTTACTGCATATAACCTGTCTGAATCGGTTTCACGAATCAACTACCGCAGCAATGAGCGCTTGATTAACTTAGTTTTTTCTAATTTTCTAGGTTCCAGTCAACTTGTCCAAGTTTCATTCCCAAAAAAACCATATAAAACTATACCAAAATAAAAAATAAATGTTTATTCTACATACTTATATTTTAAAAAATAGTTTATTCGGTCCAGCCGTTTGCAAGTACAATTTTGATTTATGTGTGTAAATAATTTAAATATTTTTTTGTTTAAATAAAGATTTATAATATTTCGAATGTTGACAGTAGAAAGTGGCAGTTTTCGAAAAGAACGTGCAAATTATATAATGAGCTCATAAAAGTTACGGAACAGTTTTTTTGGAATGTCTACTTCTAAAATACCTAATATAATACTTTATTATACAACCTTCTAATAGCCTTATACACATACATAATAAGTACATTCGAGTCCTCCTAGCAATATAATTAAGATGTAAGAAAATGCTATAAAACTATTAAATTCACATACATGTCGATCGAACTGTTTCTTGGTAAAAGTATACCTATACTTTTTAAAATGGCAAGTTTGTTGCTGCCCCTGGACGTGCTATGTCATAAATGATATTTAAAGATGACAATGCTGTGTAAGCGCATTTTAAATACAACATAATCATATCAAAATACACTTTTTACCATTACAACATATTGTTAGGCTGATGTCTAAAACAACCGTCTCGTTTCATCCACAGTAACATAAAAAAGTAGATTACTAACTAACTAATTTTAAAAGCTGCTATTTTAATAATTAAAAATGTTGACTAAATTTAAATAATTAAAAAATAGAAAGTAATTATTAACATGTTTCTGCAGACAATGAAAATAATGGTATTTTCTGTTTACAACTCGAAAACAAATATTTTAATTAACAATAAAATATTTCAAGTGCATAAAACTTCCCGTGGTATCTTTATTGTCCAGTATTATGTAAGCGTAAATAGCCCGCATAATGACATATGACAGCTTTCTATTTTCTCTTCGACCATATTTTATCATTACAAACTTTTGTTCTAACATTTTCTCGGGCGGCCGCAACATATATATTTTGCGATATTTTTCTTTCGCGCCATTACTTCAGTAGACGTCGCAGCGTGGACAGCCTAGTCAAACGTCAGTTTTTCTATTTAATCTGTGCTTAGTTTGAAAGATTTTTTTTTATCTGTGCAAAAAAGTAGTTTAGCATTCTGTAGTGTTCGGTTTATATGCCAAATATTAATATGTTAATAAAAAATGTGTAAGGTTCCTGATAGTTTTAGAATTAGTTATGTGATTATAATAATAATAATTATAACTTCACATATCTTCATAAATATAATTGTATGGGTTAGGTTTTAAGTGTTAATAAATGTCAGTGTTTTGTATTGCTTTTTATTTTCCTAATAATCGTATTTTTTATATACAACAAGAGTTATAACTTAATAAATTATAATTAGCCTATTTACAAACTTACGCTTAAAATTCAACTTATTTGCTTGACTTGTTATTACAATCTTATCACAACACAATTATAAACCTTATAGCTAACTTTTTACAAAATATTTGATATTTTGCTAAATACATTTCCCGCCATAATATTTTCAAATTAAAAAAATATCACTGTTTTGTTTATTTATACACAAAATAACGGCATCACTTTTAATCCTGGAACAAAATAGCAGTCCAGGTTGAGTTGGTTGAACCCTCTTTTAACACAAGTTAGCACCAAAAAAACACACAGAGATCTTTAATTTTTCAATCGGGCCTGTAAATGGTCGTAGGAAATGTCGGCGTGGAAACCCTCGGGGCCGGCTGAATATTTCACTTGCTGCATCCTGCCATCTGGTAGAAGAACGTGGTACTGTCCTCGTGTCTTGTCGCCAGATTTCGCTTCCTGGTGACCGTAGTCGTTACCGGATTTAGAATCCCTTACCCGGTAACCAAATTCGTAATTTGCAGCGTAATGTATCTGGAAAATATAGGTTAGTTATAGATGTGAAGTAGTTTCCTTAAAAACGTAGTGTCTTGAGTCTGATTAATAATAAGAAAGTTACTTCGGTAAGTCTTGAGGAAACTCAAAGCATCTTTCCAGACTCGATTATGTACATGTAGTATTCAATTAGTCTCTCTTATATTCCGCTGTGTTTGTCTGCCGAGAAATTAATTTAAGGTTGTTGTGTATTAATTTTAGTTAATGTAATTTAATTTAATTCTTGTTACACCCTTATGGGAAATTATGGCTGAAATAAACTATAAATAAAAAAATATATTGTATTCTTGTGATGTACTTATTTGGATAGGGATTAGATTTTTTAAATAACAAAAGTAAAGTATTTCATACAATGGGTGTAAACCTAATAGAACTATTGATTAAATAATTGATAATTCTCAGAAATAATCTAAGAAATACTCGACACTAAATATTGTAGTTTTCTTTTTAAATTTATAGTAGGCATGAACAATAATAAAATATAAATATGAACGTCAACATTTTTATTTATAACTAGCAACCCGCCCCGGCTTCGCACGGGTAGGAGAGACATCTTCAACAATCATCATCATATTTCAACCAATTTACACAAAACCTTAACAAATTATATAGGTGACTAAACCTTCCTCATGAATCGCTCTATCTATTGGTGAAAACCGCATGAAAAGTTCGTCAAGAATATCTTACACACCGAAAGTTATCATGAAACTATTAAATCAAAAATTACCAAGTGGTTAATTTTACTTAGTTATATAGAAAAAGAAATATCGAGGTTTTACTGATTCCTATAATTATCTAATCACTTCCAGGGGTCTTGCACCAGGAATGTGATACATAGAAATGGAAAGAGAGGTATTTTTATGGAATAAAAGTACCAACACACTCCATACAGATCTCACTTATCTGGAGTCTGGAGAGGCTGGTAATCTGTCATACAGGTTTACCTAGTACAGATACCAGTCTCTCACACAGATCCACCTTCTGAACAATGTACACTTACATTTTTGATTTGATTCTGTAACCACTTTCTGTGTGAGAGAGAAAAAAAAAAAAAAAAAAAAAGATTTGATTTGATTGAAACCTTCTATGAATGGTATTGACAGTTATTAAAGACATACAATACGGACGTAAGACATACTAACGGAACTTTTTCTACGGTCACTTGATCTTATTTACGGCTGCCATCCGTCCGGGTTTCCCCGGATTTGTCCTAGTTTAGAGGGCATCCGGGGAGCGTCTGGGTGGGGTTTTCAAAAAGTGTCCGGGTAAAACCCGGACAAAACCCGGACACTCTGTGCCAAGAGATAATTACAATTGCTAGATGAATCGTTAACAAGCTAAAAATTTAAATGGAATCGGAGTTTTTTTTAAGATGTCCGGGAAAGAATCTCGATTTCACCCATGTATCCGGATTTTTTAAGAAAGTTTTTGTCCGGCGTCGGCAATTTAAGTAATGGCAGGTCTAATCTTATTTAATGTTATAAAGGCAAAAGTTTGTGAGGATGGATGGATGTATGTTTGTGACTCTTTCACGCAAAAACGGCTAAACGGACCTGGATGAAATTTGACACAGAGATAGTTTATAGTCTGGAATAGCACATAGCTTTTTATTCCGCAAAATTTATGGTTCCTATGGGATAAATTTCACCAAAATTCGCGTTGAAGTGGCTTGTAACAGCTAGTCAGTTAATAAAGAAGTATCATCGGTCATATAACTAATCTGACTATCACGAAACACACACAGATGAACAAAATATAAATTATGTTTAATACACATCTAAGCATACATAGAGTACTTCCACACTCTCTCACTTGAGCCACACACTAATAAAAAAAAATCAAAACCATTTATTTCAAATAAACCAATAGTAGGTATTTTTGAATTGTCAGGAGCAGGAGTTGGTCAGACTAAGTCAGTCGTGAAGCTAGTTGCTTGTTCCAATACGTAGATCCTATGGAGAAGAACAGGCAAGTCAGGCAACTATTACAGAGTTCTGGCGACGCCGTCTTATTGACTACTGGGTCAAGTAGTCAATATGACGGCGTCGCCAGAACTCTGAGGGCGACATTGATGATTGAAGCTAGGGCTACAGTTGTCAATCCTTAAGGAGAGCTTGCTATTGAGGTGTTAACTATTTTGGTTCTATGTAGGTACGAGTATGTACTGATAGTGCAGAAACGTCTTTACTATGTATTTCTTAAGTTTATACATGTATGTTTTGAAAGCTTGATGTTACATCATATGAAAATCATCATGAGTGTACAAAAGAATGTTAAATAAAAAGCTTTCGCAATACTTATTTGAGTTGACACTTTTCTGTCATGATAATATTTGTATAGAAATTTAAAGTGTTCATTACTTATCGTAGCAAGAAGTGGGGTCTGGGGTCTTATCATAATTTAACGATTATAGATGACTAGGGACATTTTGATTCTTACATAATTACTGTGCAATGTTTTATTCAGATAGCGTTTATACTATCTTCGTTTGAATTGATTGAAAATGACAGTGTTAGTGAGGAGGAACGAGATGGATCCTCCAGCTCCGCTAGGGATGATATAAGTTCATACATACATAAAAAAAAATTAAAAACAATCATTGCGCGATGCAGGATCAGGAAGTAGTTTTGCTTATCATTGTTAGATAGCGAAGCATGATGGTATCGGTACATATTATAAAACAAAGTCGCCCGCCGCGTTTGTCTGTCTGTCTGTTCGCGATAAACTGAAAATTTACATGCGGTTTTCACTAATACAGAGACAGAGTGATTCATGAGAAAGGTTTAGGTGTATAATTTGTTAAGATTTTGTGTAAATTGATTGAAATATTTATGTTGATGATTGTTGAAGATGTCTCTGCTCCCGTCCGAAGCCGGGGCGGGTTGCTATATAAAAAAAGGCTTTTAAACATTTTCCCGTCAATTTGTTAATCTTAGTTAAATGTCATTCTTTCCTAAAAATAAATCGTTCCTTTGTCTACATATACATTTATCATACGTATGTTTACTGTGTACAAAAAAGTTTTAATTACAATAAAATTAAGTGTTATTCTTTCGTATAATTCAGAGCATTTTGGGTTTTTAATAGTAATAAATAAATCCTTAAAAGAATAATCTGTTTTTAATTGACTTTTTATCGACAGTTGCCTTCAGGAAGTCATGAAATAATCTGATTATTTACAATAGAGAATTACTACAATTACAGCAGGTAACATGTAATTCTGAATTGTAATTAATAATTAATAAATAAAATAAATAAAAAAACCTTTTATAATAATAGTTACTTGACAAATAAAATTATATTCATCGAAAACAAAATGTTAAATTTAAAAACAATAGCTTGGGTGTTTATTAATATTTATTCTAAGCAAATAAATTAAATAACTTATTACAATTCACAACATAACGTAATATGACTATACCGGTAGGTAACTATTCAATGTTTTTTATTACTTATTACGTAAACAAACGTAAAATTACAAAGGAAAAAAAATACACTTTCTCTTTCTTTCTGACGAGATTTTTTTTTCAACTGGCCATGTAACAAAATAATAGTTTAAAGTAACATTTTCATTGGCTGGATTTTTGCGAACAACAAAAAAAAAATAAGATACGTGTCTATTTTTTTTGTAATGAGCTTCTGTTCAAATAGAGTTCTTAATTTAAATTCGTAGTAAATATTGTTTTGAAATCATTTTCATTATTATCTATATTTTTACAAATATTTATATTTTCTGCAAAAATAAGAAAATCTTTCTTCTTCTTGAACAATCACAAAGTACCTAACTTTTCCCATTTCTGGTGAAATTATAAAATTGACTTTCAATACTTTTAAACCAGAAACACAGAAGATAAGCTTTAAGCATAAAAACTGAAGAATTTTCAACAGCAACAGTCACACTGTTCAAACTGTCTCTTCCCGATGAAAACAAACTCTAGTATCATACCGAAAGAGCCTTGCCTGTATTTTAACATAGAGTGACTGAAACTGCAATAGTTTATTAACTAAAATTTAACAAATTTGTTCAATTTTCTAAGCCGTCCTAATTTATATTTTCTTCCACTTTTTGGAAATCTACGATATTTCGTTTTCTGCTGTCTAGGGTATTTAGGACGACGCGGTTTCTGTATAGAATCGTGAGGCAGTTGAAATACATCTAGATGTTCAATGTTCAACTTTTGATTTGATAGTAAATTCTTTATTTGTGACTGTGTCAACATGTACACAGGCTGCAGTGAATTTACAACGCTAGAAACTTGTGAAACAGGATTAACTCCATGTTGAAAATTTGGAAATGATGTAGGCGTTTGAATAACCGGTGAACTATATTGAATTGGTGTTCCATAGCTGCTACTGGGCGGTCCAAATTGATGACCAGGCCCATAATGAAGTGAATCAAAATGATCCCCATGGTCAGGCTTCGATGGTTCCGAATGATAATCATCAAAGTTTGGATGTCTAAACTTACTGTACCGATTAGAAAAACTACCGGTTTCACGATTTTGATGTGTGTCTGGTTGTCGAGGTCTATTCGGTCTGCTATTAGGTCTGCGTCTCAGTCTAGGTACGTCATAATCATAGTCTGGTATGGTAGATTCGTAGTCATAATCGTTTTCGTCTGAGTAATCGAATTTATTATTACTGTTTGGTTCATTATCATCGTAATTATAATCATAATCGTATGCTTCTCCTATGTTATAAACGCTATCTGACTGTATAAACCTACTACGTTTTAATTCTTCTGGCGTAGGTAATGTCTCATTTTCATCAGTTTCGATATCAAACTTGGTATGATCTGAGAGTGTTATATTATGTATACTTAAAGTGCAATTTATTTCTAAATTAATTAAGGTTTCATTCGATACAGGCTGTATATTATCGACTACAGGGTTTATAGTAGTTGGTGTATAATTCCCAAAAATGAAATATTCTGTATCTAACTCTCGTTTTACCCTATGATTTTTAATACTTACATCGTCATCTCCATAAGCTGAAACGCCAGTGCCATCTTGAGTTAAATGCTGTACCCCGGTAGGTTGTGTTTTTAGATATTTAACTTCTTCTGTACTTGGTTCATTCAGGTAAAAATGCAAGGGAGTTTCATGCTTTAAAACTTCGTAGTTTGGCACGTCTCGAGAAAAATATTCTGTATTCTTGGGTGCATCATCATTTACTATCTGTTTGCCTTCTAGCTTGTAGTAATTGCTTTGTGTCGTAATTGCACCATCACCCATTTGAGTTAAAACTGTAGGTACTGGTTGAATGAACTTTACTCTCGGGTCCCTATTATCTTCTATATCATCAACATCTTCTGTAATAGGCGTGTGATCTTTTTGAATAGCATATCCACCAGAATTAGATCCCGCCGATGATGTCAGTGATCCTTCGTTTGCAAACTGCGAATCTTTGAGATAGTAGTATAAATCATTGTTTGTATTGAGTGGGTTCGATTCGGTTTCTTTTGGGGTATGGATCAAAGTGTTTAGCTGTGTCAATTGCTCTTGTGGTGGCTGACTAAGTAGAGTACTTAAAGAACTAATGTCGTTTGCTGACTGGTAAGCATACATTTGGCTGTACAGTTTTGGGTAAACGTACCGAGATTTACTCGGTATAGCTTCTGTATACAAACTTGTATGTTCTTTCGCATAGATGTTTAATCCAACATTTCCGTTTGGTTTGACAGTGACTCCTTGGTCGTACGTAGGTCCAGGATAAGTGCGGACTTTATATTTATTTTGAACGCTGGCGTGTATGGATCCATATGATCTGTGATTTCTATTTTTGTTGACAGCGTCAGATCTAGTGATTTTGGCCGGTTCAATTTGTGCCTTGTCTTTCAAAGTTCTTGTTTGCTCTGGCCTTCCTCTGGCTTTTTTTTCTTTACCATTAGACTGCATTTTTTCTAAAGCAAGGTGATGGTTTTCTTGTGACTCGTGATAGGCTTTCATATAGCTATCTACTTGTTGTTTGGGATGCTGATTGTTCCATCTCAGGAGTTGAGCTCGATGTTGCCTCATTCTTTCTGCATTAAACATAGCTTGTTGATGCTGAGCGTGTAACTTCGCATTTTGTCGCGAATTCCCTGCTAGTGGGTTCTCGTATGGGAGTACTTTTTTATCATCCGTTCTTGCTTGTTCATTGATAACTTCAAAAACTGCTGGTCCAGTATTCTTATCAGGTTTTGCAGTTGATGTTTGTAATATTAAAAGGATTATTGCGGTTCTTATTTCCTTGGCCAAATGCATTTTATCTGTAAGGAGAAAAAAAATATGTTTTAATTTTCAAAGTCACATAATTACGTTTTAGGCAGGACTAAAAAAAAAAGAGAGACATATTCATTGATTTATTTAGTGCATGGATTGATGGTTTAAGTGGTTGTCTCAGCAGATGCTATCTTATTAAGTGTTGTGATTTCGTTTCCCACACAAGACAAGTATTTGTTTTACTCGGAGATAATTGCTCTTAGTCAGCTGTATTTTGTGTCCCTTTATTGTATAAATGTAATTAGTTGATAGTGATGTGTAATTTATTTTATTCCCGTGATTATGTGTGAATATTGACAAAATGTAAAAAATTGTCAACAAAAATTAAGACATTTAGAAATCGATATTATCAGAAAGTCTTTGGAACTGTTATCAGTTAAGTATGTAGATAATAAAAATGTCATGGAGGTTGTGTTACATAACATTAAGCTTTATTATATTGACATAATAATTCATGTCTTTTTATTAAGTCTTTTTTCTGCTAAAACCACTTTTTAAATATTTTTTTATGAGTCACGAGCGTTAACACGATTGGAATTTTTTTGATGTTCCGGGTAACTTTACCAAGTTTCTTTCCTTAAAAACTCTTTTCAAAATATACCAGTAAAAATATATTTTATTCTATTTTATTCGGTCCAGCGGTTCTCATGTCAGTTGACAACAAAGAGAGAATGGAGGAGATTATTTTCAATACAATTAAATTTATTTGTGAACGCAGGTTACAAAAAGTACAGTTTTGGATAAATGGCGAATAAATTATAAAACATACAATTAAAGGAGGAAACATTTAACAAACGATGACTTTAGTATGTTAAATTGTTATTTTACATGATCTATTCTCTGTCATTTATTGTTATTTATTTATTAACATTTCATGCACATATACAAAGGCGGACTTAAAGCCTAAGGCAATCTCTGCCAGTCAACCTTGATGGAGAAATAAAAGTGGTAGGTAGGTGCAAAGACATGTTAAAGAGAGAAAACAGAGAAAAGACACAGAGAGAGAAAATTCCAAAGATAAGAATTTAAAAGTCTTAAAAGCCATTAATTAATAATAAAACTTAATATGACTGAAGATGAGAATTTTTAAGTACTTTGAATCTTCTCTTCGTCGACTAGAGAGACGATTTAATTTAATTAACAGACAGTGAAGAGAAGAAAGTATAAAGTAAAATATGTTTGGACATGTGCGAGGAAACGAATAGTTTATTGTCCCTGCTTATAATGCAAGAAACTCGACTCCACAAAAGTTGATTAATTTTTTTTTTTTTTGACAGCACAGATGGCACAAGGCCGTACGTGAACAGCCGTGGATCACACGGGAGAAAACTTCGTGTGATCCACAAAAAGTTGTCCGGGTTTGCATGTTTTTTGTGTCCGTTGCTTAAATGTGTGTAAAACCCTCTCGCGACACAGTAATAATCCTTGTGCGGGTTATTTTAAAAAATGAATGTAAACTAGATGTAATAATTTTGACAAATGGTAGAAGAGACGAAAATATTTTTTCTTTTATAAATGTTAGTGTGTTTACGAATATTTAAACACTAGCAGCGCCCCGTGGTTTCACCCGCGTAAGTCCCGATCCCGTTTGAATATCGGGATAAAAAGTAGCCTATATGTTAATCCAGGTCTTTAGCTATCTACATACCAGTTTCATCGCAATCGGTGCAGCGGTTTTTGCGTGAATTAGTAACAAACATCCATCCATCCAAACTTTCACATTTATAATATTAGTGGGATTTTATTTCGTAAATCTCCTAATATTAAGCATTTCCTATGTTTACTACGAGTAGTCATAATCGTGCTTTTCTACTTTCAGAATTTTTATCTAATAACTGGACGGGGCAGCTAGGCCCAATTCAAGCAGACACCTGCTGTGCCTTACTTCCTTACAGTATATATTTTAAATCTATACGTATAGTATTATTATCTGTGCCTATACTAGTATTATAAAGCTGAAGAGTTTGTTTGTTTGGTTGAAAGCACTAATCTCAGGAACTACTGGTTCGAATTGAAAAATTATTTTAGTATTGGATAGCCCATTTATCGGAATAGGCTATAGGCTATTAAAATTAACACCACGCTACAACTTATAGGAGCGGAGCATAATTGAATTTTTTTGCAAAAACGCGGAAAATTTACAAATGCGGAAGTTGCGCGAGTCAGCTGGTAGTAAATATTTTGTGACCTACTTGGTTGATTTTGACTTGGTTTTTTTTTAATCTTTAAGAGGCGTGGACATGGTTTGTAGTAACGGCGAAGGCAAACTAAATTTACGTGTGAAAGTTCTATACCTAATTACATAACTCATACACGGCCGTCTGATCCCAACCTAGGCAGAGCCTGTACTATGGTAACCAGACTGCTCATAAACATACTTATGTATTACTAAACACGTACAATTTATAGATAACTTACACCCAGACACAGAACAAATGATCGTGCTCATCACACAATTATTTGTCCTGGATGGGAATCGTGCCCACGACCTCTGGTTCACCGGTCAGGTGCTGTCACATAAAACATGCAGTAACTAAATACATTAATCGGAGAATATTTAAATTGAAGTTGGTAGTACAGTCGATTAGAAAAGTTCTTTCATAAGATTTTGACGTGACAACGTCTTATAAATTGGTTTGCCGGGTGACACTTCAAGAAACTGCGTTACGCTCCGCTCACGTTATGCGCTCACAATGAGAGCGAGTGAGAGGCACGCGTCCCTTCCACTCGGGCATGGTTAGCCCGCCTAAGAGCGAGAGAGACAGACATAAAATGTTTTAAATATAATTCTTTGTATAAATAAATGTTTTAAATTGTTACTATTATTTCATCCTTCTTCCTACTATACGAATGAATATTCACATTAAAATTATTTTACCACTCAAAGTCGTTGTCACGTAAAACTTTCGCCCGTATACCGACTTTACAGGCAACCAATTTTTTTTTAATAATACTCATAATTCATTCATTCATAATAATACGATAACGTATTTTTTTTAATTTTTTTTATAAAAATACTACTAGTAACGATGGTCACACATTACTAGTATTCTTATTAACCCCTCCAGCTAAGCTAAATGCTTGTGTTAGGAGTGGGTTCACGTCGGTAGAGCACTGGGTGGGGTTCGAACCCGCAACCACTCGATCACAAGTCCGACGCCTTAGCCATTAGGCTACCGCCGCTTATTAAATGAATATACCGTATTATTAAAAGACTAGCCGTTGATGACGGATGACTTACGTTTAAAGTCACTGCTCGACTCCTAAGAGTCGTAGCGTCATAACCTCCTCCTAGCCTATAACCTTCCTCAATTAATACTGTAAATGAATGACTCATAGTTCCAGAGATTAGCGCGTTTACACAAGCAAACAAACAAACTCTTCGGTTTTATTATTTACTAGCAGCGCCCCGCGGTTTCACCCGCGCAAGTCCCGATCCTGTGGGAATATCGGGATAAAAAGTAGCCTAGCTTTCGTTAATCCAGGTCTCCAGCTATCTACATACCGAGTTTCATCGCAGTCGTTTCAGTGGTTTTTGCGTGAAAGAGTAACAAACATCCATCCATCTATCCAAACTTTCACATTTATAATATCAGTGGGATTAGAGGGAAGTATAGATTTCAAATAATATTAAGATACTTGCATATGTACTTAACTGATTTTTTACTGTTACTATAATCTTTAGAATGATTTTAACGCAAACTCTTTTTTCAAATCAATATATTTTTCACATTCAACCCAAATGTATTAATTTCCAGTTATTCTAAGGATTTTATGTTGAAGAATAAATAAAATCAAATATTCTGAAATGGTTCCCAATCGCTAATTTCTAATTAACCTTTTGGTCCTTTGGTCCTTATGAGAATCTATATATTAATACGTGAAGCGAAAACTTTGGACCCCCTTTTTACGAAAATTGGGCCGACGGAGGAGTATGAAATTTCGCACACTTATAGTTTATACAGAGAAGAAGTGACGAATGTTAAAATTTTTGAACAATATTTGCTACAAAGTTTAAAAAAATGCAAAAACGGGTACATACAGCTATGAGTGTCCAGTATATATTTTGACCTGTCATGGTACAAAAGTCTATACAATGACAGGTCAAGTAATATTGGCCAATGAAATAAACTATGGTCGAAATTCGACCACCACGGGATCTCTAGTAATAATAATAACTTGAGACACCTCACACACGGCCGTCTGATCCCGAACTAGGCAGAGAGTGCACTGTATTATAAGTATGTTTATCAGCAGTCTGGTTACCAAACCAGACTGCTGATAAACATACTTATATATTACTAAATACATACAGACTATTGACATTCATGCGTCATAAATTCTTCAGCATCGTCGCCTACTGGTATCTTTCTAAAAAGGCTGGCACAACTGTCACTTTGAATGGCAATGCTAATTCTCTGTGCAAGAAAAAACCCCGCCTTCTGGTCACCAGAAGTGTCCATCGGTCGCTTAGCTAGTTCCTTCTAAACGGCACGAGCTCTCGGACCCTATGACCCTAACGTCTCTACCCCAAACGGCTCAAAAACATAATTGCCGATTAAATGATTGTATTTATGCCGTTTGACGCTTTCTACCTTCCACATGCACGTAAATAGTTCTTATATTTTTGAAGTGAAAACTTCTTTAGGCACGTTTGTGCACTTTTGTTATGGGGAAAAAGCACTGAACTCGTGGCTGTCATGATAATAATACATATATAGATCCACTAGAGGGCGCTAATCTAAACATTGAGTTCTGTCAGCTCTTTATTAATTAATGTCACCAACCTGCTAATGTGAGGTTTTAAATTCGTCGTTTCGTTTAAGTTTTCACTTCTGTCGGCAGTCCCATGACGGCCATTTTTTTTTTAGGATATTTTTTTAACTTAGTTCTAATATCCTTATTCATTTTAATAAATACATATTATAGATAAACTATACCCAGACATAGAACAAATGATCGTGCCCATCACACAATAATTGGTCCTAGGTGGGAATCGAACCCGACCTCTGGCTCAGCAGCCAGGATCACTAACCACTAGACAAACACGCCACAATCTATACATCGCAATTATATTTAATTAACCGACTTCAAAAAGGAGGAGGTTCTCAATTCGATTGGTATTTTTTTTCTTTAGCCTTGGGAAGCATGTTGTTGATCGAATGGGATTGATCCAAATCAAGCTGTTTTTTTTTCAATTATCTTTAATACATTGCATTTTTAAAGTGGATTTATGCATGATTTGGATGGATGCATATGTCAATGTAGAAATAGTTCCCTTTCTGGAAAAGATCTTAATAAAAGAACAGATGCTAATTGGCTAAATCAAAGCCAAAAAATTTAACATAATAGCTTTTCTGCGCGAAATTACCCAAAGGCGCAATGACCATGAGTTCACACTTTCACTGACCGCGACTACGTTCATACATACGCAGATATACATTATACATGAAACTGGTTTGCGTGTCCGTCCGTTTTGAGAAACACACGGGATGCAAAACCGCGCGGGCACGTAGTGAAATTGAAAGTCTTATCAAGTTTGGTTTCCTTTGAAATGTTAGGAAGTAAACCTTGTGTTTAATGAATTTTTGTGTGTAACGTATTCTTTGAAGTGAAAAATTCTTTAGGCACGTTTGTACACTTTCGCTATGGGGAAAAGTACTGAACTCGTGACCGTCACGCTAAGAATACATATATAGATCCACTAGAGGGCGCTAATCTAAACATTGAGTTCTGTCAGCTCCTTATGAATTAATGTCACCAACCTACTAATGTGACGTTTTAACTTCGTCGCTTCGTTTAAGTTTTCACTTCTGTCGGCAGTCCCATGACTGCCTATTTTTTTCTATTTGTAGCACTGATGTCGTTTCTTAGATTACTAGTTACAAAGAATCATTACATTTAACAACCATGTCTTTTGCTACATATTAATGCCATTTAAATAATTAAATTAATATTTATAACAATCTTTTTCTTTAATAATCCTTGTTTTATCCTTTCTCGAATATGATTGGTTGAAAAAAAACTTCAATGCTTTGCTTTCTGCTCATCCATCTATTGTTAAAAAATATTTTATATGTAAGTATATATTTTACCAAATTAATTCATTTATTGAAAATAACAATGATAGGATATTAAGGGCAATGCAACTAGCGTCAAGTTTAGTTTAGTTTAAATTTATCCTTTCGGCCGCTATGGCAACTAAGTTTCGCAACCAGTTGTGAAAGAGGATTTTATCTTCTTCTTTGGCAACTGGTTGCGAGAGAAGATTTTTTTCCTTACTACGCTACCAGTTGCCTGACAGGAATAATTTTCTCGAAATCGCAACCGAGTTTCGCAACCAGGTGCCACTGAGGAGATTTTGTTCTTTGTATGTTACCGTCGATGTTCATAAATTATTTTTATAAATATAAATATTCTGTCTAAAATTACGTTTGTCATGATATTATATATATGCATTTATATGCCACAATACATGTTAATGAATAGGCAGTCGTTACTGCAACACGTATTAACTTCCCGTATGTTTTCACTCACGTCCGCTGTGCAGTTTTATAACATTACTTAATGTTAAGACTGCCTCCGTAATAGTCTATTAGATTTAATCTTATTAACGCATGTCAACACATTACTTGTTGCTTGATGCATATTTATTCTTAGCTTACAGATTTAAAATATAGATTTAGGATGTAGATTAGTTTATAATTTTTTGTTTGTTTGCCCGATTTCTTTTCACAAGGCTGTAGATTAAGGTTATAGATCGACACAGGCAGGCAGGATCGATGCGGCATTATCTATCATCATTTTTGAAGTGAAAACTTCTTTAACGGCGTTGTGCACTTTTTGGGATGGGTAAAAAATGTCCGTGAAAATTCGTAGGACGGAGCTGAGTTTCTTATATTTAAAAAAATATAACATTCGAAATGCAAACATTTATGAGCGGCCAGGAGCGCAGAACTTCCAGTGTACCCTATGTATACATTTAGATGTGTTATTACCTATTTTTTATTTTTAACCTTATTATATATATACCGATGTGTGTGCGTGTGTGTATGTATATGCAAATACATTGTGAAGTTATGTTTTCATTCACTTCTGACGTGCAGTCCTACGACTGACTGTTTTTTTTTTCGTGTCTCTGATATCGCATCTCATAGACGAAATTAACGATTTGAAAGCGCTTCTTTTCTTAAGAACACTGATTTCACTGGGATAGGAATCAGTCGTGTATTGACCTCTTCCGAGAGATTATTACGAGAATGATGTCACAATTTCACAAACTTTTAATAAATTATGCAGAATTCAGAATTCATTTCTGTATAATTTTATTATAGTATCTCTCATTTGGTATGTGGTTTTTACTATATTTTCCTGTACTTAAAGCAAGTGATACTTATTAGATGTGTAGCTCAGGACCTAATCGCAATAATATTTATAATGTACAACCGGGTGACCACTAGAATAGGTAGTAATGTTTAAACAAACTTATTTTACAGTATATGATGTACAATATTCGTCTAATATTAGCATCTCTTGCTGAGCAAGTTTTATGGCCTGTATTTCAAATCAAATCAAATCAAAATCATATCATCATCATTAAACCGTTATAGGTATTTTTGAATTGTCAGGAGTAGTAGTCAGTCAGATTAAGTCAGTCGTGAAGCTAATTGCTTGTTCCAATAAGTAGATCCTGTGGAGAAGAACAGGCAAGAAACTCCAAGGACACTCTTTTTCAACATTTTTTTTACAACTTTTTGGTTACATTGCTTATATGCGCAAATTAAATGTGAGGACAATGTGACGTATTGTTCTGAACTATAAACAGTCGCGCAAACTACTGCTGTATGTAAGTAATAGCAGTTCAGAGATGACCAGCCCCAACCAACGGCACTCGTTCACGAGTATGTCGCACGCGCCAGCCATCGTCCACTTCAACCATATCAAAGGGAGCTGAACGACCCGACACATTTGAGCACATAAAGCTCCCATCACGGCTCTTCGATAGCAATTTCTGTAGTTTAGCATAAGCATTTGTTCAAAGTGCAATAATACTTATAAGGTACAACCAGGTGAACATGATCGATGCAATTCCATCGAAACGTCGGGTAACCAAAAAAGGTATAAAAGTGATAAGTAATTTCTAATACATTATAATTGAAATATCAGATATTTGCTAGTGGGAATATATTTTGAAATGGTAATAATATTATCGGTATGAACAGCAACTGTATAGTGAGAAGTCTTTCTCCGAAATTCCGTGTCTAAGAAGGTACATACCATTTACAGATTTGATATGTTTTCCGTAACTCAGCCAGCATGTTGTCACATTTGAGGATTTCGTAATATTAGGTGTTATTGGGGTAATTAGTCAAAGGTTAGGAAGCGCGTCGCTAGAGAGGATTAATGGCTGGTAATATGGGGCACTCTAGACAACATAATTTTCAAAGGCCCTGTTTTTCCTTACCAATTTTAGAAATAATTATAAACAATTAAAACTTCATTAAAGGAAAGGTATTTTACAATCACGATATTTACAGTCATAGCATAAACATTTAATTAAAAGTTAACTCATCTACTAACTGATTCTATCGTTTCATCTTCTCAGTGTGGTAGATGGTGTGTATGTTAGAAAATGGCGCCTATTGACCTGTGACGTAATTGGTGACGTCATTACCTTTGTGATATTGATATGCGTGTAATTAAACGTTGCTTATAATGAAGTCTAAATTTAATAACATTGGAGACTGGTTAAGGCGCCTTTGTTAATTTCAACATACGTTTATGTACGTACATAATTATGTAGATACATACGTGTGTGTTCAAGTTAAGATTACTCGAAGAAAAAATAAAGTTTTAAATTAATTAATATAATTATCGTTTTAAAAGATACATCGGAGTTAGCTAAATATAATTAAATTGTTTAAGTCCTCCATTTTGACTGGCCCGTTGGTCTAGTGGTTAGTAACCCTGACTGCGTGCCAGAGGTCTAGGGTTCGATTCCCACCCAGGACAAATAATTATGTTATGAGCACGATAATTTGTTCTGTGTCCTGGTGTTATTTATCTATATTATGTATGTATTTAGAAATATATGAGTATGTTTATCAGCAGTCTGGTTACCATAGTACAGGCTCTGCCTAGTTTGGGATCAGACGGCCGAGTGTGAGATGTGTGGAGTTATTATTATTATTTTTGAAATCGGTGGAAATAGGAAAATAATTGGTAATACTTCAGCGTACTTTGAAGTGACAGAATAATCAGTTAACTCGCTTCCTCGTTTACCGGTCCGGGTCAAAAAATTATTTTCGTATCTTACATTCGTAATTACAAAAAGCTTTTTCATGATGAAAAGAAGATTTGTATATAAGTCACTAGTATTGACCGCGGCTTCATCAACCAATAATTGATAAATTTAAAATTTAAAACACCCCCGACTCGAAAATCCCTTGAAATATTACAAAATGCCTTACATAATTTATGAAAAGAGCTGATACTCTTACACTGCTGGACCGATATTATCCAAACATAGCTAAGAACCGCAAGGAAACTGGCTTTCAAATGAAAAAACCGCATCGAAATCGGTCCATCCATTTGAGAGCTACGATGCCACACACACACAGACATTCACGTTAAACTTATAGCACCCCTCTTTTTGCAACGTGGGTTAAAAAAAGTTGCCGCACTAAAAGTTTCCGAGTAGAATTGAACCTAATATCCTTTTTGATCGCTTAATCGGTTGACATCTAAAAGTATAAAAGCATAGCTATCAAACAAACTGACATTTGCATAATTATTATTTACTAGAGATCCCGTGGTGGTCGAATTTCGACCATGGTTTATTTCATAGTTTATTTATTTCAATATTACTTGACCTGTCATTGTATAGACTTTTGTACCATGACAGGTCAAAATATATACTGGACACTCATAGCTGTATGTACCCCGCTTTTGCATTTTTTTAACTTTGTAGTAAAAATTGTTAAAAAATTTTAACATTCGTCACTTCTTTTCTGTATAAACTATAAGTATGCAAAATTTCATACTCCTCCGTCCGCCCAATTTTCGTAAAAAGGGATCCAAAATTTTCGCTTCACGTATTAATATATAGATGATGCAGGTCTCCTTCACAATGTTTTTCATCGCCATCAAAGTGTTATTACCAATATATTCACATGCAAAGGACTTCGAAAAGTCGGGACCTTGGGAAGGAATTGTGAATTGACCTTTTCCGCGAAGAGCATCTTGGCATTTAAACCGAAGAGTTAGATACCAAAGCGACGGTTACCTCACCTAACTGTTTATAATTAACCAGCTATGTGCTAATAATTAACCAGCTATGTGTTTATAATTAACCAGCTATGTGCTAATAATTAACCAGCTATGTGTTTATAATTAACCAGCTATGTGCTAATGTGTCAATCAGTTCAGGTATTCGGTACTTTTTTTTCGTGCTGAAAAATCTTAGTCATTAATATGTCAAGATGGAGTGTCGCACTACAAAAGAGCTACCGAAGGTCCTAACCCTTCCCTCTTCTTCCCCCTCTTCCACTTATCTCCGATATTTCTGTCTTCTATGGATCAATATCAATTTTTTTTTACCCATAGTAGGCTATGCTTAGTGTGAGTCTACTTAGCGATGTGTAATGTCTCAGGATATTATCTATGTATATGTATAAATTTCGTGTAGCGTTGTTTGTTCGCGATGAACTCCTAAACTATTAAACACAAAACATTACCTGTAAACAAAATACTACATTTTTTTACTAAAAAGAAATTTAGAATTGCTCTTTTCAGTTCTGGGTGTATAATTGCAAAATATGTGAGGTCACACCGGGGAGGATAACCCTTCCCTCTTCCTCTCTCCCTTGCACGCCTCTTATTCCTCCCTTCCCCTACTCCCACATTAAAGGCCGGCAACGCACTTGTGACTCTTGATTTGCAGGTGCCCATGGGCGGCGGTAGTCATTTACCATCAGGTGACCCGTCTGCTCTTTTGCCCCCTATACCATAAAAAAAAGGAATATAAAACAAAACATTTTAAGTTAGATAATTATGGTAGAAATTCGACTACCTTACGTTTTCTAGTCATTATTATTGTTATTTGTATGCTTAAAAATTCTACCATTCAAAGGAACTACTTTCCGAAGCAGTAGCATTGTTCTTCACAAGAAACAGGAATAAATAGCAAGTAGGTACTCATTTGCATTCGCTAAATATTAATTTTTAGCCCCCGTTTCGATGTAAAAACGAGGGATGTTACATGTGGTACTGTGGCATCATAGCTCCCACGGATGGACCGGTAAAAACGGGACCCTATTACTAAGACTCCATTGTCCGTCTGTGTGTCTGTCTGTCACCAGGCTGTATCTCATGAACCGTGATAGCTAGACAGTTGAAATTTTCACAGATGGTGTATTTCTGTTCCCGCTATAACAACAAATACTAAAAACAGAATAAAATAAATATTTAAGTGGGGTTAGCATACAACAAACGTGATATTTATCTATGATTTTTTTCGTATAATGGTACGGAACCCTTTGTGCGCGAGTCCGACTTGCACTGGGCCGGTTTTTTTTGTTGAAAAGGTGAGTTGATTGAAACTGTTCTTAGCTATGACTCAAGAAAATCTGTGCAGCCGTTCTTGACAGTGGGCCGGTCTAATTCACTGTCAACTACGATTAATGAGATCAGGAAAAAATCATATTAGTGTGAACTAAGACTTACACAGAATAGAATTACACAGCTCTTTTCTATTCGTTGATGGGATTTTTGAGTCAGGGGTATTTTGAATGTATATTATTAATGAGTAAAGCTGTCGGCGGAAGCTGTAGGCCATATTAAACCAGGAATTCGAACCTGAACATAATTAAGTATGCATTTATTCATAGTCGTGGCTTACGTTCACTTCGTTATACTTGCCATTAAAACTTAGAGAACTAGAATATATGACGGGCTTGTTGGTCTGATAGTTAGTGATCCTGACTGCTGTGCCAGAGGTCGTGGGTTCGATTCCCACCCAGGACAAACAAATAATTTGTTTTGTATCTGGGTGTAATTTATCTATAATACTAGCAACCCGCACCGGCTTCGCACGGGTAGCAGAGACATCTTCAACAATCATCATCATATCACAACCAATTTACACAAAACCTTAACAAATTATATAACTAAACCTTCCTCATGAATCGCTCTATCTGTTGGTGAAACCCCCATGTAAATCCGTTCAGTAGTTTTTGAGTTTATTGCGAACAGACAGACGCCGCGAGGGAGTTTGTTTTATGATATGTAGTGACTAGGCGTTAGCCGTAGTTTTACGTCAATGGTTACTGTTACCCTCCTAAGGGCGTAGCGTGATGCTACATAGTCTATACTATTTCTCATGAATCCAGCTATCATATACAAAGAGATTTTTTCGAATCCCAGTGGTAGTTCCAGAGATTTGCACGTTTAAACAAATAATCAAACCAAAAGTTTCTTCAGTTTTATTATATTATAGATGTATTTGTTTACCAATATATAAGTATGTTTATCAGCAGTCTGGTTACCATAGTACAGGCTCTGCCTAGTTTGGGATCTGACGGCCGTGTGTGAGGTCTCTCAAGTTTTATTATTACAAATGCCTATAAAGCCAAAAATAATACTATGGGGATATGAATACGATAGTAATATATCTAGGTAAATTAGTTTTACATTAGGGGTCGTCTGTTAATCACGTGATATTTTTTTAGCAACTTTATAACCCCCCCTCCCCTCTTATTACACTGCCCCCCCCCCCCTTCCGACCCTCACGTGATTAATGGACAATCCCTTATTAAA
Organism: Euplagia quadripunctaria; assembly: GCA_963859945.1. Classification (NCBI taxonomy): domain Eukaryota; kingdom Metazoa; phylum Arthropoda; class Insecta; order Lepidoptera; family Erebidae; genus Euplagia; species Euplagia quadripunctaria. The sequence goes on from OY982585.1 coordinate 3,139,612, forward strand.
CTTCAAAACAAGGACAGATGGAGCAAACGGGTCCTAGAGTGGAGACCGCGGTTTGTTAATTGGTGGGACGCCCCCAGCCAGATAATAATATATCTCTTTAGACTGAAATATTAATAATGTGTAAATAAACTTGTTTTACTTTATTTGATGTACAATATGTTTCTAATATCATCTGTAGCTGAGCTGGTCGAGCCTGTATTTCAGCACAGAACGCCTCCTATCACGACTCTATGGTAAGTATATGTTTTATTGATACTTAGTATAAGCATTTGTTCAAAATAGTTTATAAATTCCATGACCAGATAGACTGACGACCTGAAGAGGGTAGCTGGGAGGGACTGGAGGGCTGAACGCGGAGGACCGGGTGCTAGTGCGCAGTTGGGAGAAGCCTGTAACCGGCAGTGGAGTGCAATAGGCTGATTGATTGAAATAAACTTCAAAACGGTACGTTCTGTAGAAAACATACCATAGTTTAATTATTTTACTTTTTGAATGTTTGGTTGAAAAATAAAAAAAAAATTAAAAAACACACATAATAATGCATGCAATAATTTCTTAAAGTCTGTTAAATAATTTATTTTAACCACCACTCTACCTACCCTACCCTAATATATTGAAGTGTATCAAAATAATGAAATGACAACTTTATTCCGTGACTTTGGAGCAGGGATGTTACGGATATGCAATTTCGGACCGGACGGATTTATGAATAATGTTATATCTACCGGTTTCGGATACGGTTAACAATATCAAATTATTGCGGATCATCCGATAGTTTCGGATAGTTTTAGTTACGGATATTGGATTTTTAAGGAATTTAAACACTAAATTTCTACATACCACTTCACCCTCGGTGAGGTGATGACCCGTGGGGGTTTCCACACGATAAAAAAAAAAAGAAAAACAAAAAAAAAGGTTATCATTTGGTAGTCATTACAATAAAAAATAGCCCTATAAGTAATGGTCGGAATATGTACAATTATTATAAAATATGTACTTGCAACTTATTTCGACTCCATCTTTATCCGAAATTATTCGAAACTGATATAAATCGGTTACGGTTTCGAATAGATTTTTATTTCGGATATCCGATAGTTTCGGTCACGGTTACGGAGTTCCATAACATCCCTGTTTTGGAGATTCAAATTTTGAAATTAAAATTCAATGTCTTTATTTGCTGCTGTGCGTGCGTGCGTGCTTTCTATTTTTAAATTTAAAATTATAGCTGTCACACACAATGTCACCGCAACAATAGGTTGGTTTGACAAAAGTAAAATTATTAAAACAATCGCATGGATAGCAAATAATTTAAATCACTGGTTTGCGAGAATAGCGACGGAACTTACAATTATTGATTTTAGAGAATGGCAATGTTTTGTGATTTCCGCTAGAGTGTTTTGTTGCAAATATATAATGAATTTATCGCTTTTTAACGAACGTTATCACGAAATCGGCGTTGCATCTCTGTTCACCATAAAATATCAAAGATTTATGATCGTTTGGCATACTTAGTTCAATTCGACTGAATTTTGAATTACGTCGATATTCTCGCAAACCAGGGATATACGCCTGTGTCGATCTATAACCACCCGTTTTCAAATTGTTGAGCATTGTGAAATCCACGTCAGCGGAGCATCAATGAAAAATGTTGCAAAAACGGGGAAAATTTACAAACGCAGACGAAGTTGCGCGGGTCAGCTAGTCAAAATTGTTTTAATCAAAGGTTAAATTTCAGTAAGGCTAAAATTATTATGTAACTAACTGAATGCTATTAATTATAAATAACAATTAACTTTTGTCTCTATCTTCGCTCGCGTTTAATTCGGGTATATCTTGGAAAGAGTAAATTTTTCTGATTGAAAATAACCCTATGTCCGTTTAGTACTTCTTTCAACATATGTGCAAAATTTCATGATGATCAGTTAAGTGGTTTAGGCGTGAAGGTGTAACAAACAAACAAACTCAGATTCACATTTAATTTTATAGTACTAACTGTTGCCCGCGACTCTGTTCACATTTTTTCAGGATAAAAAGTAGCCTATGTGCTATCCCAGAATATAATCTATCTCTGTGCCAAGTTTCATCCAGATCTCTTCAGCCGTTTTTGAGTGGAAGAGTAACAAACATCCGCCTTTATAATATTAGTGAAATTAGGATATGCATGCAGTTTCATTATTAAACAGAAATACCAGCGGAAATATTAGATAACTTTATTACCAAATTTAGAATAGTCATCCTACGAAGCAAATTAACTTAATAATTTCATCTATTATAATATGTTATGGCCTGTGACCGTACAGTCATTGTCGCATTGTTGAGCTACACAATACACTTCCGGAAACCACACTTGTTCTACAACTTCCTTGACGCAATCTAGACAGGTATTATTTAATACAGAGTTATTATGAAACATGTTTTTAAGAATTTCATCTACAAACTTAAACATTAGAAACAAAAAATTACTAAAACAAATGCGACGCCGCCTTTGAGCTCGTAAGGAAGGCCTCTACAACATCGGTGGGGGTCCAACTACATTGCTGCCACTACCTTTCAGCCAACTTCGCTCTTGGGTAAGGTAACGGACTCGGAGAGAGCACAATGATCTTTGGGCCAACATACCTAGGTACAGGCAGTCAAAACTGGTGCCGACAGAAGTCGCACCACGTTTAACTTACAGAGTCATAGTTGTAGAAACCATTACTGGACATTTAGCCTTGAATCGGCATCTATTCACCATCAATGCGACAGACAGGCCTCTAAACAGAGGATGTCTCAACACGAAAAAAAGTACTGCCCACATTATCATGGAGCATGAAGTGGTACTCAACTGGGAAGTATTGTCACGGCTGCGTGGTCGCTCCTAGAAGGGTGTGAACGTCCCAGGAGGCTTCTGTGATTTTAGGAGGAGCTAGGTTGGCTCAACTAACAAGCTATATATCTGCACGCGTAATGGACCGACTACGAATTACCATAAAAAGGTTAACTAAAAAGTGATATCGTTCATAGGGCTACTTCCAAAACTGAGACGAATCTAATGACACCATATATGTTAAAATCCGTGAAACGTTTTTGACGGAGACGCGTGCCAAACAATTAGAGCTACCCTCCTTCGCGGCAGTTGGGTATATGTATCCTACTAACATTATAAACGTGAAAGTTTGTGAGGATGTTTGTAGCTCTTTCATGAAAAAACTACTAAACCGATTGCGATGAAACTTAGTATGTAGATAGCTGGCCAACTGGATTAACACGTAGGGTACTTTTTATCCCTATATCCCCACGGCATCGGGCTTTACGCCGCGCCGGTGAGACCGCGGGACGCAGCTAGTTTATATATATTAGAAACTGTTCTACTGCTATGTTCGAGGTTACTTTACTATACTATAGGTTATATAGAACTCTAAGCTAATTGGTTACAGATAAAGCTGCCTTTCCCCGGTTTCCCCGGATTTGTCCTAGTTTAGAGGGCGTCCGGGGAGCGTCCGGACGGGGTTTTCAAAAGGTGTCCGGGTAAAACCCAGACACTCTGTGTGAGGTAAATTAATAAAAAAATGCAAATGGAAACTAGGCTTTTATAATTTATTTTAGTGTCCGGAAAAAAATTGCTATTTCAGTTCACATACGTGTCCGGGGTTTTTGAAGTTTTGTTCCGGCGTCGGTAATTTAAATGATGGCAGGCCTAGTCACAGAGAATTTATTTATTAATGTTTTTAACCCCAACGACGCAAAAACGACGGGGTGTTATAAGTTTGACGTGTCTGGGTGTGTGTGTGTGTGTGTCTGTGGCATCGTAGCTCCTGAACGGATGAACCTTTGACAGACGAATTAGTCGGGAGTGTTCTTAGATATAATTCAAGAAAATCTGTTCAGCCGTTCGAAGATCATCAGCTCTTCTCTAATCGTTGAATCGATTTTCGAGTCGGGGGTATTTAACATTGTATAATTATAGTTATTTCACCCAGCTACGTCCCCGGCGAAAGTAATACGCGAGACGATAATGTTTGCACGTTTCCCAACGTCGCACTTCTTGCTTATTCTGTTCAGTGGGGTCACCATTGACACACAATGTACATACATTGGCACAGTACAATCTATATACATATACTGTGTCATTACAATTCTATCTGTTGCATTTTACAGATTGTATTTAATCATAATTCCTAGACCTTATTCCTAGTGTCTGTTATTATAAATGTTTTCGATATTTATTTTTTGATCACTCCCTAGCCAACAAACAAATTTAATTATCCTAGATTTATATCTATGCACACGGAAACGAAAACGCTAAACCTAATTGGGTATATGGATGTACACATCATGATTCATTATCCGATTATAAAACTAGAACAATGAAAGGAAATGAAGATTAAATAAAGGGAAATAAAATAATGTAATTCATTGTTAGTGGCTTTGCTTTGTAGCGGCATGAGGAAACTTTCATAAAATAAACCACGATAAGTTTGTACTAAGATAGTATTTTAATATAATATACAGTGTTACAGAATGTGTGATCAAATTTTAGGAGCTTGTAGCAAACAACTAGTTAACAAAAATTATTAAAAAAATAAAAATAATGCTTTCATGCTTTTTCTATTGTAGGAGCACATTTCTAAACAACATGTTAGGAATTTTTATGTCAATTACAATGATTTTGTTTTTTTCTTTTTTTATGCAAACGTTTTCTGAAAAATCTTGAGATTCCATCAACATCCTTGGAATTAAATACCCATAGTAAACTACTTAGTAATCTGTGCCCATAGTTCATCACGCAAATCTTTGTCCCACGTGAGAATGGAACCCACAACACTCAGCGCGGCTTAGTGGCGAGGCGACCACTTTAATCAATACGCCATCCGTGCAGTATTCTAAACTATAATAAAGAGGAAGAGTATTTTAGTTTGATTGTTTGTTTAAACGGTCTAATCTCTGAAACTATCAGTCAGATTTGAATAATCCTTTTTGTATTAGATAGAGTATTTATTGAGGAAGGTTATAGGCTATGTAACATCACGCTACAGCCTTCAGAACCGGAGCAGTGACCATAAACGCAGGTGAAACTGTTAGTGAACGGCTAGTTCTATAATATGGTTGATTAAGTAATGATGTGATGGATGTAACATTTAACGAAACGAGCCGGATTATAATAGATTGCTCCAAGCCGACCCCAGTACGGATGTTGCATGCACAAGCTCGCGTTACGTCAGCCAATGTCAGCATTAACGTTACATGCATCGAGAGAGCTAATCTCGAATGGCATCAGTGGCATGTTATACATAAAAGATTACTTGTTTTTTGAAGCTATGATATAATTATAATAATAATGATGGCTCCGCCGGACTGGTGCTGAGTGTGCTGACCTTACAACGTTTAACCCGTAGACTGCTCAGTCTCAACCGACTAGACATCCAAATGGTTATAAGAACCATTATGGGACATTTATTAATATGATAGTCAGCCCTCTATGCAGGATGTCTCAACGCAGAAAAAACGGCCGCCCACGTTATCCTGGAGTGCGAGGGAGTGGCCACACAATAGGCAAGCATCTATGTGGATGCACTAGCTTCTGTGCTTCTGAAAAGAGCCCGGCTGGCTCGGCCGGCAACAGCCAGTTACAGCCCTGATCTGGTCGAATTTTTTTTTTTATTGTAAAGAGGGCCAACGAGCAGACGGGTCACCTGGTGGTAAATGACTACCGCCGCCCCTGGGCACCTGTAACTCGAGAGTTACAAGTGCGTTATATACATAGTACAGGCTCTGCCTAGTTTAGGATCAGACGGCCGTGTGTGAGATATGTGGAGTTATTATTATTATTTACGAATTTAATTACAGTATTATGTTAGCTGTATGGGTACCCGGATATTCCAGACACGGTTGGTTACTCATTAAATGGAATAGGTACTTGTTCTAGGTAGGGTAGCGTAAAACACCTCCTCACCCTGGCAGAAAGAGATCTCTTTAAATGTTAACCGAACCTGATAGAAAGGATTCCTGCTGTCAGGTGGTCAAGAGCTGTAAGTTCCTTTTGTAGTTTATTCCTAAGCATGACGTAACACCGTGTGGTTTCAGTCCGTTCAATTCCATTATATGGCATGACCGATAGCCCCGATAGATAGGTTCTGTATTCCGACTTTTAAAAGTGACAAACATAATAAATAAATTCATATATAACGACAAAATTAAAATATTAAGATGTCAGATTATATTACAGCTAAAAGGAGGAGGAGCTTAAGCGTTAGGCAACACCTAGTGTTTGTATACTCTTTGGCAATACCGATGAACGCCAAGACGATGTCATCTTGACATTTATTAATGCTGTGCCTTGCATAAATGTAAATTATCTGAAAGCATAAGCTGTAGAAAACTTTGCAATTTAGCCTATTTAATCGAAGATAAGTTATTGCAATTATTAACGACTATCCGTGCTCGCGGCTCCTCTCGTCTTTCCCTATACCTATTACAGAAATCATATTTATCCTATGTTACTTCTGGATACAGTAGCTTCCTAATGGTTACAGAATTATCACTATTGATTGAGTAATTTCAGAGTTTATCGACTAATAATTCTTTAAAAACTGACTTAAAAAAAAAAACTATTCCATGAAAGACTCATATGATTTTCTCATGGATGCCATTGTCAGAACTGGACCAAATGGAAATGCGACCACACGGGAAACACCAGCTTTCAAATAAAAAAAGAATCATCAAAATCGGTTCCCCCAGTCGAAAGTTCTGAGGAAACAAAAACAAAACCAAAAAACTACACTCGAATTGAGAACCTCCTCCTTTTTCGAAGTCGGTTAACCATACTCAACCTTAAGTCCTTAACCCAATCCCACCCAAGGGATCGGTCTTGGAACTGGGCGTTTGTCTACACACAGCCATCTCCCCTTCGCGGGCGTACTGCTGTGGGTGGATGAAATAAAGCCCGTTTCATCCACCCGGTTGTATCACAGAACCTGGCTTAAGATCCGCATAAACACAGTTGAAATAATTACTGTTTATTGTAAGAAATACATTATTTTCTTAATTGTAGATTTTAAATGATAATAATAATCTGACATGAATGTTCTTCGCATAATGAGCCTACTTAAATGTCAGAGATGTATCTAATATGTTAAATAGTGTTTTTCTCATTAACACATAAACCCAGAGAGATAGAGATCAGCTTGTAATGATATGTTATTCAATGGTCATCTTTATTCACATCTATTTCTAGGGCTGCCACTTACTGTGAATATTTTTATAGTAACTGTAAAAATTACGGTGTTTTTAATATTTAATTTTTTTACACCCATATTCAGGTGTACACGAGTCATAGCAGGGGTGTGAGTCCTTCAGGATCTGTAACAGTTACCCACGAAAACTTGAATCGACATTTGGCGAGTCCCAGAGAAAGTTAGTGTCTTCGAACGAGCAATAAAACTTAGAAGCCTAGGAGAAGTAGGAAATATAGGTGAAAACCTATAGAAAAAGAGAGATTTGAGAGTTTGATTAATAAGACAGAAATTGAGAGTGGAATACCTGAACCAACTCATAATTCAGGTTTCTATTTCTCATGTCCTATATCTCCAAAGGAGAAGCAGAAGTACATATACATTTCGTATGTTATATTTTTTATTCAACATATAGGGACGAGTCTAGTGCAGTCCACCGGTCACGTTTGTAAACCCTGAGTTGCAATAGAGAACTTTCTAACTGAAAACCCAAAAACGGACGGAATAAGAATTTGAGCCCTGCATCTCCCGCTCACTCGCAAACAAAAGCACAAAGTTATACCTCTGGATCAAGTACATAAAAAAGTACAGTTTATCTATTCTCACGAATTGTATTTCCAATTTTATTCGTGACAACCCTAAAATTTAAAAAGTGTATCGTGACACGCACGGTGACGCAACGACCGGATGTTATGCGATGATCTCGAACACTTCCGACGTGACCCGTGAATTTCTATCAGCTGATTTTGTATTACTCGCGAATGTTCAGCTGTGGAGTGTTTGATACATGAGTCTGCGTTACCTTTGATTCATACTGCGTTACCGTACGATACGTAATCAAGATAAGTAGAGATACGTTGGTAATATTATGTATAAGTAAGAGAAACATTTGTTCACACAGAATATGTTTTTTTGAAGTGCAACTTTATGAGAGCCACGTTTATATAAGAAAGGCATAAATATATGTAGAGATTTGCATCACGCCTTTTTACCTTTAAAGGCTTGGTAGATATGTATAATATAGTATTCGCCATCTTTGGATTTAATAGGAATATCGATGAGTTTTTTTAATGAATTTTTATCTGTCTAATAGGAGATGTTAATTAATGATTTCATTTATTATATATATTGTGATCTACATCAATAAAATAACTATCACCAACAAATCTTCGAAATTCGTTCAGTATTATTATGGTTATAACCTAATTAAATTAGTTGTGATGATGTTGCTTATGTACCTATGTCAAATATTTAAATGCATTTCCAAAAACACTTCGAGAAATTATTTCTTCAACATCATCTTATCATCATATCTTTCTAGATCTGAATGTAATGTTTCTTAAAGATTTTCGAAATCTAAAGATTTAAGTTGAAAAATTTAATACCACTCGTAAATAATTTCACTATTATGGAAAGGCATTGCGCATTTCAGATAAAATTTACCGTCGAAATCTTTAGTTTAACGAATAAATATTTTAAAGATCATTCTAGCCTATTAGATTGTTTATTATTAACCATTATTCATTATAAATAAAGCAACTGAAACTTTAATGGCAGTTAGTGGGAAACTAATGGGTTGACATTTCACGTCCATCCTTATAATGCACAGACTTTATAAGGCAAGGTCGCACTGTTAGCGACAATAAAAACCTTCAAATACCAAGAATGTTTTTAAATTTTTCGAAATATTATGTAAGACTAGCGCAACTTCGTCCGCGTTGGTAAATTTTCCCCAGTTTTGTTAAATTTTTCATTGATGCTCCTCTCGTATTGGTTGTAAAGTGATGTTATATAGCCTTCCTCGATAAATGGGCTATCCAACACTAAAATAATTTTTCAATTGGCACCAGTAGTTCTTGAGATTAGCGCGTTCAACGAAACAAACAAACTCTACAGCTTCAGCTTCTGTAAAAAGTTGATACATCCAACCCCTATCTGGAGCAGAAACTGGTGCCCTACCTTCTACAACCAAGTGGTAAATAAATTATTTGTTGCGAGAGCGCGGTTTGTCTTCTTGTGGGTTATCTCCTCTCTATGACTTTATTATTTTGTTCTTATTCTTTGCAAGCAATAATTAAATTATTAATATTTTATGTGATTGATTATAAACCCGCTCGCATTGGCACTTGTGCTTTATCATCGGCAAGGATGTACCGCCAACAAATACCATGTTTAAGTGAAAGTCAACCGCCTTGAGTTCACCGATCCCGTTGCAATAAAGTATAGTAATGAATGCTGATATCCACTACACGTGTTAAGCAATATAAAATCATTTAGTCTGATCTCGTAGAAGTAAAGTAGGCCCATTTCTCAATTAACCTTTTTAATATAACAAGTGTTCACCCAAAGACCCAAAGGTTAAAATTTCTACCGTAATTAATGAAATAATATAGATAAGACTAATATATCAATAGCTACTAAACTAAAAAAAACGGCCAAGTGCGAGTCGGACTCGCGCATGAAGGGTTCCGCACCATCGTACATGATTTAATACTATAAGCCAAAAAAAAAAATACGTCTCTAGTAGTGGAGCCCCCTTTAATTTTTAATTTATTTAAATTTTTATTATTTGTTGTTATAGCGGCAACAGATATACACATTCTGTGAAAATTTCAACTGTCTACCTATTACGGATCATGAGATACAGCCTGGTGACAGACAGACAGACAGACAGACAGACGGACGGACAGTGGAGTCTTAGTAATAGGGTTCCGTTTTTACCCTTTGGGTTCGGAACTCTAATAAAGAAGGCATTTATTGCTCTTCTAAGGAGCTTTCATTGCTCTTTTAAGCTCGTTTTGTCTTCTATTTGCACATTATTATTCGCTTATAAAACAATGAAATCATGAAATATGAATATTTAATGAAATGGTCGAACATACCATGTAGTGATAAATTTTAAGATCTTGGCGAAGATATACATAGGAAACCAAAAATTAGATGACTTCAAAAGTACAACGGAACTTCGTTATTTTTGACCTAGAAGTCTACGTCATAATTATTTAGATTGTCTATTGTTTGTATTTCAATTGTAACAAGATTTTACCATTTCATATAATTTGAGGTCTCACTTTAAATATATAATTAAATATTATTATACATATACTGACTAGCTTTGCCAACGGTTTCGTTCGCGTAAAGGTGCTCCCTCACTGGGAGTATCCTTCTGTAACGTAACGTTCCAGATTCGAGCATTACATAAGCGAGGGAGGAGAACCAAGTTTTACAGTGCGCAATCTGTAATGATACAATCTGTAATATTTTTATACAACTTGTAACATGAATGCGCACTATTTGTAATTGAGCGTGTCGCGGTCGCGGAGCACTTCCTGCTCAGTGATCAGTGGAATAATTCATGACACCAATATGATTTTTTTACGTAAATAACAATGTCGAATTAATATTGCCACGCTCAGCACCACGACTGCTTCGTCTGACATTGTAGAATCAACTCTAATCATAAATATTACAATTACAGACGAATTTTCGTCAGTCAGAGAGGCAGTATTGTATCGTAATGCTCAAAATCGAATCATAAATGTTACATTACAGGCGAATGCTCGTCAGTTAGGGAGGCAGTATTGTATTGTAATGCTCAAATTAGAATCATAAATGTTACATTACAGGCGAATGCTCCCGGTGTGGGAGCACCTTAAGAGTTATTTTTCTATCCCTTTGGAGCAGTTTTTTTTTCTGGTTGAATTTTTCATGTAGTGTACAACTTGTAGGCAAAATTTCGTGATGATCGGGTAAGTAGTTAAGGTGTGAAAGCGTAACAAACAAACAAACAAACTCACTTTCACATTTATAATAGGTATGTATTATATTTAGGATTAGGATTGTGTAGTTTTTGGATTTTCACTACATATTATAAAACAAAATCCCCCGCCGCGTCTGTCAGTCTGTCTGTTCGCGATAAACTGAAAAGCTACTGAACGGATTTTCATGCGGTTTTCACTAATAGACAGAGTGATTCATGGGGAAGATTTAGGTATATAATTTGTTAAGATTTTGTGTAAATTGATTGAAATATATTGATAATTGTAGAAGATGTCTCTGCTACCCGTGCCGAAGCCGGGTTGCTCGTATTATATAAAATGGGATATACGAAGTGGGTTTTTATTTGGACAAGGTATTCAGTTTAAAGCCGACCCCAACGTAGTAAAAGGCGTGGAGGATGGAGGATGGGCTAGTGCTCTAGGCGGGCGGGTGATTTGAACCCGCAATTGAAAGTCGATTGCAAGTCCGACGGACAAGTTTAATAAAACTATCTATTTCTTACTGCAATAAGTATAAATTAAAATTTTAAAATACCCCGATTTCAAAATCCCTTTAACGGCAGAACAGCTTTTCTTGAATTGTAGCTAAAAACACTCTCGATTAAGTCACCTTTCAAACAAATAAAAATTAAAATTGGTCTATCCAGGAGCTTTGATGCCAGAGATCGACTCAGATACACAGATAAGATTGCGTCAGGGGTTAAAAAGGTTTTTTTTTTTTTTTTTTTTCTCTTTATTGTACACCTTTTTTCTTACTTTTATAGTTTAACAAGATGTAGGTAGGTAAACTACGTCTATCATTAATACGTACATATATACATAAAATGCTGTTATATGTGTCTGGAATATACTCCTGACTGCCTCGGTATCGTGGCTTAAGTTTCCATCTAAGTATGCATGATCAATCATCTTCGGTTCCTGTGTGCGGCAATTTCTTATTGTCCAGACCGTAGCACTTAAGTTAAGTAACTGTTTGAGCAGTACATCTCTGCCTACCCCTTCGTGGCTATAATGTACGTTATATGTATAATGTATATATACCACAACGGTCGAATGTACATAAGGTTTATATGTACTAAGACAATGTGATAGAAGGCTGTTATACAGTTCCTTTTGGCGTTGTCGTAGATAAGAAAAAAAAACTTTAAAAAAGTATAAAAAACTTGCACCTGTTTAATTATATTATTAAGTAAAATGTCTGAAAGATTGTTGCCTGAATCATGTTGCCAGTTATCCTTCATGTTGGAATTACCAAAAGGAAGTTGATTTCTTCTTAGTATTTTATCATTAACCGCGGATATAATATATCATGAAAGAAATAAACAAATAATTGTTTAAGAATGAAGGACCATTCTTTGTTACATATATTTTTTATAAGGAAATAGCTTTTTAATTTAATTAAAAAAAGGTAATATAAGTAACAGGCTGTATTACTTTTTAGCATAAACTTAATATACTAACGTAAAAGTTTATGCTTTTTAGTCTATAATACAGAGAAACAGAAAAAAAATCAAAGACACAAATGCGCGCGAAAGTTTGAAGTTCTAAATTTGATTAATAAAATGGTGACATACTTCTGAGACAATATTTAAAAAAGTTACTAGCACTTTAGTTGTCTATGGTTATAACACGTTTTTGTTTTATTTCTTTATGAAATGAACAAATAAAATAATGTATAATATGTAAGGTTCATAGAAAAAGATTTCATAAATGCATTGTCTTGATAACCAGTAATGAAACCACCTCAATGTAATAGCGATACCGGTTTGCTCCGATTTCAAGTACCTCGGCTCCCTAATACAAATAAAAAGCCAGGACAGTGCAGCATCGAATCAACCACTCCACCCACCCTGGATGAAGTGGAAACAAGTAACCGGCAAAATATGTGATTCCAGGTTTCTGGTTAAATTGAAAGGACAGATTTATAAGACTCTGATTTATAAGACTGTTGGTCAACAAAGGCAATGGATGAGAGTCACCTGGATGTAGCTAAAAAACGAATTTGGAGATGGATGTGTAGTGTGACGAAGATTGATAAGGTGAGGAATTAATACATTAGAGGGAGCCTGAAAATAGCGCCAGTAGATGAAAACTTGACCAGTGATGGATTATCATGGTATGAATACGTGATGCAGAGAGATGAGCAGAGACTGATACAAGAGTAGTGGACGACGTAAGGAAAGACGAATGGATTGCGTGAAAGAGGATTTGGCTAGAAAGAGAGGAAGCAGTGAAATGACGAATGATAGAGTAGAATGCAAGAAGTAAACACATTGCGCCGACCCCAAATAAATTTGGTAAAAGGGCAAGAAGAAGAAAATTGTCTTGATTGAAGTATAAACGATGTTGAAATGAAAAGAAATAGACAATTAACTTAATAAAATCACCAATTTGCCAAATTATAATTTTTGAAGACAATGTTTTCAATTACATAATTTTTTTTAAATCCTAAATATTAATCGATATTATTTACTTATTGATATGATCGTATCATCTACATATTTAGACTACCTTTACCGAAATGTAACAAATTTTTAACATTTTTAAATTATTAATTAATGAAATTAGTCCAATAGATGGGGAAGTATTACGAAAGAAATAGGTAATATATATAAAGATATCATTGGTTACATCGACATTATATCGTAACCAACAATCATTATTCACGGAAAGATGTGTATGGACGATTTATATAACGTAGATAATAAATTAAAATATAGCTATAAAATTAAAAAGCAATAAATTAATGACAGATGATTAATGAATGATATAAGTTATATGAACGGCACTTGCATGAAATATGCGTAACATTCAAACGTCACAGTGTCGGTCGTCACAATGCGAAAGAAATAAATAGGAAAATATGTAGTTTGAATTAATTAATTAATAGAATTTGTTTTTTGAAAATGGAACTGTAGTTTAATAATATATTATGTTGGCGGAGCTAATATTTCATAATAGAGAGATCTAAGATGAATGAAAGACGTAATAATAAACACTAATATAATGGAATGTCCGGATGTAACTACAAGAAAATGTCCATGTACAAAAATTGTTTTTCGAAAGAAGTTATTATGGTCCCTGCAGTATTTTGCAAATTGGCTGAGGCGTCAATTGCGGTAGGCTGATAACAGTTTAAAACCTTAGCGTAACTTAGACAATCAGCTTGGTCGATGACGAAATTGTAATTAGTTAAAAAATGGCGAAAATACAGTCCAAACACTTTTTTTTATTTGAAACTTTTAATTAAAACAATTCTTAAAAAAAACTGACAAAAAATCCATAAAAGACTTATATGGTGTTCTCATTTATGTCATTGTCAGAAAAGAATCAAAGGACCACACGGGAAGCACCAGCTTTCCAATAAAAAAAGAATCATCAAAATCGGTTCACCCTGTCGAAAGTTCCGAGGTAACAAACTTAAAAAAAAATTACAGTCGAATTGAGAACCTCCTCTTTTTTTGAAGTTGGTTAAAAATGACTTACATATCTGCTCTTTTTTAATGAGGAGTTCTGGGTTTTGTCACCACATTTATTTCAAGATTATAGTAATTTCATTAGTTATTTTAATATTCCCTGTCCACGTTGAACTATGTTCTGGTGTTATCGTGTGTTAACTCAAGATAAAAATCAATCTCTATGGTAAATTTCATCCAAACATCTATCCAGCCATTAAGTAAAAAACTATGGACAGATATATACTCCCTTTTTTCATTTGTAATCTCATCCAATTCATGGCATATGATCAGTTTAATAAAATCCCAAATTGTATAAAGACCTCTAAAAAAGTTTATAACAAAACTACGTTGGTGGCTTATGCAAAATAAATTTTATTCCACTAAGGAATTTTTTACAAACAAGGGATTGTCAGAATAATAAATGGAACCAGAGCCAACATAATTAACTAATTGATTTATATTTATTTGACTTGATGAAAAATGACAATAATAATTGTTCCGATTATCATATCATCATCATCAATCATGGATTAATAGCCAAGAGCCTCGATCAACACCTTAAGAGTGAGAGTGAGCCACGTTAGGCAGCTGGATTAAGAGCCTAATGCAGAAGGCAGTCCTCTTCGATATGGCACGCATAGTGAGGTTTCTGTCTCTGGAACCCTAACCACCGGTAGCTTGGCCCCTGTACCAGATACCGGTGGGACACTATTTTTTATATTTTTATAAATAACTGTTTTGTTTTATACATATTTAAAAATGTAATTTATAAGTTTTAAGTGTAATAAAGAGAAATAATTAAATAATATAGCTGTTCCTCGCGGCTTCAGCCGCGTAGAAGTCGTTATCGCGTAAAATCAAAACCCTCCTTTTGCACAGTCGGTTAAAAAGTAACCTATGTCCTTCCCAGGGCCTCGAACTATCTCTATACCAAATTTCATCTCAATCGCTCCAGCCGTTTAAGCGTGAAAGCGTAACAGACAGACAGACAGAGTTACTTTCACATTTATAATATTATAGTAGGGATACTTACATAAATTATTTTAATAATTTCTTAAGCTTTTGCATGCTATTTTCATGCTAGGCTAAATGGGCCTATACGATTATATCAATCTTGTAATACTGCACTATGTAAACATATATATATATATATATATGTATATATATAAATACACTATAATAATTTGAATTTAAAGTTTAGAGAAAGAAGTAATTAACTAAATACTAAAACTACTTAGGTATATTAAGTGGTTTTACAGATGCATACAATAAATACTTTATAATATATATACTGTCATCATCTTCAGTTAACATTTCTCAGCTTAAAATCTGTTTATAACCAAAATTTTACGGCCTATGATTTTTTTACATTTAGTAATTTACTTGAACTTTCTCTCATAAATCAGCAGAATGTTTTAAAATAAAGTAAAGTGTAAAAAGAATAATATTATTCCGAATTATGTATGCAGCTAGATTATATAACTTTACTTAATGACTTAGTTAATAAAGTAAGTAATATTTAACTTACCACTACCAAAGTAATTTATTTCTAAGCCAAATAATTATACCTCCATGTGCTTACATATATTTGTATAATTGTCTATGGCCCCATACAAGCGCAATTACCTATGCGGGTTCGAGCCAAGTTACTATGTAATTTGTTTTTTGTGATATGACTAGCAGCGCCGCCGTGGTTTCACCCGCGTAAGTCCCGATCCCGTGGGAGTATCGGGATAAAAAATAGCCTATATGTTAATCCAGGTTTCCAGCTATCTACATACCAAGTTTCATTAGAATCGGTTCAGTAGTTTTGGCGTGAAGGAGTAACAAACATCCATCAATCCATCCATCCATCTGTCCATCCATCCATCTATCCATCCAAACTTTCACATTTATAATATTAGTGGGATTACGAACGCAATGTCAAAAGTCTGTTTATTCAGTTTTAAGCAGTTCAAAGCAACAACTTTTTTATTGAAAACTATTATAAGCCTTCCGCATCGACTAAAATGAAAAATGTCACGTATGGTTTATTATTCTAATCTATGAAAAAATTAATTGTTTTCATGTATAAATTCTGATTGTTTAATTTGTAATCGATAACTAACTAGTTAGGTCTATGTAGAAACAAAACTGTAAGTTAGATATATGTAAATAGGCTTAAATTTTTTCTTTAAAGTTCTTCTTCTTCAAACATCTTACATTTTTATTTTTAGAAATCATATAAAGAAGTACATACTTATGTCTTTAATAATAATATTAAACAAAAAAACTTACTTATATAAAAAATAATCCAGCATATAAGAACGAACTTATCAAAATTAAACTCCTAAATTACACATTCACTGAATCATTATATTTTTTTTTTAAATAATCACGATTGTATCTTTTTTAACGCACGTGCAAAATTGTATTCGGCCTCGATGCAATACAAAATAGTACTGGCTGTTTGGAGGTTTGTTTTTCGTTATAAAGCGACGACCTCGTATGTGGTGGTGGATATGATATGATTCCAAGTTCAAGATGTTGATGCTTTCGCTGTTTCGAATTACACTGATTTTTTTTGTTATAACTTGGATATTAAGCGGTAATACAATCTAGCAATGGTCTGTGAAATAGTTAATAATGTACCAAGTGCAAGTATGTTACGTTGTTATGTAGTAGCAGTAACAACTGTTCAGACCTTGATGTTTGTTGTTCAATGCGGTTTTAGTTTTTAAATTAATAAACTCTTTGATACAGATAGATCAATGTATATTTAGATAATTGATGCCGAGTGAACGTATTACAATACAAAGGCGCTATTTAGCTAGTTTAACTCTTCTTTTACCAATTTTTTTTTTAATTTTTTCTTCTAATGGTATTAGTTATGATGTTATTGAAAACTATTTAGGTATGGAAAATTTTGCAACCCCAATAAGTAAGTAGGATGTGGTTAATTATAATAATAAATGGTTTATTCATCTCCACAAGTTACATACATTTGCAGTTAGAAGATACACTGTGAAATTATACAGTTGACAATATTGTAGTTTGTGGGAGACCTGGAGTCTAAACTAAGCCTAGGCCTGTATTTTTAACCGACTTCAAAAAAGGAGGAGGTTCTCAATTCGACTGTATGTTTTTTTTTTTATGTTTGTTACCTCAGAACTTTCGACTGGGTGAACCGATTTTGATGATTCTTTTTTTATTTGACAGTTAGTGCTTCCCGTGTGGTCCAATTTGGTCCAGTTCTGACAATGTCATCGATGAGAAAACCAAATATAAGTATTTTATAGAATAGTTTTTTTTTGTTGAAGCTGGTTTTTTTTAAAAGAATTATAGAACTCCAGGCCCCCGTTAAATTATTATCCAGTGGCAAGCAATTACAAGTGGATGATGTGTGAGTGAATACACTGTGTATAGATGTTTAAGGAAGAATGATACGGATGTGTTTGTGTGTGTGTGTATAATATAAGAATCACATATCAAAATACATAGAAAAAAAGTCTTATTTTAATGCAATAAACTTATTAAATTCCCGATGGAATAAGGTATAACAAGGCATTCTGATTTTATATTTTACTAGCTGACCCACGCAACTTCGTCTGCATCACATAAGAAAGATACGTTTTCCCCGTTTTTGCAACATTTTTCATTGATGCTCCACTCCTATTGGTAGTAGCGTGATGTTATATAGCCTATAGCCTTCCTCGATAAATGGGCTATCCAACAATAAAATAATTTTTCAATTTGAACCAGTACTTTTATTGAATAATTTTCGAGGAAAATTTTACCGTCCGTAAGTAAAACGAATCGTTTCTTGATTACAGGAACGCGGCATGAGTAAGCAAATCTTGGAAGTCAATTTTAACCTACTTCTACTTGTCGTATGGAAATGAAACTTTCTATGTAAATGTAGTTTGAATGACAATACTATAATTTGACATCTTGGAGCTGATCTGATGATAGAGTCAGGAGGTGGATAGTGGAACTCTTCAGTGGTTACTAGTAAACTCCTCGAGTTTGGGCTCATATGATGCGTTTTGACGAGTCCAACAGATTGGGCTTGGTGACGAGGGTCCGATGATGAAGCCACGAGGTGAACAGCGGAATAATTTTTACTTTTTAATTAGATTTTACTTAACTATTATTTATTAAATAAAAACAAATTGATTTATTTTACGGTCGAGTGCCGTATTCGGGTTGTTCTCGAATATTTAAATGTAACGCGACTCTATTCATTTATATGTAAATATCTAAGATAAATTCTTTTTAAATCGTATGGTTATTGAGTCTACTTTGTAAACATTATTATTTAAAAATGTTAAACTCAATCGCTCCACCATGTATAAGTGCTTTCACTTACTTGAGAAGTGGTAAATAAAATTGTATCTAATATTATAAAGCAGAAAATAAGGTGAAGATTTGTATAATACTAATTGGGTTGTTTGTTTAACCGAAACTATTGAATATCCGAAATAAAAATATATCCGAAACAGTAACTATAAGTATAAAAGTTTGGAACAATTTCGGATAGAGGTGACATCCAAATAATTTATTTTACTTTAATATATAGGTACACTATGCAAGTACATATAATTATTAAGTACCTTTTCCGACCATTGCTTGTAAGGCAATTTTTTTATGATTTTACTACCCAATGATAAACTAGAAATAATGCCAAATTATTACTTATCTGTATTTTCCTATTTATATTCCTTCAAAATCTAATATTCGTAACTGAAACTATCCGAAACTGTCATTTGATATCCGTAAGGGATTGTCTATTAATCACGTGAGGCCCGAAAGGGGGGAGTGTAGTGAGATATCACGTGTATTTATTTTTTCGTAGAACGCGCTATTATATGTGTATTTAAACATAATATTCCGAAAATGTTTAACATATTTTGAAAAAAAAATACACGTGGTTTTGGCTAGGGGGGTGGTGTAAGTCTAAAATCAATTAGGGTAAATCAAAAAATGCTTAAAAAACATCAAGTGATTAATGGACGACCCCTAACTGTATCCGAAACCGATATAACATTATTAATATATCCGTTTCGGGACCCAAATGCGATAGTTCATATCCGTAACATTCCGAAAGCGCAGCATTCCTTCTAAGGTTCTGACAGACCTGTTTATTGATTAAGCATTAAGGCGTGTCTGTGAATGAATTTTGTCATTGATTGGCCTCTTGGGCTAGTAGTTAGTGATCCTGATTGCTGAGCCAGAGGTCGTGCATTCGATTCTGACCAAATAATTGTGTGATGAGCATGATCATTTGTTCTGTGTCTGGGTGTCATTTATCTATAATATGTATGTATTTAGTAATATACAAGTATGTTTATCAACAGTCTGAAATACTCGGAGAAATACAATGCAAGCATTGCTCACTGCCGGGTTTCTGTGAGGCCGTGGTATCACTCTTTTCGAGCCGGCCTGCGAAGCATGGCTATTCCACTTACAAAATTGAGGAGTTTTAGTGATATCAATAAAACATGTTGGATCAGAAAGTATTTTTCTTTTTAAATCATGTGAAACAGCTAACCGGCTACAAAAAGCTACATTTGTCCAGTATATGTCTTGACCGGCATGGTCCAGAAAGTATATACAATCACAGTTCAAGCTATACTGGTCCTTGAAATAAAAGAAAACATTCAAACTAAATTAATTATAGTCGAAGTTCGACCACCAGGTGATCTTTAGTTTTATAAAAATTATAAAACAACTAACTGCGTCACGCGATTTTATAAGTAAGTCTCGATGCCATGTTAATATCGAGATGAAAAGTAGCCTATGCGTTAATCCAGGTCTCCAGCTATCTACATACCAAGTTTCATCGCAATCGGTTCTGTACTTTTTGCGTGAAAGAGCTACAAACATCCATACATCCTCATAAACTTTCACGTTTATAATATTAGTAGGTTGGCTTCTGACGTCATTGACTTAAGTTAAATTATTCAAGATGTTGAATTATGTATTATTTGGCGAAAATCTGTTTAACTAGTAATTCAGGAAGGAAACTTTGACTGGCCTGTTGGCCTAGTGGTTAGTGACCCTGACTGCTGTGCCATAGGTCGTGGGTTCAATTCCCACTCGAGTCTGGGTGTTCTTTATGTCCGTTGTTTGTATGTTTGTAAAGTCCCCCGCGACACAGGAGTAATTCCTAATGCGGGAGTTGTCTATTAAAAAAAAAAAAAACCCACCACCGGCCACATCAGGTAGGCAGTCACCCAATCCAAGTCCGAGTCCATTTTACAGTTTGATGGAGTGCCCATCATGGCCCACCTGTCGCACATAATCTACATGGATACCTGTCACTAAAGACTATGGTTCTGTCAGTATTCGCAGTGAAACTGCATGAATTTCATCCTCTTTTTACAAGGGTGGTGATTGATACCAAAAACTTGAGTTGAGTTAATAAGAGAAGTACAGCACTCTCCCATTTCGCAGAAGACACACTATGTACCAGAGTACACTTAACGGTGTCCGACCTAAATGAGGACAGGCTTCTGAGATGAAGAAAGCTCGTTGTTTAGCAGAAACAGGTCTAAATGCGGCGTGGTGGTGCGTCATTACCACGTTGTCCAACAGCTTCGCACGGTACGGCGAGGTCATTCGTCTTCTTCAGGTGACCAAATGTTGTCCCGTACACTCCCGTAAATAGGTTGCCATGGCAAAACAGCGATATAGTCATAGTGTCTGTGGATACGTAAAAAAAATACAAAGTATATATCCCTAGCAGCGCCCCGCGGTTTCACCCGCGCAAGTCCCGACCCCGTGGGAATATCGGGAGAAAAAGTAGCCTATACGTTAATCCAGGTCTCCAGCTATCTACATACAGTTCAGTGGTTTGCGTGAAAGAGTAACAAACATCCATCCATACATCCATCCAAACTTTCACATTTATAATATTAGTGGGATAATATCAAACCAAACAGTTCAGCCTGTGACCACGGCCGGTGCAACCTGGTCGAAACGTCAGGCAATTCAAAATAGTGTAAATACATAATTAAGTACAAACAGTTCATTCTTGGAAGAACGGAACTCACAATTTTCAACATGAAGGCAGGCTCTGAATGTAAACATTTAAACCAAGATCCGCAGTCAAATCACCTTCTAAAGAGGTTAGAATGATCAGATATATATCTAAATAGATAGATATATGTCATAAAATTAATATTCATGTGTCATATATTTCAAACCCGAAATCCTTCGAATAAAAACATCATGTACCTACCTATTCGGCAGATTAAAAAACATGATTTGATTAACACAAAAACGATGCATTTCAAAACTTGAAGTCTTCAAATGTTTGATTCCATTATTTATTGACTACCAGCGAGTCGACAAACTTCAAAGTTCCACGAATACTGTTAAGTCACAAACTTCACAAAGTTTTTTTCCGACCATAGACAATATAGACATTCCCACAACTCACGCTTGACCGATAATTCGCAACAATGGTTGAATGTCGATCACAATCTATTTTTTTTAAGCTATGGGAGCTTATTTTCACTTTTAAAGACAATGACAACCAAAGTATAGTTTAAATTGTGCTGGGAACTCTGTTTTGTTTAATTATAGGGTCGTTACCGACTAATCTACAATAAGAATAGTGGTTAGCATTCACGGAGAACTTGAGTAGTTAATATCTATAAATAAATACTTGAAAATAGTTCTTTAAGCAAATTTCGAATTTTCGAAAGCTTAAATTTATAAACAATTTTTTTTTTATGTTATAGGGGGTATAACCAACAGAAGGGTCATCTTATGGTAAGGGACTACCGTCGCCCAAGGACAATATGTGTTACAAACTAAAAAAATATGAAAATTGGCTACATGAAGCTACAAGTGTCCAGTATATCTGTTGACCTGCCGTGGTACGGAGTCTTTACATAACAATTTAAGTTGTACTCAGAAATAAAACAAAACATTTATTATGGTCGAAGTTCCACCACCAGGTGATATATTCATACGTAAAGAGTTTTCGTTCAACCCTTAAGCAAATTTCGCGAACTTAGGAATGTCAAATTTGGAATACTACGTAGTGTGGGTGTGGGAGATAAACCACGGCCAACGTCTGTGAAAGAATCGCAATCCTTAAAGAAAAGAATGGTTGCAGCTCTATTTTTTACTAAGAGAGAAATGTTATATATTTATACCAGCTGTCCCGCGCAACTTCGTCTGCTTTGTAAATTTTCCTATCTATCCCTATCGCAGTGCCATCTACCGGGTCCAATTGTAAATCTAAACCATTCCCGAATCCACGTGAAGACACACAAAAAATTTCATTAAAATCGGTCATTATTCCTGTAACCCTATCGCAGCGCCATCTACGGGGTTCAATTGTAAATCTAAACCATTCTCGAATCCACCCGAAGACACACAAAAAATGTCGTTAAAATCGGTCCAGCTGTTTAGGAGGAGTTCAGTGACATACACACGTACAGAAGAAATATATATATATAAGGAAAGATATGTGTGTTTACGTATGCATGATATTTATGTAAGTGGTAAAATATTACATAGTATATTTAGTGTGGTTAGATAATACTTTGTTTTATAAAGTAATTTTAGTTAAAACGCACCTACTTCCTGTTTTCTCTGCATCACCCAATGGTTGACTGGTAGAGAATGCCTTAGGCATTAAGTCCGCCATTGTACCCAATGTGCATATAGTGTAAATTAATAAATGTTGGCTATGGTTGTCCTTGATAAAGGGAAAACTATTTCTGCTGAATGGCATACAGAAAAATGTTAACTTTAAGTATTAGAAGACTCGATATTTGGCTTCTGCATCACGAAAACGCCCCTGCACATCAAACCAGCAAAACTACGGCCTATTTACCAGCTAGAATCAAATTGCTGGGACACCCTCCTTATAGTCCGAATTTAATTTAGCGCCATGCGACTTTGCACTATTAGCGTATGTAAAAATACAACTGAAGAAGAAGAAGAAAGAAAGAAAATACGTTTATTCTGGTACAACTAAACGAGACGCTAACAGAGTGAAACAGTTATCAAATTCTAAACATATAGCTGAGTTTTAGGAGATGTACCTAGCTTAAGTTTACAAGACGAGAAGTAGTCATCTCGCGGTCGCACCAAAATGGGAGCCCAGTTTAGCTTTGTGCCGGGCACTGGTGGGTGCCTGACGCTGGTTTTCAACTGGGCCCTGAAAGGACGTTCTTCGATGAGAAACTTATAGGAGATATGCGACTGTGTTTCAGAGAGATACTGGAGCAACGTGTTCAGCATCTGGTTTACACGTATGAAGACCTGTATTACTGCCAATGAAAACTGCTTCGAAAAAAAAAATTACAAGGTACTACAAAACTTATGTAGCGCCTTAGTATGTGGAAGAGGGTCGTTCGTCATCTCGTCAACAACAAACTTGGCCCATTGGGATGAATTGACGAATTTCAAAATTAATAAAAGTTTTAAAGAATTTCACAGACTTACTCAACATATTATGAGTACGGTTAGTGTTACCATGGAACTTACGAACATACATATTATTAAACTAATAATATTCATAAGTTATGAATCGTATATAAGACTAGAAAGTAATTACTGTTTACCACACTAAAATGTGTTGTATGAATATTTACATAATTAATGTTACGTTATAGTGGACGAGAAGGTTTATTATTGCGTAATGTAATCTAAGTACAGTAATAATGACAATAACTACATCTTACGAGGGTCGTCAGTTTTAATTAAAGTTTATTATTTTCGTTTAGGTATTAATGTTAGTGTTCCCTGGCTCGAAAGACCATTTGTTTGCTGACTTTTAAATTATTTACAACCAGTGCGCCAGTTACAATCGCGATTCTGGTGATGATATTCACGTGTTATGATACTTTAAACCCACTCGTTTCCCATTCACAACACCAGTTTCACACAAAATCAATTTTCCAACTCACGGGGCTCTAGTTACTCTTCTCACTGTCACAGAAGGTTCTAGGTGTGTTCCCTAACAAGGGCCTCCAACTCAAGCAAAAATCAGCTGAACGATATCTCTTCTTTGAATAACAGATTTATAATTTTCAACCCAAACACTTTAACTTAGATATTACAATATTGAAATAAAACTATTTTTAACGGATACTATCGCAATTTATTTGGTGTTATTTTACTACTTACACTGATCCCGACGTTTCAGTTGCATTTCAGCAGCCATGGTCACGGGTAGACTAAGATGGTGGTCGTCTCATGTATCGAAGTGCAAAGTTATCTCAAAGCACCCGAGGTTTGTTGATTGTTGGTGTTACTATTTACGCAGAATGAGCTCAAAGTGTCTTGAAGCCTTGCTGTGTTTTGTATTTTCTTGGGTTTGAGTAAGTGGATAACCGGATCCCAAGCTGGTGGTACGTTCCAACCATCTTCTCTATTAAAATTAGGGTGTTTTTTAATTTCAATAGCCTCACGGAGCATCCTTGGTAGGAATCGGTGTCCTTTCGCGAGTACCTGTGGTTTATCGAAACGCAGGTAATGGTTGGTCCCTTGTTGCACGTGTTCACACACAGCAGACTTCATCGAGCGTTGGTGTTTTATGTCAGCAATGTGTTCTTTGACGCGGGTGCTAATGCTTCTCTTGGTTTGACCAATGTATGAGAGCCCACAGTCACAGTCTATTTTATAGACCCCTGCATCTTGTAGAGGTACTTGGCACTTGACAGATGGTAAAAATTGACTTATCTTCGTTGGCGGCTTGTAGTATGTATTGATTGAAGCTCGCTTCAAGATGTAGCCAATCTTGTCAGTAACTCCTCGTACATACGGTAGAATGGCAGGCTGGCGCTCGACAGTGGCTGGCTTTTCTTGGGATCTGTGACGGAGGCGCGGTAGTGGGAGCTTGTTGTCTTGCAGTACGTGCTTGACATGTGCCAGCTCAGCGTCCAGGTGTTTCTTGTCACAGATCCCACGGGCTATCTGAAATAAAGACATCCCCACAGAAGCTAGCTGTTTTGGATGGTGGTGATATTCACCGTTTAAGTACCTATCAGTATTGGTCTTTTTTCTATACACGTGTAAATAGTAAAATAACACCAAATAAATCGCGATAGAATCCGTTAAAAATAGTTTTATTTCAGTGTGTAACATTCGCGTAAACTTTCGAAAATATCATATTACAATATTCTTGAAATAAATTATCGTGACTTGTATGTGCGTCTTTATTTGAATCAAAGTTTCCCATATATCCTAATGCTCGGTTCCTATAATGAAGAAACGATTCGTTTTAATTTTCAACGCAAATTTTACCGTCCGTAAGCAAAACGAATCGTTTTTTGATTATAGGAACCGGGCATAACAGGATAACTCGCTGGTTTGCGAGAATATCGACATAACTCAAAATTCAGTCGAATTGTACTAAGTATGCCACACGATCATAAATCTTTGATATTTTATGGTGAACAGAGATGCAACGCCGATTTCGTGATAACGTTCGTTAGAAAGCGACAAGTTCATTATATATTTAGAACAAAATACTTTAGCGGAAATCACAAATTATTGCCATTCTCTAAAATCAATAATTTTTAGTTATGTCGTTATTCTCGCAAACCATCGAACTGATATTTACTTTTTGTTTACAGGTATGCGACCCTGACCTAATCGAGCTATAACATACACTCCCCAATTCATCCGTGTCCGGTATAAGCAATATCTTGTTCCTTCCATTAACTATTAATTAATTAATTATTAAGAAAAAAACTTACCTTTCTCTTTCCCGATTGACGGCAATAGGGTTGCCCCCTATTACGTGAATGGGACCAAATTATAGAGGGCAAAATGTGGGTGTTTAATGTGCTTCTGCCTACCCCTTTATGGATACAGACGTGAGTGTATGTAAATCTACTGAAAAGAGTATGTATGTATATCTAATGAAATGAGATATTAGTAGGTATTAATTGCCGACGACAGATAAAATTCTTGTCAACGCTTAGAGTTGTCGACGGCAACCTTTTAACTTTTATTTTCACAATTTTATAGCTGTACTAATAATTAATTTAATAGAAGTTACCTAATGTATATATCTCAGTCATCATGACATCGTGTTTTTGTTATACTCCTAGCCCCATCTAACGAATATGCGATGAACTAATAGGTCTTCGAGTGTTAAGTGAGTGAAGTGAAAGAGGCGCTTTCAACTCAAAATATATTAACTCTGACCTTAAAATTAAATAAGCATATATGTCACTACCTACTGTTTTATTAGAAGAGATCTATAGATGTTATTTAACAAAAGAATATAAAACTAATCATTTCGATCTTTCTGGGTAAAGATTTAGATAGTTTTGTCTCATCTAAGCTCTAGTTGTTAGTTGCTTCTAGCCTATATTTGTCTTAGTTCTTTAAACTCAATTGTAGAGGTTAATAATAATAACTAGAGATCGCGTGGTGGTCTAATTTCGACCATGGTTTATTTCATTGGCCAATATTACTTGACCTGTCATTGTATAGACTTTTGTACCATGACAGGTCAAAATATATACTGGACACTCATAGCTGTATGTACCCGTTTTTGCATTTTTTTTTTAACTTTGTAGCAAATATTGTTCAAAAATTTTAGCATTCGTCACTTCTTCTCTGTATAAACTATAAGTGTGCGAAATTTCATACTCCTCCGTCCGCCCAATTTTCGTAAAAAGGGATCCAAAGTTTTCGCTTCACGTATCACGTACCTTAACTTACAGAGTTTAAAATAACTATATAAAGTTAAGGCCCCTGGCGGGTATAGGCCTCCTCCAACAGTTTCGCGGCTTTTCTTGACTTTGCTTTCTTAGACCAGTCATTTCCAGCATATTTAATGATTTCGTCTACCCAGCGTTCCTTAGTACGGCCTCTAGCTCTCTTAGTTGCTAGTTGTTTCTAGCCTATATTTGTCTTAGTTCTTTAAACTCAATTGTAGAGGTTAGTCTTCCTAAATTTTGTATTAAACTCAAATCAGACAGGAGCAAGTTTTCAAATACCTTTATACAGTGGCGTAATAATAGGGTGGCAGAGCGCGCAAAATACCACGGGCCCATGGCTCTAGGGGGGCCCCGACCTCAACACAAAGACCCTAAGCACACAAGGTACTTGTGCCGCATCCGATGATTTGGCCACTGGCCGCAGATGGTACAGTTACACCACTGCCTTTATAGTAAAATCAGAATTAAAAGTTTATCATTAATGTAACATAGTATACATAGATTATTGGTAAATTGTTTTTTAAATTATGTCGCTAAAAGATAATATACGATACATGAGATTTTAAAACGATATTAACAGCATGTGAAGAGTTTACCGTAATTTCAACTAGTTTCTCAACCGGCTCGTTGGTCTAGGGGTATGATTTTCGCTTAGGGTGCGAGAGGTCCCGGGTTCAAATCCCGGACGAGCCCAATCTTTTGTTACATAAATGAATGTTTATGATTTTCGCTTAGGGTGCGAGAGGTCCCGGGTTCAAATCCCGGACGAGCCCAATCTTTTGTTACATAAATGAATGTTTTTTTTTTGTTTGCATATTTTGTTAGCATTTCCGATACACACTGATTTAATGCTTCATTATTTTGTTGTACTAGAACCGTGGGAGTTACAGCGCCATCTAGTAACTGATTCTGTGCAGTGCATTAATTTTAGAACACATCACTAGGTGTCGCTACTAGTTTGGTTAGATGAAAGTGAAATGTGTTTAGGTGAAACATCAATAATAAAATGAGTGACATAATTGGTTTTAATTTGTTGGGGTTGAGTAGTAACTATTTAGTTCTATTTGTTATTAGAACGTAATTTTTTTTAAAAGGCTATGCGGGAGCATTAGATAATAATATATTTCAGTGTCGCGGGGGCTTCACAAACATTTAAACAACGGACACTAAGAACACCCAGACTCCGGACAACTATTTGTGAGTCACACAAATATTTGTCCCGTGTGGGATTTGAACCCACAACACTCGACGCGGCGTGGTGTGTAATTGGTTACTGTTGGTAAAATTCAAATTTTGATCCATTGATCCCATGCCATAGATTCTATGGCGTTTCATTGTTTGTTATTAGTTCATACAAAATGTAATAGATGGCGCTAGTTTCTGGACATATATTTTATTTTTCCGTAATTATATTTAACACCTTTGACGGCATTGATGCACGGTAAAACTCGAATGAGTTTATGTTGCATCTTTATGTATATAATCTGTACCTGTCTTTTGATAAAACAAATAAAAAAGAAATAAGTAGGTTCTTTTCATTTTTTCTAAAATATCAAAAGTGGATAAAGCGTGTGTAAAGATTACTCACCAATAAGGCTTGTATGGTAGTGTAACAAAAGGGAAATAAAACAAATTAAATATATCTTTTTGATATTATACATTTATTTAACTAATATTTAATTTCATAGCAGTAAAGTAACTACTTTCACAACACACTTTTTTCAAGCAAATAAAAAACAAAATGGTCGCCATCGGTTTATTTTAGTTATCGCTGTCATGTTTTCATGCATTATTCTTGTTTGTTTTGAAATCTTACTACAGATTTCAAAACAAAGAGGTTTAATAATAAATAAAGACACATTTGTTTATGAAAAATCATAAACATTTAAATGCTGGACATAAAATAGTCATCCGCCGGACATGGATCGTTTGATTCAATGGGTTTGTATCTATAAATCTTTCCCTTAGTGCCTATTACTATATTATTCTTATGATCGAATACCATTCCCGTTATTTTGAATCCTAAATGACCAATTTTTACTGGCAATATACTCTTCGTGAACAATCTAAACAAGGATCCTTTGACCGCCACAATTGCTTCATCATTATTGTTTAATTGAAGAATATATTTTAATTCTCTAGTAAAACCTTTATACTGAATCGGTTCATAGAAATCTACAGAGAAAAAGTAAAGTCTTCCATCGATGTATTCATAGAAGGCATTGCCTTTACTGTCCATTACAAAACTGTAAGCCTTTGGTACTCTCTCGCATCTTTTGACTGCTGCAGAACCGTTTACGAATCGGAAAATATCATGATTTGGTCCAGTTGTTATATACATTTGATTGTCAGTTTTGTCAATAAATATACTCCGGACATCATCGTCTCCAATTGGTCTCTCAGCTGTGATTTCTGTTCTTGAATAATCATACGTCACTAGCCCCTGATTCGTGCCAATAAATATGGTATTACTGACTGGGTCCACGGCTACACATTGGCCCTGCAATTCATCCGAAACAGGCAGTTCCTTGATCCCTAAAGAACCATGTTTTAAAAGATGTATTCCTTTCGTATAATTCCTTTTATGGAGAATGAAGAATATGTTGTCGGTCCTAGGGTCTATAACCATTCCTGTGGGGAAGCCGTCGATGGTGGCAATTAGCTGTCGTTTGTAGTACTCGTTACCTATTTTGATCCTTTCGCATTTTTCAGTGTAGCAGCCATGGATCAAAATGGCGAATAATGGAAGGACAGTTGTGAGCTTTGTCATTGTAAAGTTGGTTTCATGACCACATTTAGCGTGCCTGTAAAAATGAGAAGCTGGTTTAAACATACATTTATCTTTTGGTAGTTGATCAGTAGTTTTTATTAGTTAAATCCTAGGTAAAGACTATATTTTTTGTAGAAGTATACTATACATATTTGATACTAATTGCAACCCGCATTTTTTTACAACTTTTACAGGAAAACAATTTAAAAATTGTAAGATTGTTTCCCTGTAAAAGTTCTAATACATTATCTTCGTGTAACTCTAACAGTGTATGCAGTGCACGCTAAGAAAGCTCACTTTTTCGAGTTATTAGACACTTCACATATATAATAACACATTTTATAAAACAAAGACCCCCGCCGCGACTGTCTGTCTGTTCGCGACAAAATGAAAAACTGAACGGATTTTCATGCGGTTTTCACTAATAGACAGAGTGATGCATGAGGAAGGTTTAGGTATAATTTGTTAAGTTTTTGGAAATATGTTGATGATTGCTGAAGATGTCTGTGTCCGTGGGAAACCGGGGCGGGTTGCGGGTTAGTATCGTTATATTTTATTGATAGGAGTTATTTCCTATGTGTTATTTTGATGTAAAGTTTCATCAAAATCTGTTAAGTAGTTTCTGCGTGAAAAGTAACAAACATCCATTCGAACTCCCCATATTACTTTTACTGAAAGCGACTTTGGCGAATAGTAATTAAAAATTTGTAAACAGTTATGATAGGAGTACCGTAGTTATTACGCAAACAAACCGATAAGATCAATAATAAAATCCCTAAAGACTGTCCAATTTTCTTCTACGTGAGATATTACTATATATATTGCTCAGTCCCGATTAGCAGAGAATACAGTAGAGATATAGAGAGAGAGATGAATTGGGCAAGATCGGGTTTGCCGTCTCTGGATTCTTTTGAAGCCGTGAAAATGGTTTGTGACAAAATTTCCATTCGGCCTAAGCCGCATCTCTGATTCTCGAAAACCTCGGGACTACGAGGAAAAAACCTCTATGTGATGGTTTTTAAATATTAAAGTAATTTATAACCTACACATTTTTGTGGTCAAATCCGCATCATAAATCAAATAAATAAAAAGCTAACAAAACTATACAATTAAATATGGCGAATGAATAAATTTCCAAGACTTTATTTATTAATATATCCATACTAATACTATAAATGCGAATGCGAACGAAACTGTCTGTTTGTTACGTTTCACGCTTAAGCTGCTGAACCAAACTTAATGAAGTTTGGTATAGAAATGTACAGGACCTTCGGTAAGGATATAGGCCACTTATTGTCAAGAAAATAATACCTAATTGTAAAGGGTGAAATTGAGGATTAAAATTAGTTTGAGAGACCAATACTTGTGACCGTTAAAATAATAATCATAGAATAAGATAAGACAAACCCGCAAAATCTTAAAGAGATCTCGCGTGAAGAACTCTTTAATTTATTTTGATTTAATATTATTTTAGCGTAGACGACGCGACCTTTAGAGGACGGTTCCTCTAAAGGTCATTTTTGTTTTATTTATCACGGCTTTCAACCAATTTGGTAATTGCAATACAAAACCGGTTCGTTCTAGTAAGGATGCCTTATGGTCGATCGGTGTTCGGTCTAATGACTATTAAGTTATTCATCCGAGCCTTGTCTGTTTCTGGTATGATGTACCAGGTCGAGGTCCATGTTATGGGAAGATAAACGGAAAACGTTTCCAATTTACACAGAGTATACGTCTCACGGTTGACATGATGTCCACTAGAAACCGCCACTAAAACCCGAAATTTTTGGACTCACGGCAGTATTTGATTGAATAAGTCAGATGTTGTCGTCATGAAAGGACATTACTCTGCTCCACGCGCTGCTTCTAAAAGCAATATTTTTTTTAACTCAATTCTTTTGAGGGTCCACGTATTTTTTGTCATATTAGTTACTTCGGGTAAAGAAAATTCTTTCGTTATCATAAAAATGTTATTAAAATATAAATTCCAAACCGTAAAGTCCAAAAAATTATAACACAGTCCTTGGTTCTTTCAGCCTATTTAACTTATCTTCAACAGAACTACTTCTTCTTCTGTTTTTCTTCTATATTCAGGCTACTTGATATCCACACTGTTAACAATAAATCTAATTAAAAAATATAATGTAATTACCTCTTTAAGATCCGTCTGCTCACCTCTCGGTTGTTACAACATACGCGTTCGTTGTTGGCCAATGAATCTCTTTATAAAACATTTGCCATTGTATCATATGTCATTATGCTTGTAAACATATACCCGTGTTGATATTCTGATGCCAACATATATAGGATGATGATCTTTTAGTTGTCCCAGCCTCTGATCACTTAGCAGTGTTGTACTATTTTATATCAACGCTACTTGTAAGTGGTGATCCGATACGTGAGAGTGCTGCTAATAGCTGACTCCCTGAGTGGGACCATACGCGCTCCGTGAGACGTGCACCCAAACCGTAACTGTTTATAAAATATAATGACCTTTTGGCACTACATCAGTATTAAACTTCATTCATTGATTGCTAGAGTTGCTTTTTATTCAAATCTTAATGCAAACCAGTTGTTGTACTATTAATTAATCTTTTGTTACGCTTAAGGTGATTTCACAAAATTTTCTCGTATGTCTCTTGTATACTCTTCAAAATATTAACTACATATTATTTTATTTTATTTTATATTATTAGTTCTATGGGCATCCCTGGTAATAGTCATGAGGGATAACCTCACCTCTCCGGGGCTAATGGTGAATGGTATGTCCACAAAACCACACGATGATCCATCACAAGTGTTTCTGCCGCAAGACTCGGGCATACCTTAAGAAGGAAACTTATATGAAGCGAATGAAACTCCTAATATAACGTTCATAGGCTATAGCAATCTTTCTCAATGAAGCGGGCCTTATGTTTAATTGCTAGCTGAAAAAGCAACGTCCTGTACAATTATCAAAATGAATCAATTGTCTAATAGTGATGTAATTTTTGTAATTGTTCCTAGAAGAATAAGCATTCAATTGAGAAAATAACCCTATTGGGCTGGGCATTACTTCATTACGTTGTGACCCTTTGTTGGTGTTGGAGCCTAGACGAGTGGAAAATCAAACATTTTAGTTTCAAAAGGTATGTTAATATTTTGAATCATAAATCTTTCAATTTAAATGCTGCTCCTAACCAGATCCCCTAGCATGATTTTATTGTTTCAAAAGAAAATATTACTCTCAATGTAATAAGGTCTACAAAGATCGGATAAGAGAGAGTAGTAGTAAGAGGGATTAAGATAAATACTACTACTAGTAAAAAATTACTGCGGTGATGTGGTTTGGCTTCAACTTCAACTTTTCGTTTGTAGCTTTGTGGAGTTACCACAATTTTGCCAATGTCATGTAGGTATACGGAGGACAAACTTTCAAAGGATTTTATGTAGAGCTGTGGTAGAGCCAAAAAAATGTGGTTTGGCATGCTATACTATGCTTTAAATATCGTTCCACTTTATTATATCTGACATTTGTGATGGCATAACTTTAGAACAACAAAAGAAGATTTATGACTTTCTTTTAAGGAGTATTTAATTGTCTATTAAACACAAATTATTTCACGGCTCTCGAATACACTATGGTATGTTGGAATCAAATCGACTAAAACTACACAAAGACCAATCACTACTGTTTCGGGCATACCCTCATAGATTAATTAGAGTAAATGAAATAGCAGTAAATAAGGCTCAATTTAAAAGAAAACAGTTAATAATATAGATGGAGGAGAATCCTGGTATGGATAAGGATTAACTCTTTGTATTGCATTAACTAACGAGAAAACACAAATGGAAGAAATAAGAGTACTGTAAGTATCCAGGGCCTATTTTTTTACAAAAACATATTCATAGAGTACCAATACGTTCTAGATTTTCGATATAAAAATAGTTGTAAATGGTAACTTCAATAACCATAAAAACATTAAATTAACCCTAAGCCCTAACCCTTCCCTCTCCCTTATTCCCATCTTCCCCCCCCTCTTCCCACTCTTCCCCCTCCCCCCCTCTTCCCACTCTTCCCCCCTCCCCCTCTTCTCCTACTCCCGCCTTAAAGGGCAGCAACGCACTTGTGACTCTCGAGTTGCAGGTGTCCATGGGTGGCGGTAGTCATTTACCATCAGGTGACCCGTCTGCTCGTTTGCCCCCAATACCATAAAAAAAAAAACTACTAACTATACAAAGAACAATCGAAAATGAAACCAATAATAATGTAACTATCTTTTATTTAAATATCTCTAACTTATTATCTTAACATTCGTCTGTAGAATACCTGTAGATGATACCATTCGAAGAAAGATAAAAATTATCTCCATCAAAAGCTATCCCAGCTGGCACATAATCTAAGTCCATGAGCTTAGTAGGTATTAGGCTTGTTGGTCTCAACAAATAAAGTCCATCATTTGTAGCCAAAATAATTCGACCATAGCTATCAGTAACGATCACTCTCGCAGAGTCTTTCGGAATACCGACAAATTCTATTGGTTCTTGAAATCCTTTAAGCAACATTTTAACATATTTAGATGTACATTCGTAGTAGATATTATCGTCATCATCAGCAGCTAGAATAAAAGCGCAAGGAATATGTTCTACTTTTTGTTTTTCATTCTTTTCTACATCAATAATGTATACTTCGTTATCTGGAAACGTAATAGCATATAATTTATCTGTTTTATTTGGCTTAAATAGGTGAACTATATCTTCATCTTTATTGCTTAGGAATTGAGCTTTATCTGAACTATTAAGAAAGTAAAGGCCATCATCACTTGCTATGTAAACCTGTTGTTTTTGTACATCTACAGCTGCTGCTTGACCATTGATATTGTCAATTTTTATTGGTTCGTTCTCTCTTAGTAAGTACTGGTCCATTTTTGTCTGAACTTGGTCGTTTTGTAGACTTTCCAAGTCTATTAAAGTGAAGTGTAAATTTTTGTTTGCTGGGTTAAATGCTAGGTTCGTTGGCAGTCCCTTGATGGTGAGGATTGCAGTCTTCGTGTAGTCCATCCCATCGTAACGGTGTAAACAGTTCTGGGTTAGAACTGATGGTAGTATCAGAAATAGGAGGAATAGCATCTTGATCTGTAACCAAAAGAAAATAATTTTCAGATATATGTCAATTTTATTATTTTTAATTTTCGCGACTTTTATTAGACGGGTATCGGGATTTGATTTGACGTGTAGCCTGCTAATCGCACGATTGATGCAATTCGATCTATTTATTTATAAGAATTAGGTTTTATCATCGTTTTTATAATTGTGATCATATCATCTCATCTCTGTGATCTCTCTTCATTTATACGAAGTCCACTGTTGAGCACAGGCTTCTCTTATAACATACAACTGTCTTGCTTTTACCAAGCTTAAACGTAAATGCGTTCATACTTAGTTAACTGACTTATTTCTAAACCTAACTGACATTTTTTTAATTCTTAAAGATCTTTTGCCCGCGGTTTCACTCGTGTTCGTGTTAATGTAGTTTCTTTACAATAAAAACTTTCGTGACTGGTATTCATGTTTATTAAAGACGCGTCCTGCCGCGACGGTGTCTGGCGTCACACTCACACCGTCACAACACCGTCGCAGCAAGACGCTTCACTCCTTGAAAAAGGCCCCCCGTCGGGTTCGAAACTAGTCGGGCATCTCCGAAATACAAACGTGAGTAACACCGTATAGTCTTTTATAAATGTAGTTTTTCTCAATCAATTCAGGAATTTCTCAAAAAAATATTTTTTTTTTGTATCCCCGTCAATGTGTATGTACACAAAATTTCACGCTGTGAGTATTCTGTTGTTTTCTTTATTATAATTATGAACTTTGCTGTTTAGCACAATTTTTTGAAAAACTAACAAGTATGTACTTTTTTGTATGAATATGTTGAAACTGATCTGATGGTAAAGCCAGAGGTGGATAGTGGAACCCTTCAGATATTATTAGTAAACACCTCGAGTATGGGCTCCTACTATTCGTTTCGATGAGTCCAACTGATTAGGCTTGCAAGGCTTAAGTGGCTTGGTAGTATAAGATGGTCGGATGATGGAAAAATCAGTAGGACAGAAGAACTCTTTTTTTCAGTAATAATTCGGTTCGCTATTGGGTCGTGTATTTTGGTTTTCTCTAAACTATTTTTTATAAGCAACTAAATTTCCAAATAAAAATACGCCCCACCTGGTGGTAAGCGGGCATCGGTACTTATAACTACTCGTAACATAACTTCAGTGGTGTCTCTTATGCGTTCCAATCTTATTACCTCTTACTATAAAGCTATATTGACCCTTCTCAATCAGCAATAATTCTTTAAAAAAAAAACCGACTTAAATAAAAACTATTCCATAAAAGACTTATAATATGTTTTTCTTATCGATGCCGTTATCAGAATTGGAACCACACGGTACGCACCAACTTTCAAATAAAAAAAGAATCATCAAAATCGGTTCACACAGTCGAAGGTTCTGAGGTGACAAACATAAAAAAAAATATCCGTGCAGTCAAGTACACTTACTCCGTGCTCAAGGAGTAGGCAGATGTTTTTTTTATGGTATAAGGGGCAAACGAGCAGACGCGTCATCTGATGGTAAATGACTACCGCCGCCCATGGGCACCTGCAACTCAAGAGTCACAAGTGCGTTGCCAACCTTTAAGGTGGGAGTAGGGGAAGGTTGGAAGAGAGGGGGAGGGGGGGGGAGGGAAGGGTTAGGGGCCTCCGGTAACATCACTCAGTCGGCGAAAAGCAATGCAAGCATTGCTTCGCCGTCGGTTTTCTGTGGGGCCGTGGATTCACACCGGTCGAGCCGGCCCACATGGCGAAGCATGGCTCTCCCACGAATGAACTAAACACCCACACTTTTCCTAATTTAATTTCAACACGTCTCTGAATACCTTTTTAATAGCTCAGAGAATATATCTGTATCTGCTACAATATCAATCAATCAATCAAATCAATCAAAATCATTTATTTCAATTAAACCATTATAGGTATTTTTGAATTGTCAGGAGTAGTAGTCAGTTAGACTAAGTCAGTCGTGAAGCTAATTGCCTGTTCCAATAAGTAGACCCTGTGGAGAAGAACAGGCAAGAAACTCCAAGGACACTCTTTTTCAACATCTTTTTTACAACTCTTTGGTTACATTCCTTATATGCGCAAATTAAATGTGTGGACAATGTAACGTATTGTTCTAAACTATAAACAGTCGCGCAAACTACTACTATATGTAAGTTATAGCATTTCGGAGATGACCCCAACCAACCAACGGCACTCGTTCACGAGTATGACGCACGCGCCAACCATCGTCCACTTCAACCATATCAAAGGGAGCCGAACGACCCAACACATACGCCACTATCGGCAGAACGTCTAGGCGAGCATGGCATACTCAGAACTGCCAGGCAAATTAGCAAATTAACTTAATATGTTATTGACTACACAGTTCTCACATGTACAATATACATACATTGTTTATCTATTAATTCATTGTTTAACTATTAAACTACAGATACTATTATTGTGGATGACTTTATGTTTGTAAATATTGAATCATATCACACTGAAGTAATCATAAAACTTTCTCACAGTCCGCGTATCGCTGGACTTGTTTTGGTTAATCATTTGATAGATTTGCTCTTCTAATAGGCTGTGGGTTGCTTCTACAATCAATTGAGTTACAAGAGTACAGGAGGGATACAGAAAAGATGTTCGTACTGAAGGAGGAGAAGATATAGAATCCGGTGAACTGACGAACGTTTGAGTGGAATGTAAGAAGAAGAAAACATGCTGCGACGATCCTAATTAAATTTGGGAGCACATACTAAATTCTAAAATTAAAAAACACAAGGCCCCACACAACCGCCATATTTATTTAAAAAAAACCGGCCAAGTGCGAGTCGGACTCGCGCACCGAAGGTTCCGTAAAATATTTTTATTATATGATGTAACTAAAAATTTACGGTTTTCGCAATTTTTCCTTTATCTGTGCTATAAGACGTTGCTTCGTACCAAAATTCAAAATTCTGAGTTCACGGGAAATACCCTTTAGGTTTTGATTCCCTTGCGAGTGTCGAAAAAATTTGCGGCATAAACGGCTTTGATCTTTTGATTGCGTTGGTTTAGAAGTTTGATTTTTTCACAGCTCTAAGGGACAGTAGACCTGAGTATTTGATATAAATTCCAGCTTGATACCTCCACGCGTTCCTGAGAAAAAGGGTCTTGACAGACCGACAGACGGACGGACGGACAACAAAGTGATCCTATAAGGGTTCCGTTTTTTTGTTTTCGAGGTACGGAAACCTAAAAAATATATAGCCAGTGACACTTGGGATAATGTAATGATTCACGATGGCTCATTTGTATGGTCTTGGTGAGTACTTAGCTGCTACATGATAACCAGGGTATGATGGTACAGTCGGAAGGTGGCCATAGGAACTTCTGAACTAAACAGTCTAGGATGGGTGACCATTTTTAAAACAGGAGGGGTCTCACCCCTCTGTGCTTCGGAGGGCACGTTAAACTGTCGGTCCCGGATACCATACGAACATCTGTGGCATTCGTTACGGGTACTTGGAGCCCTAAAAGAGTCCGACAACCTGGTCTAACTACAGAACTTCGATATCGTCTAGTACTTGGGTTGTGTAGGTCTGAAGGCAGTCACTTCACGTAAAATATCAAAGTTCGGCCGTATCATAAGTAGACTGAAAGCCGACCCCAACTTAGTTGAGAAAAAGGCGTGGAGGATGATGATGTATAAAAGCTTGTTTTAAAAAAAAAATACAATTAATTAGTGGTGCAACAGACCTCCGCTTCGACTTCTGCTTCTGTTTTCGCAACTTTTATAACGGAAATATGAACGGAAATTTACGACGGTTGAGAAGGTCGCAGAAGCGGCGGGCGTGACGCGTGCGAATCACTTGGTGGTAGAGCGCGCGCGGATTGCGACGTATTTAGATTCGCGGTATAAATCTTATTTTTTCATTAGCATCACTCTTCCTAGCAGCGTCGCCAGTGAGCAATTCTTTAGCGGAGCTAGTCTTATATACGAAGAACACCGGAAAAGATTGTTAGGCGCAAAAGCGGCCAAACTACTTTTCATAAAATATTACTTACCGCTACTTAATTTTGAATATTAATTTAATAAAAAATTATTTATCTAATTTATTTGTGAAGAAATTATTTATTTTCCTAGTATTTACACTTCCGCTTCTGCCTCCGTTTCCGTTTCTGCTTCCGCTACGACACTTCCGTTGCATTACTACATTTAATTATTGGTTTTAACTACTTCTGTAAGCTGTAGGAAGTAGGGTGGAGCGGTATCATAGGGATCGTTGGGTCAGAAACTACATGGCTCTTATTACGCTTTCATGCCTTAACTGGATGAATGTGGGTTCTTTTTACATGCTTTATTAACTTCACTTGTAACCTACTTCTAATTGTCGTACCAAAATGAAACTGTACGGATGGCGCGATGGTTTAAGTGGTCACCTCGGCACTACGCCGCGCCGAGTGTTGTGGTTTCAAATGCCACACGGGACAAAGAATTGTGTGATCCTCATTGTCCCGAGTCTGGGTGTTCTTTGTGTCCGTTGTTTAAATGTTTCCGAAGCCCCCCGCGACATAAGAATATACATAATGAGAGCCTTTTTAAAAAAAATATCAAGTCAAAAGTAGGTGATTGAGATTTTGTTATAATATATTAAGTACCTCTTATCGTAAGGTACATTGAAAACAAGTCATAGACTAGAAGGCATATCTAAATAGGTCATGTATGTATGATTTTATATGCATATCAGTGTATAATATAGTGTCTCTTGTTTCCAAACATTTTTATTTAAACGACTTGTAAACAACTTCATATCAACTTCCTTTGGTAATGTTTAAAAATTAAAATGATATAAATATTAGATGCAGGCCGCTTCCAACCAGTCTTCTTGGAAGTCATTAAGGGAGGCCTATGTCCAACAGTGGACGTCCTATGGCTGAAATGATGATGATGATAAAAGACTAAAAAGACCGTTCAGGTCAAGATTTCAAGGACCCAATTGTTTTCTCTCTGTCTATTGAAACAAAATAATTGTTAAAGTCAGCTGACAATGATAACGATCGATATTATCGTTAAGGGCCAAGTGATTAAGCATTGCACTATTTATAATGCCCGGGCAATATCTGCGATAAGTTGAACCTGCTATGAGGTTAAATATTAACCTATTAAATAAATTGGCTTATAGGTTAATATTTAACCCTTTTTGCAAAAGAATAAATCGAGTAAGTTAAGCTGTTTTCTATGAATAATAGATAAGAAAGCCAATGTATTGTGGACTCACCTAATTATGTTATAAATACAAAATTCACAACTGTTTATGTCCGAGTAATGTCAAATACTAATAAATGATAACATTATGAATAAAATTTATATTAAACTTATTTAATATAAGCTAACTTTAAATAGTGATGTTCTTTTACATGCGTTATTAATTATAGACTTTAAAAGTGTAGCAATTTTTTTTACACCACTTATTTTCTTATTATTGGAGACTGAGATATCGTGAATCATACGCGAGCTACAGACAATTACCGCCTTCAGGGCGGTAATTGTCTGTAGTTTGTTTGTATAGACCAGAAATGCACGTAGCCGCACAGAAAGTAGCGGTGCGGTGTTAAGTCACACGATCTTGGTGACCAGTTGAGGTCGCTACCACGCGAGATGATCGATCGTCTCTCCAAATCCAGAAAGCCCGATCAGCGAATACACGGTGCTGTCTGTGGTCGTTGGGTTTTAGCTTTTAAGTGAACTTTGTTTGGAAGAAAACCCAAGTCTGGACGCGAAATCTGCTAAGTTGATGTCGCAGAAAAGACCCAGCTCTTGCGGTCTGCAGGACGGCCATGAATGCCATAAATTGGACGCAACGCATGGAACGTTAGGCGAACACAGCCCTGATTTTGACAATAAATTTTAACTATTTCAACGCTTTGTTGAAGCGTGCAGCGTTCCATGGCGAAATGTCAAGACTAAGTAAGTATTCTTATCAAATTTGACAGCTATCGCTTTACCAAGGTTGCCACTATACGCTGTCAAAGATCGAGCGTCCATATTGGAAAACCCCTATACTTCTAAAACTCAGCAACATAATTATTCGGTTTCGTCAATACGGGTTTCGGTCGCATCCCTATTATCATTATCTTTGTCCCACACTCTAGGTTCAATGGCCTCATATCGTTATAGTAACGGGGCCAATGTACAAATATTTAGTAAATATTAGCAAAAACTATTTACTTTGTTTAATACATATAATTGGATGCCTGTTAGTATAAAAGTGAAAGTTAGAGGTTTAAAAAGGTTCTTCAGAAATAGAATGGATCCCAAGGTACCTCTTTAATGTGTCTTATTGGCCTTTAGGAACCCCCATGGGACATTATCTCATGTCTATCCAATGTGAAATAATCGTGGGAGAGCCACGCTTCGGCACGTATGGGCCGGCTCGACTGGATTGTTACTACAGTCTCACAGAAAATACCGGTAGTGAAGCAATGTTGCATTGCTTTTCGCCGAATGAGTGAGGTTACCGGAGGCCCTAACCCTTCCGTCTCCCCTTCCCCTACTCCCATCTTAAAGCCCGGCAACGCACTTGTGACTCTTGAGTTGCAGTTGCCCATGGGCGGCGGTAGTCACTTACCATCAGGTGACCCGTCAGCACGTTTGCCCCCTATACCATAAAAAAAAGACTAAAATGACATGGTGTTCCGTCAGAGGTGGGTTTATTGCAAGGTTTCCGGGAAGGAAGTTTCAGAGAAAAATCCTCAGTCATTACTTACCTATTTAACTACATTGAAAGATTCTCAAGATAAGAGGAATTCGCAGCTAGACTTAAACGAGTAATGTACATTGTATTAGGTATTAACACGTTAGTATATTGTTGTTGCCAACAATGTTTCGTGGTCGTCAATTAACGAAGTGCATGTTCCGTAGTGGAATAAATCTAAATAAAATTACGAAAGTGAAAAGTGTACAAAGAGAAAATGATTTCTTGGTTAGGTCTATATTACTAATATTATAAATGCGAATATCAGTTTGTTTGTTTATTACGTTGTATTCAAATCAAAATTAGATTTCTTTTATTTGATGTTCAACAAAAATTGAAACTTGTATGACTTACAAAAAATTATTAAATTACCGCTGTCAAATCACTTAGAACTCGTTCACACTAGCGTTGGTCGACGGTAGGCGTTCGACGCTGCGCACGCGTCATGTTGGCGTTGCGTTGAGTCTGCAGTTGCAAGTACGCTTCACTAGCATCGCGGAGTCGGGTATGCGCAACGCATGCGCGCGCTTTTGCGGCGTCTTGTATAATCCCGATCAAATGTGTATCAAAATACCTCAAATGTGTGTTTTTGCATCGATTTTCGGGTCGAGTATCCGTGGTCAGATCGCTTTGTTAGATTTCGCAACAATTTTCTTTTTAGAAACTAAACCAACAGTAGAGTTATCTTGTTGGAATAAAGTTTATTAAATAATAATAACGAAACAATATTGAAAGTGGTGTGGCGCATGTATGACAACGGTGGTGCACGCGTCACATTGAGGCAGCGTCTGCGCCGTTGCGCATACGTACATCGAACGCCTACGCTCTGAAAAGACGCTAGTGTGAAGACAGCTTTACTTTCAGTGTTTCGTTCAATGATTAAAAATAATAGAAATCTTGAATATGTCAAAAAGTAAAAGTATTCTATTTATTAAAGAAAAATTAATAAAATAAAATTTCTAAGCTATGTACAATTTTTTTTTGCTGTTTATGAAATAAATTTTTAAACAAAAAGAAAAAAAAACAAGTGAAATTGTATGGGATTACATTACCTTTGAATGTGTTTAAAAAACAATATTCACTTTGTAACTTTGTTCCTATTGTCTTTAAAATGAAAGTATATCACTTTAAAAGAAAAAAAATATTAAAGAAATAACTAATATGTTTCACTCTTTAATAAGTTTAAGTATTTAATTGAATTTATACTACAATGTAGTTTTCTTTGTATGTTTGTTTGTGTTGTGTATTAGTAACTGAAAATTGTTTGTGTAATAACCGGTATATATCAGCTAAGAAAGGAAGTAGAATGTCTGTTTCCATTATCACGTGTATTTCGAGAAGCTATCACGTTTTTTTGGTATTTTAACTACTGTTGTTTACTTATGTCCGGTTCCTATAACCAAAAAACGTTTCGTTTTGCTTGCAGACGGTAAAATTTTCGTTGAAAATTCAATAAAATTTTACCGGTTGTAAGCAAAACGAATCTTTTCTTGATCATAGGAACCGGGCATTAGGTACTATATACTGAACTAGCCTTTTCTCTCAGTTTCACCTGCATTTATAGTCACTACTCCGCACCTATGGCTCGTAGCGCGATGTTACATATCCTATAACCTTTCTTAATTGACACTTTATCCAATAGACATTCTACTAACCAACGGTTAGACAGTTTTATATGTCACGAGCTAGTCTCCGCCGACACAAAACCGTGCATAACGGCTGTCGTCTCCACAAACATTATTAGGAGACCCAAACCACCGTGTCCTTTTGTAAATTTCATGACAACCTTTGGTAGGAGAAACCTCGAGTATCTAAGTGCCAGAATCTACAACAAACTACATAAGATCAAACTAACAACACCAGACAAATTTAAATTATGCAATACAAATTTTACTGCAAATAAAGATATTCTATTCTATTCTAATGGTTACACGGTCTTAATTACCACGATACAGAGAACCGGTAGTTTGCCAAGACAGGCGCAGATATACATGCTCATACACAAACACATACACTCCCATACACACACGTACGCACACATACACACACACACACATACACACACACGCACACACGCACACACGCATATAATCCATTTCATTGCCCAACCCAACCATACTAAAAACAGGAAATCCTAGTTTGAGGATCAGGGGACTCATTTAATTAACTTCCATACTACCTAATACTATTATTGTTAAATGAAGTAACTGTGTGTTTTTCTACTTATTGTAACTATATGCAATAAATTATTATTATTATTAATACAAAAATAATTATGCAAATCGCGGTGGCGTTTAAACTTACAATCAAACTAAAAACTCTTCAGCTTCATAATATTATTAGTATTAGTGCAGTTGATGTAGCTTCAAATCCTATCAATTTTTATTGTGACTGCACAATTACGTTTTTGGTAGGAATCGATCAGGAATAACCTATAGAACAATATATAGGGGTTGCGCAGTGATTCTTATGGTAGGAATTTTCGTGAAAATTCAAAAACTTAATTAATTAAAAAGAGTTCAAATGTCCAAGTCCTGGCTTCATCATCAGACCATCGTTACCAAACTCAATCTATTGGACTCCTCAAAACGAATCTT
This sequence comes from Euplagia quadripunctaria, assembly GCA_963859945.1. Lineage (NCBI taxonomy): Eukaryota > Metazoa > Arthropoda > Insecta > Lepidoptera > Erebidae > Euplagia > Euplagia quadripunctaria. Next base: position 3,183,930 of record OY982585.1, read on the forward strand.
ATGAGTCCAAATTCGACGGGTTTACGAGTAGCCACTGAAGAGTTCCACTATTCACCTCCTGCGTCCATCATCAGATCAGCTCCAAGATGCCAAATTATATTATTGTCATCCAAACTACATATACATACAAAGTTTCATTTCTATACGACAATTATAAGTAGGTTAAAATTTACTTCTAAAATTTGTTTACCTAGTTAAAAGTCATCATCATCGCCGTCCACTGCTGGACGAAGGCCTCCCCTAAGGAGCACCAACAGTCCTGGCCTTGGGCAATCCGCACCTTCTTCAGGTCGTCGGTTCATCGCCCTACACTACGTTTGCCTAATCGCGGTCTCCAGTCTAGCACGTGTCACTATGTTAACATGCACAGTAGTTAACAGGTTTTTTGGCATGGAAATGTTTTCATAAATACAGAAAATAATTTTATTCCCTAATTTCATTCATATTTCTTAACGTCTAAGTACGCAGTGCAATGCGCCCGCGCACAATTTCTTCCACGCTCCATCGAACGATTGTTCGTGCTACTGTTGTATAATTGGCCTCATGCAAGGTGAAACTGGGATACGTAACTTGTATGCCAGGGTCGGCATAGTTGGAAGCGTTGGGATTCCAGGATGTTGGTATTTTAGAATTGGATTGAATTTATTTTAATAGACAAGTACAGTAATCAGACGACCTACATATATATAGGTACAGCGCATTCGACTGTACCGTCAGAGGTCACAGGATCGTTTCCCCTCAGTGGATGTTTCTGTGAATAATTTTTATGTATGTATTTGCAAAAAGAAAGTATTTATTATGCTTAGTTTGGATGTAGATAGAGAGAGTGAGACAGAGAGAGAAATAATAATATCATAGAGAACTATGGTGTAATGTTGACTGCAAGAAAATGTCATAGGCATTAAGTCCGCCTCTTAAGTTTATGTAAATAAAGTTTTAATAAAAATATAACATTATTTACGTGTTTACGGGAATTAACGCGATCACGAAAAAGTATTACATACCTCTGAATTGCCTGACGTTCGTGATTGCGTTAATTCCCGTAAACACGTAAATAATGTTATATCATGGAACACGAAAGTTTAAAAGTTTTTAATAAAAAATTTAAAAAATCTTTTCAACCGACTTTAAGGACGAGGAGGTTCTCAATTCGACTGTATTTTTTTTGTGTGTATGTGACGCGATATCTTCGCCATTTGAGAATATGGTACATTAGGTGATAACATCAAAAAGCAGCCCGACATATTCGCCTATAATAGGCATTATAGACGAGGAACTGACGACGCTTTATAACTTATTTTATTCATCACTTGAAAGACATTATTTCCTTAACAACATTTCACATTAAAATCTTTAATAAACATGCTTCTTTAGACATATTCTTTTTCAGTAGTCAAGCAACTTCAATGAGTTTTGCCATGAAGATATATCGGTTTAAACAACAGGCTACTTTAAGATTTCTCTTTCCTGAATAGTTGCTAATGATACTATTTGAATAAAAAGTATCGTGAGTGGCATTCATATTTATTAAGGACATACGGTCTCAATCAAGAGTGTATGCATAGCGCCTGATACCGACGCGAAAGGTCGCTTTAACCTTTGATAACCACCAATAAAATGTAATTCAGGTGGCAACAGCTTGCATCATGCTTATCTTTTATGTAACACTAATACCATTGTACCTGAAGATCTGACTTTTAAAAAGAGTGGCCATGAGTTTCTTTGCCAGTATTCTTCTCATAAGGCTCTACGCATTTTGGAAACTGGAAGTTATAGTTCGACACAAGCAGGCAGTAGATTTTGGTGTTTTCACCTAATTTACCTCGACAATCCAGTACATGCTGTGGCGTCTGTTTGCGTCGATCTATGATTTTTAACAGTAGCTTCAATTTAACGTTCATAAATGTCACTTAGTATCTTAATTGAATAAATGATTTTGAATTTGAATTTGAATTTGATAAAACCTTCATCATTTTATCGTCTCATCTGCATCTAGTCGTGCATCCCCGAAATACACACGCGAGTAATACTTAAAAAAACATGTAAACCCATATGGTCTTAATAAATAATAATACTATTTAGCTAAGGGAAGCTTTTCTGCCAACTACACAGTTTGTCTGTACAGCTATAGTGAGAGAGCCATGCTCTTGAGTTGCAAGTGTAAATGGGTGGCGGTAGTCACTTACCATCAGGTTACCCATCAGTTCGTTTGCCCCTATGCAATAAAAAAAAATATAAAATAATATCTTTAAACTGTTTTTCTGTTACAGATGCCTTGCAAAATGTGGACAGTCTTCCTAATACCATCTTTCCTGCCAGGCTTGTTCTCAATCTCGAACACAAATGAAATTAGTAGCACATTGTTCAAAGAAGAGCAAATCATATTCTCTTCAACCTTCAATATCACAAAGATACTCGTCCCAGCAGATGGTACTAAATATCTACAAGCAGAATCGTCTGAAATACCATCAATTTTTTTCACAGTATCAGATCCCAAACTGGAAGGTGGTACATGTATATACGTTCTAGAAGGTTTTGCAGCATATGAACTTCTTGAAGGTGGACGTGATTCAACAGCAGACTACAGTTTTGATAAAGCCATATACTTTGGAGCAAGAGATGGTCTTTATAAATATCATCCAGATAGTCTTTCTGCAAAGAAATATGGTCCTTTCAGAGACGATATTATTCAGCTTCAGAAAGCAAATGGGACTGATCTAATTTACATACTAACTTCAGAGAGAAAGCTATTCAAAATGGAAAAGAATGGAACCATTAAGACAAAGATGCAGAGTGTTAATTGTGCCACTGAATTTGTATTAGACACTGCTAATAATATCTATTACGTTGGCTGTGGAGACAAGATGCCACATATTGTTAAGGCAAATGGAAATGTATTGAGTTTAACAGCTAGTGTTATTGAAGAATTTAAAGACATCAAATTACTAAGGCCTGCTTTCATAATGGAAAATTGTATACCCTTTTTCGGAGATGGTTATTTATATATATTGTACTCAAATGGTACTTATGAGAAAAAGGATTTTCAAATTAAAGAAAGACCCACTGCGTATAGCGTCGACGCTGCTTTATATTTAGTAGCAGCTATTAATGGGAAAATTTATGAATTTAACGTAATGGAAGTTTTGATACGATCAATGTTTGGAGTTTCAACGGAGTGGCCAAAAGATGTGACGAAAATTATTATGTCGATAATCGAAACGGCTAGAGACGGTACTTTTGGATTTTCACAGAATCTAATGTTCTAAAATTTTAATGTTTGTAAAAATGTTTTGTGTTTGTGATAATAAAAGTATTGCACAGCAAGGTACATCTCAATATATAATTTGAGACAGTAATTGTAAATGTAGTTTAACAATAACTAATAATACTCATACTTGTATATTGTAATCATTATGTTTTTTGTTGAATGTTTTTAGTGATCATGTTTTACACAATTCTGTTTATACCACAAAACCGGGCAATGTTTTATTCTAGTGATCCGATTTGATTATTTTCATAAATTTAACATCAACACCAGAAAATGTGCCTGTTGATAAATTTGGATTGATGAAAACTGCTCTCGGTTTTAAGGTGTACTAAAAATAATGTTGTATGCATCAGTATTAAATTACGTAATAGAAATTAAATAACACTATAGGATAGTACCTACCACCGCATTTGTACATTAAGTATTCGTACATATAAATTCACACAGAAGGCATAGATTTAATCAATTCATGTTCGCAAGCTTATTAATCATGCAATTTGTTACAAAATGTCAGTTATTTTGAACGTTAACTGTAGGTTGTGTACTTAGTTTATATTTGTTTTAAAACTGTCTGACAGCTACTCTTCTTACTAATAAACCAATAATGTATTTATACTTACTAACGTTACTTAGCAAAGAGTTCTTCACGAGAACTCTAATAAATAGCTCGGTTCCTGGCCAATTTTAAGACTCGTTTTGTATAACGAGCGCAGCTTCAAAATAACTAAAGATTTTTGAAGTCAAAACTTCTATAGCGGCGTTGTGCACTTTTTGGGAGGGTAAAAAATGTTAAACTCGCATCTTGGCACGTGACCTGATCGAAAATTCGTAAGACGGAGCCGAGGTTCTTATATTTAAAAAAATATAACATTCGAAATTCAAACATTTATGAGCGGCCAGGAGCGCAGAACTTTCAGTATACCCTATGTATACATTTAGATATGTTATTACCTACTTTTTATTTTTAACCTAATTATATATATACAGACGTGTGTGTGTATGTGTGTGTGTGTATATGCAAATACATTGTGAAGTTATGTTTTCACTTTTCACGTGCAGTCCTACGACTGACTGTTTTTTTACTAGCATTTTGAGGCTCTCAACTAAGTTTTGAACTGACATTGTTTTGACATTAAATGAAATGAAACATGACAAATTAATTAAGTATTTATTTATTCTACTCAGATCTAGAAATTCCTTTACTTTCTTGATATGAATAAGTTTGAGATCAAGATTTATAGTTGCTGTAAGATGTTAAATAATATGAAAATTAAAATTTGATCTTAAAGTTATAATTGTATAATGAATTTGTAAGCATTATTATTAGTCTCAATAGCATACTAGGTCACCTGAATAGCAGCGACCCAATATCATTAATTATTATAATATGTATTTCCTACTGAGCAAGCGAAATGATTGTTCCATGTGTGTATAAATGTTAGCTCACACACGTTTGATAATAAGGTATAAATACTAACACAATTTACTAACAAGACAAGTATTAAGAAAGTATTAAAGAGATACAGAACACGCCACTACAGTAGTTTCACTACATTGGTGAATCCGACGTGATGCCAGTGCCGGACCTGGTTTCTGCCTGCCGACTGGTGTAACGAACGGTTTACCTTTTAGTGATATTGAGATTAGCACATGCCAGTGGCTTCCTACAAGCGGGTCTCACCACTGGTATTTCAAGAGGCTAAATATTCTCGGTATTGCTAGTTTCCGTTACATAAGACGAGTCCGTTCAAGATGACAACTAGCAGACAGAATATACCAAGGTTACCAGCGCTCTCCAGCAAGTTACCTATGCAAGCGATATGGCCGCTTTGCATGAAAAAATTACCCAAATATCTCTGGAGCTGGCTGAACTCAAGAAGAACCGGGAGCCAAGAGAGAGATCGCCAAGTAGATCACGGTCAAGATCAAAGACGCCAAGAAGAGCTTGGATTTGTTGGGCCCATCGCAAGTATGGTGCCGAAGCCTACAGTTGCAGAGACAAGCGCAACTGTACGTTCCAATCCATAGGGAAGCAGGCGGAAAACTAATCTCGACTCCGACTGTGGCAAGTCTCGGCGTCAACTCCACACCAAACTGCCGTTTATGTGTTACCGACTTAAAAAGTGGTACATAATTTTTTATAGATACGGGAGCAGAGGTGTCTGTGCTTGCAGTCCGAAATCGAACAGTCGCAGCTGACGTAAGCGCGTACAGCTTACACGCCGCCAATGGAACCCCGATAAGCACCTACGGCGAGAAAACACTGTACCTCAACTTAGGACTACGACGTGGACGTTCATAGTTGCCAACGTACAACGTTCCATCTTTCGACTTTTTGAGAAGCAACAAGCTAGTAGTTGACCTACACGCTCGGAAATTAATAGACAAGGTCACAGAATTGAGCGTTATTACGAAAACAATACGATGTGCTGATGGATCAGTTCGTACGATCGACCGAAATAACATTTATTATGACATTCTGCACAAATACAGCGAGTTGACAAAACCGCGATTCTCAAATTCCGATGCATGACATTGAGCACAGAATAATAACAACAAGTTTGACCCCGATTCACGAACGTATTCGACCGTTGAATCCCGAACGTTACAAAGCTGCAAAAAGGGAGTTCGAGAAGATGATGGACGAAGGGCCTCCTTCCCGGACTCCCTCTTTCCCGGGACCTTTACATGTGGTCACCAAGACAAATTGTGAAATTAGGCAGTGCGGTGACTATCGCCGTCTGTCCGTAAATGTGATTACAGTCCCCGATCGCTATTCCGTGCCCCACCTACACGATTTCACATACATTATTAGAGGCAAGACTATCTTCTCGAAGTTAGATATTTCACACCCTTCGGTTTGTTTGAATTTATGAAAATGACATTGGCCTACGCAACACAGCTCAGACATTTCAACGTTTCATGAACATGGTCCTGAAGGGCTTAGAATACGCCTACTGTTTCGTTGACGATATCCTTATTAGTTCTGATGAAACGAGCCATAAACAAGACCTAGAAGAAGTCCTGAAAAGGTTACAGCAGTATGGACTAATGCTGAACATAAACAAATGTGAGTTTGGCAAGAGTGAGCTAGAATTCCTAGGATACCACATCGAAAAAGATGGTATTCGCCCGCTGAAAGAAAAGGTCGACGTCATCACCAACTACCCCATGCCTAAGACGATTCAACAGTTGAGATGATTCCTGGGCATAGTCAACTTCTATCGCTCCAGCCTACTAATAGCAAACGGAATTGAACAACCATCTGCACGACGCGAAGAAAAATGATAAGAGGCCAGTACCATGGACAGAGAAGGGAAAAGAAGCTTTTGAAAAGTGTAAAGAAAGCATCCGAAGCGCCATTACACTCTTTCATCCGTCCATGACGTCACCTCTCTCGCTCGTGACTGATTGTTCAGACGTCTGCGCTGGTTCAGTTCTCCAACAGAAAGTCGATGGCAAATGGCAACCACTTGGTTTCTTTTCTAAAGCTCTCAGCAAGACGCAGCGGAACTATTCTGCATACGACCGAGAGCTGTTGGCTATATACATGTCGATCAAACACTTCCGACATATGGTTGAAGGAAGAGAATTCACTATACTCACCGACCACAAGCCGCTCACATACGCACTAAACAAAGCCTCGTCGAGTAATGACACTCCGAGAAGACTTCGACAACTCGATTTCATCTCGCAATTTTGCTCGAACATACAGCATATTTCGGGTAAAGACAACGCAGTCGCGGACGCACTCTCAAGAATAGAGGAAATTAGCTTCCCTAGTTTTATAAACTACGAGGAGTTGTCTGCGGATCAACAACAAAGCAAAGAGATCTCAGACTTATTAAAAAATCGCAAGTTAACCTTCAAGAAGTGCACACTACCCGACTGCGACAAACAAATAGTTTGCGTGACTTCCTCAGGCACATTTCGACCCTACTTACCAGTGCAGTACCGTCACCAAGCCTTCAACGCAGTACACGGTCTCAGTCACCCAGGGGTACGAAGCACTAAGAAGATGATGACAGAGAGATTTTTTTGGCCTGGAATAAACAAAGACGTCGGAACATGGGCCAAAACATGTATACACTGTCAAAGGTCGAAGATCAACAGACATACTGTCTCACAGTTGAGCGAGTTTCCCCGCGCAGAAAGATTCGAGCACGTCCACATCGACATTGTCGGACCACTGCCGATGTCTCAGGAGTTCCGGTACTGCGTGACTATGATAGACCGGAAAACAAAATGGCCTGAAGCAATACCCGTGGCAAATATCACCGCTGAAACTGTAGCTACAGCATTTATTAGCGGTTGGATTGCGCGATTCGGCTGTCCCGTTACAATCACAACGGATCAAGGACGCCAATTCGAGTCGGATCTTTTCCACCAGCTGACAAGGCGATTAGGAATCAACAAGATCCACATGACTTCGTATCATCCGCAAGCTAACGGGCAAATAGAAAAATGGCACAGATGCCTGAAAGCAGCCCTCATAGCCACGTGCAACAGCCCCAACTGGGTAACTGGATTACCTTTAGTGACTTCGTACAACAGTCCGCGAAAAAACCGGAGTAAGTGCCGCGCAAACGACGTACGGTTCATCGTTACGATTACCAGCTGACTTTTTCACTGACAATAGCAAAACGTCGGTCAACGATGCCGATTACGTCACGCAATTATCAAATTTCATGCGAGCTTTTCTCAGAATAGACACAATAAAAAGATCACTGACTGCTCCATACGAAGGTCCTTTCAGAGTCCTGAAACGAGAAGGAAAATGCTATCTGTGGATCGCCTAAAGCCTGCATTCATCCTTAACAGTTCAGAAGAAACAAACAAAACACACCGTACGTCACCCACAAGAATGGCGTCACCCGCACCGGCACTCACATCAAATACTCGTGCATCAGCAGAATTGACCACGCGCCGATATGTCACACGATATGGCCGTGAAATTCGACCAGCCATGCGATTTGCAACCTAAGCAGTAGTTGCAATCAATTAGTTAATTGTCTGTTAATTATTAATTATTTTGTTAATTTTAGGTCCTTTACACCTATCATAGCTTTCCTGTTATTTAACTTATATAACTTTGACTTTTCAATGGGGGAGTACTGTAAGCATTATTATTAGTCTCAATAGCATACTAGGTCACCTGAATAGCAGCGACCCCAATATCATTAATTATTATAATATGTATTTCCTACTGAGCAAGCGAAATGATTGTTCCATGTGTGTATAAATGTTAGCTCACACACGTTTGATATTAAGGTATAAATACTAACACAATTTACTAACAAGACAAGTATTAAGAAAGTATTAAAGAGATACAGAACACGCCACCACAGTAGTTTCACTACAAATTAATTAATTATTTGCTGTGTAGGTAACGGACGTTTAAGCTGTCACGTTTTTAAGTTTTTAGGAATGCGACGAGATACTAATACGCACTTTGTAAAGTTAAATTACACCTTATGTGTGATAGTATAGATGATAATATTGCCTGCATTAAGGTTGGCTTCACTCGGTAGCTTTATGTAAAATCATCATTTTGTTTTGTAAAATTGCGTTTTTATAGTAAATACAACTATGCAGTTGAATTGTTTTTAAACTTTCGCGACTATACATATTTAATGTGTGAATTGGGACTTAATCGCGGTAATAATTAGAAGGTAAAACACCTTTTTTGGTTACCCGAAGTTTCGATCGAAGTGTACCGATCGTGGTCACGGGTAGACTCTCTTCTAATTATTACCGCGATTACGTCCCGATTCACACATCAAATATGCAGTAGAACTTAAAATGCAAAACTGTATCTAAAAATCTAATCTTTAGAGCCGTTTCTGAGATACCCGAAATATAAAATTAAAGCGTCGGTAGCGTAATAGCTAAGGCGTCGGACTTGCGATCAAAGTGGTTGCGGGTTCGAACCCCACCCAGTGCACTACCGTCGTGAACCCACTCCTAACACAAGCGTTAAGCTTAGCTGGAGGGGTTAACGAGAATACTAGTAATGTGTGACCCACGTTACTAGTAATCTTTAAAAAAAGAAAATACATACATAAATAAATACATACATACAAGAATTGCTCGTTTAAAGTAATAAGATGTATTGATATTTTCAGAATCGATGTGATCTATTTACAACAACCCAATGGAAACACACATTTCTGTATTCAATGTATTAAAATTAAAAAGCCGGAAGATTTAAACAGAAGTAGTGTTCAGTTTATTCTAGAAACTCGAATAAGTCAGCTGTGGAGATGGAATGCCTCATGTTCTCGGATCAACTCGGACTATACCAATGAAAAATAATAGAATATGTAAAACTATTAATACCTTCGAAAATTATGCAGAAATTAGTAATATTTGGAAAGGATTTCCAGGTTAAATAAACCTTGACGGATTTTGATATAAATAAATATTGATGGATCTTTGAGTGAGAATCATTTTTATGAAGAAATACAATAATTTATAGTGTAGTGAATTTTTTTTTAAACCCGTTTTGGGAATTTTATCTGTGTGAACCGGTAATGTTACTAAAATCAGACTAATAATGTCTTAAAATTCTATTTTTGAAAAGTGCTAAGACTTCAAATTTGGAATTTAAGATTTTTTTTTTGGAAAAAGTGCTGCCATTTTATTATTTGTACCTTAAACTGATTTGAATGACTGTTTTTATCAAGCAAAGGAATAGTAAAATTAAGTTCTTGTCAATGTATCATAATAATTAAATATATTTGTACTTTATTTGGTGATTTATTGAACTTCAAACTCTAGCACTACGCTATTTTTGCTCTTTTAGCTCGTATTTTTAACCGACTTCAAAAAAGGAGGAGGTTCTCAATTGGACTGTATGTTTTTTTTTATGTTTGTTACCTCAGAACTTTCGACTGGGTGAACCGATTTTGATGATTCTTTTCAATTTTTTTCTTTTTTATTTGGTGTTTCCCGTGTGGTCCCAATTTGGTCCAATTCTGATAAAGACATTCATGAGAAAACCGTATAAGTCTTTTATGGAATAGTTTTTTTTAAGTCGGTTTTTTTTTTAAAGAATTATTATTAGGAAGCACGCACTACATGTCTAGCATAGTCGAGTAGACCTAATATCAAGATCTAATATAATGTTGTAAACGTCCTTTCAATTTTTTTATGGAATACATAGCAAACAAAACAGACCGGTCATCTGATGGTAAGTGACTACCGTCGCCCACGGGCACCTGCAACTCGAGAGTCATAAGTGGGTTGTAGGCCTTTAAGGGGAAGGGGGGAATAGAGGGAGAGGGGGAGAGGGAAGGGTTTGGCCCTCCGGTAACCTTACTCACTTGGTGAAACACAATGGTATCACTCCGGTCGAGCCGGGCCCATACGTGCCGAAGCATGGCTCTCCCACATTTTTTTTATTTTTTATATAAACGATTTTCTTAAATTTCCTGACATCATTTAAAAAAAATGGCATCACGTAATAGAATATTTAGAAAGTATAACTATATACTGATGATAAAGAGATTGCCATTAAAACTTGCCAGGCGCTACATTACCAAGCAAAGCCTCGGGCAGAAGCTAATCTTTGATAAATATGAAAACCACTGACGGACATTTTTATGTTAATAACTTATTGTAAGTATAACTGTTTTGAAACTTGTCCCAACTACACTATTTGTGCGTTTGTTTTTAACCCCCGACGTAAATATGAGGGTTGTTATAAGTTTAACAAGTGTATCTGCGTATTTGTGTGTCTGTCTGCCAATCATAGCTCCTAAGCGGGTTGACCGATTTCGATTTAGTTTTTTTATTGAAGGGTAAAGGACGATCGAGAGTGATAGAACATCTGTTCAGCAGTTCAAAGATCATCAGCTCTTTTCTATTTGTTAATAGGATTTTTGAGTCGGGGGTAGCTAAAATTTGTAATTTATGTAATATGTAATTTATAAAAAAAAACAAAACTTAAAATTTGTTTATACATAAAAAAAATATAAAAAAAATCATCCAAAAATAAAAGCACATAAGCAACTCACAAAAAAAAAAAAATAATATTAAAAAAAGAATATTGATATTATTTGAAGGTCTAAAAACATTAGTTAGGTATCTGACTCAATTTATCTATGTTTGTATGTTAAAGAGCTCGGTTCCCGGTAACAGCCAGTTTGAGTTACAATCTATCCGTATAATGCCCGGTTCTCATGATCAAGAAACGATTCGTTTTGCTTACGGACGGTGAAATTTCGTTAAATTTTCAACGAAAATTTTACCGTCCGTAAGCAACACCAATAAAGAAAGAAAGAAAGAAAGAAACATTTATTTTGGACTCATACACAGGTACAAGATATTAAAAGAGGAGTGTTACAACAAATATAAAAAAAGGCACCTCTGTATGAGCCAAAAATGGTCGTTAGCTCAGCGTTGTGCTACCTCATTTGAAGAAGCGCTGGTATTATGCTAACACCTAGAATGATATTCACGGACAGTGAGCCATCGTCAAGTTCAGAGAGAGAAATAAATAAATATCTAATATCTGATAATAGTAATGATAAGATTGCTGAATTTAATGTATGTAATAATATATATGAACATATGTAATGCATTTAATAATAAAATTGTGTTACGTGAAAAGAAAAAAAAGATTAAATATTTATAATTTATAAATTATGCCTTCGTGACATGCAGCGCAGAAACTAAACGCGCCGGCGCCAGTACTATTTAATCTGTTCAACGCGGGAGTTTTTGAAATATCAAAAGACGTTTGGGTTACTATACAGTTTACTCTATGCATAATATAGGAGCTGCAAGAAACTAGGTACAAGTAATTTGAATAATTAATTATAAAATTTATTAACTTAAGTGCTTTATTTCTGCATAGGAAACATTAAAAAGGAAGTCAGTTGACGTGAGATTTGCGTGGCACCATCTATATGTAATTTGTTTTAATTAATTATTGTCTTTGTCAGATTGAGTAATGACTGCAAGATTGTGTGTCGGCCATAAAGTGAGTAATGGGTCTAAAACACAACGTCATAGTAAATTAATAGTCAGGAGAAGGTACCAAACCACAGCTGGCAATAAGTATAAGAAGGTAAGTTTGAACTTATTGTTTTTGTGTGATTATTAAATGTTGCTTGAGTTTCTTTTTAAACTTAGAAACTGAGTTCAAGGTACGAAGAGGTGGTAGTAAATCGTTCCAGCACCGAGTACTTGTTAGTTTAAATTTTTTCGATGTCTTGGTGTGATCAACAGATATGAGGAAGCCCTGGTTTCATGTCTGTTATGGTCACTGGACCATGCGAGCTTTTTATACAAGTATTCAGGTTGCTTAGTCAGAATGACACAGAAGAGAAGTGTAGCAAAATGGAGATCCCTGCGTGAAGACATCTTCATTATGTTACTATTATTAAGGAAGGGAGTAATATGGGTACGCGGTGGCACTTGAAAACAGAACCGGGCACATGCACACGTTGTATCAGCCTTTCGGTTCTACTAAGCAGGCACATCCCATACACAGTATCAGCATAGTTTAATTTGGACAGAACAAGTGATTCACAAAGCATGATACGCGTGTCCACATTGATGTAAGGCCTGATTACTTCTAGACCCCATTATTATGAATTTTGATTTACTGGGATTTAGGACCAGAGAGTTTCTTTCTGCCCAGTCTGAGATGTTGTTTAAATCTTTGTTCATTTTTATTATAGATTCACGGCAGTCGTTTGGATGACAGGAGATGTATAACTGGAGGTCATCAGCATAAAGGTGATATTTGCAGTTTACTAATGAGTTGATTATGTCTGCAGTGTAAATAATGAACAAGAGAGGGCCAAGTATGGACCCTTGAGGAACGCCTCTGTTTACTGGACTAAGGGATGAGGCAACATTGGTGCCATCAGAGGTATTTGGTACCTGTACAAATTGAAAACGTTTGCTCAAATAGCTGTCAAATCACAGCCATAATATGCAAGTTTGGAGAGCAAGAGTGAAATATTAATGGAGTCAAAAGCGCGGGAAAAATCAAGTAGAGTAAGCAAGGTCCCCATTCCTTGATCCCGAGCTTCTAAGACGTTATCTACTACATCAGTTAGGGCTGTGGCAGTGCTGTGTCCCAAGATTTTATTTTTTTCAATATATTTCCTCAGTTGGTTGCAGACCACTTTTTCCAGAATTTTCGATATACATGGTAGCAGACTGATAGGTCTTAGATCTTTCACTGAACTAGGATTTGTTTTTTTGGGAATAGGCCTAACTATTGCAACCTTCCAAAGATCTGGGAATGTGGAAGAGGCCAGTGACTTATTTATAATAGCAGTAATGGCAGTGAGAGTGTTAGGAAGTGTCATGATCAGCATGTCGAGAGATATGTTATCTACTCCCAAAGCATTAGACTGCAGACCTTGCATAATGTTAAGGACCTCAGCCTCGTTGGTCAGTTCAAGATGAAAGTATTCAGAGCCATATCTGTTGTATTCAAAATATGTTAATGTGGACAAGTTAATGTTACTATTACCAGGTACCTCTAGGAATTGTTTATTTATAACTTCAGGATCATTGCAGGAGAATGGTAGCTCATGTTCTTTAGTATTTTTATAGGCTATTGCTGATTTGATATTTTTCCAAAATTTTTTAGGATTCCCAAAGTGCATGTTTATATTTGAATTAAAATAAACTTTCTTTTCATTGTTGATGGCAGTTTTGACTATGCTTTTAAGGTCCTTGTATGTATTAGAGTGGGTTTCAGACAGGCTGTGCTTGAACCTTTGGTGGTATTTGTCCCGTAGCGTAACCATGTCTTTGACCGTGTCAGTAATCCATGGGCACCTTTTTCCTCTTATTAAAATTCTTTTGGTTGGGGCATGAATGACCTTCATGCCCCAACCAAAAGAATTTTAATAAGATGTTAACATGTATGAGTTGAATGTTTCAACCATAACATTTACACTGTTCAGAACTGAAATGATTCCAGTCCATTCTGCTCAAGTCTGTATAAAATAGGTCAACTAGTATGTCCTTCAGAGGCCTGAAACTAATCCAACGGGGAGAAGATTTCTCAATCTTAAAGTTGAGTGTAACTGATATAATAGCATGCTGACCAAGCTCAGGTATGTGCAACACAGAGGTTTCACAGACATGGGCATCAGTGCAGACTATGTCAATGAGTGATTCGATGTGTTCAGTAAAATGGGTAGGTTCAGAGTAATGACATTCTTAAGATTCGTACATTGTAAAAAGTTGTTGAAATGTTTGGTTTTACCATCATTAATATTTAGAACATTAATGTTAAAATCACCTAACAGGATGATTTTGTTAACATTAGCAATGGAGCTTATGGTGTCAGTAACCGCATCAAGGAAGGAGTTGACGTCTAGCTAGGGCGGTCTGTAGGCTGTACCAATTACTACAGTCTGCGAGTTGAGAGTTAACTTACACCACATTTGTTCAACTTTGGGTGCGGGTGGATGTGATATCTTTGTTTAGGCCCCGGCGCACGTAGAACCCAACCCCAAGACCTCGGCCTCCACGTACACTGACAGGACGCGGCACGTGACACAGCCTGCAGTTAGGCATTAGAAGTGAATGGCCCTCCTCTCCTTCCCTGAGCCAAGTTTCATTAATTGCTAGAATGTCCACTGAGATTTTATCTACTGCTATGAGAAACTCATTGTGACGTGTTCCAAGCGACCCTGCATTAAGTAGCCCAACGCGCAATTTCTTATCTTTTTTCATCATTGAATTTATTAGTTAATATTATGTAAAACTGTTTTATCATATATATATAAGGCATTTTTCACTGTGTATATAGTATAAGCATAAAATGTATAAATGAGATATAGTGAAATAAGATATAATAAAATAAGGTTACTATTTATAAATACATATTCATAAACAACTATACATATGCATACTGCAGAGATCAGTTGTTTTATTTGTACCTGAAAGGTTAAGTATACCTTAACCTTTATATAAATATATAAATATTCTCTCTTTGTATTGCACTCATCATTATTTTTGAAATAGGTGAACAGAGATATCAACCATTTCAGGCTCTCACAGCATACAGAAGTGCTACAGATCAGATATGTATAAATGCACATTTTTATTGAGTGATATAAATTTGTGTAATTTATGTATAATGTGAAAATAGAATGAAGAATACAACAACAGTAAATTAAAAGTGTACACAAAAAGTAGATTACTTGTGAAAATTTTATGCTAAAACATGTTTTTAATTTATTTAATGTTCTCCTTTGATAGATCAGCACCAAAAACCCGCTCAAGGTCCTCATCGGAGCGTATGCTGATGGTACGCTTACCATCTCCTTGTTTGGTGAGAATCCTACTGCGCTTCGTCCACGTGTATCTCCAGCCCAGACGCTCGGCGGATTGACGAGCTCGGTAGAACAGCTGCTTGTTGTGGCGCGTGAGCCTCTCGTTAAGGTAGAAGCGCCGCGAGGGCGCCGCCAGCCCAAGGTCCGCAGACGTGGCCCCACGGCGCACCCGTGCGCTTCGCAGCAGCTCATCTCGAAGGCCGCGCCTAGCCAAGCGCACCACGATGCTGCGCCCGCGCCGAGCCACAGACTCCTCACCCGCCCTGGGCGTCGCTTTCAAACCACCATCCTGTCCAGACTGATATTTTGGGCCCACACGTTCGGCAAATACGATATCACGCGACTCCAGCGCGACACCCAGCTTCTTGGCCACCAGTTCGATAGCATGGATAACATTCTCAGCACTGTCTTCCGGGAGGTTCCCTATTTCAAGATCAGAGGAGTATAACTCCTGCTCTCGGTCGTTGAGCTCCAGTTTAAGTTGCGCCACCGTCTATTCGAGCTTACCCTGCAAGCCGTCAGAGGTGGCGGCTTCCTGCCGTTTCTCAAGAACTTCGTTCCTACTCTCTAGGCCGTCGACTCGTTGATTGCAGGCGACGACAGTCTGGCGAAGATCAGATATATCTCGGCGGATCTCCCCAAGCTCCGCTCTAAGCTCTTCTCTTAACCGCTGGAGCTCTCCTCTAAAAAGCCTGATCTCTTGACCTACATCGACCCTGATAGGTCGTACAGAGTCTATTTGTAACAGGGCTCCTTGGTCTGCAGTGACTTTAAAAGAAGCATTGGTGCTAGTCGAGCTGGCAGGGGTACTCCCATACTCGCTTCCTGTGCCCCCGTCATCAGGACTGGCTGAAATCTTTGCCGATGACACTGCTTTATTACAGCCCTGACATAGCCATTCGCTTTTAGGCTTATGCGATCCTTTCAGGTTTGCACAAACTAGATGATGTTTATTGTGACATTTTGTGCATGCAATCATCTCTTTTACCGCAACATATTTACCACAGTCAACACACTTGGCTATCGTAGTAATAAAATTACAACGCAGCGAAAGCCTCAGGCGGTCTTGATGAGTAAATAAAACGGGGGTCGACTGTTTATCAAAATTTACAATAGATGGCGCTGTAAATTATTTAATTTAAAAGACCCTTTAGAGTTCTACATACATACGTATACCCCTGTTTGTCAGTGCACAATAGAAGCCTTTAAGCCGGGAACACTAAAAGCACTCGTCTTTTCCATTAATCGTATAATGTAAATATTCACAACACTTTTTATGTAATTTAAGGTAGTTATGTTAAATTCTAGTTCATAAATATATATTTTGCTCTTATGTAACCTTATTAATTTACTATAACACTCCAAAACGTTTTGTTACGTTTATCACACAGAATGTAAACTGCTAGAAATAAGCAATTGGCAAATGGAGAAGTTGATTATTTATTTAATGTGACTACTATCAGACACAGCTCACGACCGCTCAACGTCCATGACGTCACTCGTTTCTTGATTATAGGAACCGGGTATAAGCAATATCCCTTTCCTTCCATTAGCTTCCCTTCTTCTTTACCTTTCCCTATCAATATGCTCCCAATTTTTCCACAGTTAATTCACAAAGTGCCCGGTTGACGAAAACTGTTACTTAGTGGGACCAAACTGTAGGAGGCATTGGGGTTTTTGATACACCTCTACCTACCTCTTCAGGGATAAAGGCTTGAGTACATGTATGTATGTGTATATGATAGCTTGCAAATAGGTACGGTAGTTGACTGTCTTGTCTAAGGCCTCGTTCAGGGAGACGCGGGGCGATGCGCGGCGCGACCCGCGGCTTCTCCGTTTACGGAGAGGCGGCGGGTAAAGATATCAAACAAACGCTCGTGAAAAAGCTTGTACATGAACGTTCTCATTTAATAAGTATTGTTTGATTTGATGCCAGACGCCCCGCAGAATGCCCAGCATCTCCCTGACCGAAGCCTAATAAATTTATCTTCATTAAACGTTCAAACGACTGGTTTTCTACAAACTTATATGGAATAAAACTGTGTTGTTATCAAAACATTTACTTTTATTATTTGGTTTTACAATAAAAAAATAACAAAACTATTTTTTAATGAGGACTGTCAAATATTATTTTAACCATAGGCAATTTCCCATGGTTAAAACAATGGTCTTTTTGCGTCGGGGGTTAAAAATAGTATTTGATAGTCCAGAGTAAATTATTAGTCACGCACTAGAATTAAATAATTAAATTATATAATATTTCCATTAAGATGTTAAAGTAGACTATGATGTTCTAATAGACTAAAGAACTATACTACGAACTATAAGAATAACAAATTTTAACTTCATTTTAATTTTCTAAATAAAGACATAAGAAGAAAAAGTAATTTTACAATGGAAATGACAATAGAAATCTAAAATCTAATGCAGTTAAAAATTTAATCTAAAAAAAGTAGTTTGAAATCCTGAGGCTATGATGTTATAATAAATTAAACTTTAAGCGTATCTATAGATTACACAACTTTTCTTATATTTTAGTATGATACTTCTGAAAAACCTAATTGAGAGTAATCCTTTAAAATCGTTTTGTACCAATTTTTGTCTTTTTTTCGGGTAGTCCTTCCTTCCAAAATTACCGAGATTCTAAAATATTATAAAGTAAAAGACATACAAATAAATTCTTCAGCTTTCCATTTTTAATAATTTCTTGATTTTCTTTCCAATAACCGGTTCGGTGCAAATAAATTAAACTCCATCCAAAACATTTTTTAACTCATTCGAAAATTTGGTGATCTGGCTAGCCCTGCGTTCCACCAATCTTTTGATTTGACCACCGAAACGCATACGGGTCTTTGAATTCAGAAAGTTTAATTCATATATGTTTTTCTTGTAACCGTATTGTTGTAAGAGTAAGGGTTGTAGTGAGTAAGCAGTTGGCTTCACAAGGTACTCGCAGTGACCATCACCGACGGTACCATTAAAAAATACCAAGTGGGACATTTCATTTGCTATTACCGCAATAGCATCGTCAACGAAGAATGGTGCTTTGTAGATCTTTAAATAAGATACATGTTCGGGAAGGCCTTTGACTTGCTGGACTCCGTCTCTGCCCACAATATGCACTTTATTGTTGGGTGTGCTGAAATATAAATTGTTGCTGGTATCTAAAACGATTTCTGTCAAATTGGGAGCGTGATCGATCTTTTCTTTCTTGGTACCCTGTTCCGTGACTTTATATAGAAGTCCATCCTCAGTTAATGCGTATAGTATATCATCACCTTTGGCTTTGCCAAGACTGATTATGGGCTTATCAAAATTACCGTATTTCTCAGCTTTGTTTTGAACTGCGTTGTATGCATACAAGCCGTCTGTCGCCCCAAAATAAACTTCTGTTGTATGATCTTTAGCGGCAGCAGAAACCCATCCATTATCAAGTAGTTTTGTAACTACACCATTTTTACTGACAAAAAGACCTTTATCCATTCTTTGTCCACTTTTGAAGTCGGCTAGTGTAAAGAAATATACAGAGCTATTTGCAACCCTTTCTTTGTTTAGGCCATTTAAAGGATATAATATGTCGACCACTTCGTATTCAGCTTGGTAAATGATAAGATCATCGGAGAAAAATTCGTCTGTCACTACAAGTATATCATCATAAGAATAAGAAAAAGGTTCAGCGGTAAGCACCGAGCCTATGAGCAAGGATGCAGTGAAGAAGACTAGCACCTTCATACTGTTACCTGAAAATAGAAAAAAATATGTATAATTACTGTCTATTTTAATAACCTATGACATGGCACACACAAAAACTTAGTAGGTATATTTTACATTAGTATACTAAGCACATGCAACGGCTAATGTTTGAAATAAATGAAGAATGTAATTTAAAATTTGATTTCAATAATAACATTTGGAATATATTACTTAATGTGTTTTTTTATTGATGTAACAATAAATAGAGATATGAATTAAAAGGCGACACATATAAATCAAATCATTACATGACCAACATTATATAACGATACTGAAGATATTATCCATGAATAGGCTTTGGACGCGATTCGTAGATGACATAATCATTATCGTTAATCGTAATGGAGGTGGATAGGTCGTTGTCTTTCTTAGATGTTAAAGTAACCGTGAGAATTCAATTGGTCCCTGTCACAATGTGTGTACCGTAAGCCCACTCATACCGACACTTGCAATCTGTTATGACTTCAAATTCAAATTCAATTTCTTTATTTAAAAAAAATGACCATCAATTATTCGAAATCGTCGATTTAATAAATAATTATTATAATTAAAAATTATAGATCAACATACACAGAATCACCGCAACAATAGTTTGCTTCGTCAAATGTAAAATTACTAAAGAAAAAAAAGGATAACATAATATCACGTCTCCTTGTTTCTATCTATAACCGCCCGTTTCCAAATGGTTGAGCCTTGTGAGAAGAAATCGGGCAAACAAACTCACGGCCACTCTTTTAAAAAAACCAGACAGTTTTAACAATATTTAGTACATATCACATCATTTTGTGGTGTGCTATGATGTTTTTAAAATTAAAAGCAAGTAAACTAAAAAAAAAGAATATTTATATATATATTTTTTTTTTCATTTTTTAATTTAAAGACAAGTCCCGCATTACTAATTACTCTTGGGTCGCAGGGGACTTTACAAACATACAAACAACGGACACAAAGAACACCCAGACTTGGGTGGGAATCGAACCCACGACCTATGGCATAGCAGTAAGGGTCTCTAACCACTAGGCCAACAGGCCAGTCAATATGACAATAGGGAAACTGAAAATTAAGGAAAAAATTAAAAAGAAGAAAAAAACCAAGAACGAACGAGATAAGAGATGGAAAATAAGAAATATATTAGCTCACATTACATTTCTATTAAGTACATGAAATAGCCTGTGCCATGAAATTGCCAATACAATTCCATCCCAAGCGTTTTTATCCTGCATATAATCCACTACTGAGTAATAGTTCTTAAGGCATAGCTGTTGTTTTACTGTGGACTTAAACTTGTTTAGACTCAACATTTGAATATTATCATTTATCATAGAAGGATGAATACTATCAACTACAGCTGAACTGGCCTGTTGGTCTAGTGGTTAGTGACCCTGAAAGCTGAACCAGAGATTGTGGGTTCGATTCCCACCCAGGACAAATAATTGTGTGATGAGCATGATCATTTGTTCTGTGTCTGGGTGTAATTTATCTATAATATGTATGTATTTAGAAATATATAAGTATGTTTATCAGCAGTCTGGTTACCATAGTACAGGCTCTGCCTAGTTTGGTATCAGACGGCCGTGTGTGAGATGTGTGAAGTTATTATTATTATTATTACTCAAGCCCGGAATGACCAACTCCTCGAACAAACTTTGGTTGGATGCTACTAAGGTGTTGTGTGTATGAGTGTTCATTTTTGATATCTTGCTGTGTGCCTGTTGCAGTTGGCATTCAAGCATCCTAATTCTGTCAAGGTCTTGCTCATACTCCTCCCTACAAGTATCAAACTGTCAAGAAGGAGCTGGAGATTGTCTCGGGCTTTACTGACATCACAATGTTGAGAATGCAACTGTGTCATTTTCTTTCTTAGCTTTTCATTCTCATTTAATATATCAAGCAGTTCCCTGTCATTGTCATCCCTTTCTCCAATGAGTTGAACACATCTCTCCTTGGTGGCCTCCAGTTTACTCAAAGTCAATTGGAGTTTAGTCTCCACTTGACGAGCCAAGGCTTTGCGGGTCTGAACCATATATTATATTTAAAAAGAAAAAAAAAACAGGATAATATTCTAATTATTACCAAGAAGAATTGGTATTAAACACTGGAGAGTTAAATTGGCATAGTATCAATATGAAGTATTATGGTGTATTAAAAAAAACTACGCTCCTAAATAATTATCAATGAACAGAATATAAATAAATGAACAATACCTTTACAGCTATGACAATAAATTCACAAATAAAACAATTAAATATATTATCAACTTTTTGGCATTTTGCAATTAAGTCGGAATTTTCTTAGTCGTAAATGGTGGAGATATATTTGGCTAGATGGCCTAAAAAATAATAATAAAACTTAAGAACCTATATAATAAACGTAGGTACTTGGTATAATTATAAAAAAAGAGCCAGTCATGGGACTGCCGACAGAAGTGCAAACTTAAACGACGAACGTAAAACGTCACATTACTCTCCTACTCACTCACTCACTCACTCACCCACTCACCCCACTCTCCCCACTCTAACCACTCTCCCCACTCTCCCTCCCTCCCCTCTCCCACTATCCCACTCTCCCTTCCTAGATTCCCTCCCTACCTCCATCTCTCTCTCACTCCCTCCCTCTCTAGGTTCCCTGCCTCCCTCCCTCCCTCTCCATGTCTCTTTGATGCTGTACATATAAGAAACTCATCTCCGTCTTTAGAATTATTTTCGATCTCGTCATAAAATATATTTTTTTTAAATATATTACACTCGGAAACATTTTCCATACATTTTTGATCAGGGTCCACGTGACCCTGAATTCTGACGAAAGTTTAAGGAAAGAAAGAAGTTTTCACTTAAAAAAAAAACAAACAAACCTTTGACATGAGCACAAATCCGTTTGATGGCAGTGTAATGACAATGATATGGTAACAATCTAAAGATTACAACTACGTATGTTTTAGTTATTTTGTTTTACGAAATTTAATACGATGATTGTCGATAGTCTGGTTGTTAGTCACGCGTGGCACTTCACTAAGTGGGCGGTACCCATCAATGAAGTATGACATTACCTATTGTAAATTTTACCGAAAACAAATACAAAACTTCATAGGCGTGAGCTGTCAAAATTATCATCCTAAATTGGACAAAGTATAGTTTGATTGACTTGACATTGGCGGAATTCCTGCGCTGATTCTTCGCGTGGGATAGAGTCAGCAATGCCAGACGTCCCGATTATTAGGTCAAAATTAAAGGTCCCGCGCGGGACAGGCTCAGTCCCGCTTTTCAGGGATTATTCGACGCACTGAGAGAAAGCGCAATTTTTTCGACATCATTTGTAATCCGAAAGTCGTTAATTTGTTGATATATCACATAAAAAATGGTTGTGATTACAAACTTATATATTACGGTTGGAAAGTTGACTTTATCGTAGATCGATGTATGGGCGAGTATATTTAATTTTAGAACTACAAAGTTAAGTTTGTCTTTCGCAAAAGACGGGAAAAGTCTTCTAGAATTGATTCCCGAGATGGACCTACTATCTACATACACATTTGTTGGCTTACGGAACCCTCGGTACGCAAGTCAACCTCGCACTTGTCCGGTTTTTTTACCGGGTTAAGCGTGCGCCCAAAAGTTGGCAACATCCTACATCGGTTATTGCGGGATTCCCCCGTTTAAAGCATTTTTGTTTCTTTTGTGAGAAATCTTTACCCTTCATTTGGGTCCCCAAACTAATTTTGATGCAGGGCCCCTCCAAGCCACGCTACGCCACTGATACCATGGTTTAGAAAGTTCACGCGAAAGTTTAAAAGTTAGTAATATAATATCTATTAGCACCACTGAGTTAGGTTTGTTGATAATAGTGATTAATAAATTCAAAGACAACAAGAGTAGATGTGAATTATTGGAATTGATTACACTAATAAATTATTGACTGAAATAATTAATGGATTAAAAAAATACAATTAATTTGAAAAACGGAATGTATTTTTGACCCACTGCACGGGTAACATTGTTGCAAGCCGAGTTTCCTGATCGTGTTACTTCTCATTTTGGAGCCCATGACTAAGAAATTTTACATCAAAATCTAGCAGCCTCATAATATATTCCTGCATACAAATCTCTAAATAAATACATGCAAATATAAAATACAGGATGTTTCAGAAAGATGTGGTCATATTTTAGTGTCGCACATCCCGTGTATAACGCATAGCCCTAACAATTTTATGAAATAATTATGTATTTAGAAGGTTCTTCATCTTCTTCTACCTCACGATCTAGACGACGGAGGGCGTGCACCGCTGAGCCAGTCAGCCTGTGACGACGGCCAGTGCAACCTGGTCGAAACGTCAGGCAATTCAGAGGTATGTAATACCTTTTCGTGATCGCGTTAATTCTTTCATAAATATATCATGGAACGCGAAAGTTTAAAAGTTAATTTTATGAAAATTCGTGATTTTTAATACATAAGTTTTTTTTTGAAACGGAATAGTTTTCCTTGTAAATTGACAGATAAAGCTAATATTTCGTATCTGAGAGGGCTGACATGAATAAAACTGTAGGTGTTTAATACCAAGGATATTGATGGAATGTCCTGATTTATCTTAAAATGTCTGCATAAAAAAACAAAATCATTGAACCTGAATGGAAAATTCATAAAATGTTGTTTAGAAATGTACACCTAGACTAGGAAAAGTATTTCCGAAAAAAAAAAGTATTTTTTTTATCCTTTTTTTTTTCAAGCTAAATGAACTGTTATATACACATAATGCTTCTAAAATTTGAACACACCTTTTTTTAACATTCTGTATACATAATTGATGTTTTACACCAAGCGGATAAAGTGTTGTCGATGCAAATACATTTCAAGATTTTTTTCTTTAATTTTATGCCATCCTTGCTGGATTATTGGCTAAAATGTAGGCTTTCTCAGCTTATCTCAGAAATGCAGGATATTTTGTGGTATGATACCTAGACCCAGACGATGACACCTAGGTCTAAACAGGGGTTTACAAACTCAAAAAAACATTTTCTATAGTTATTTCCTTATTGCTTAACAATGTATGTATATTTTTTTTTTTTTTTGGGTTGAGGCCATCTTGGTAAATTTAGCAATTTATCGTCTAGTAATGGTGATATTTTTAAACCTGGTTTATTGCTCGGTAAAAAATGAAATTTTTAAGTTAGCTTTTAGTAGCCCTTTGTTCTAGGTGTGCGATATCTCGATGTGTCAACTCAAAATAATATTTTGAAGTGAAAACTTCTTTAGCGGCGTAGTGCACTTTTTGGGATGGGTAAAAAATGTTAAACTCGCGTCAGGACACGTGACCCTGATCGAAAATTCGTAAGACGGAGCCGAGTTTCTTATATTTAAAAAAATATAACATTCGAAATTCAAACATTTATGAGCGGCCAGGAGCGCAGAACTTCCAGTCTACCCTGTGTATACATTTAGATATGTTATTACCTACTTTTTATTTTTAACCTAATTATATATATACAGATGTGTGTGTGTGTGTATGTATATGCAAATACATTGTGAAGTTATGTTTTCACTTCTGACGTGCAGTCCTACGACTGACTGTTTTTTTTTTTATTGTTGAAGAATAGAATGTCTATATTTGCAGTAAAATGTGGTAGGTACATAGGTTCTTACAAATCAAGGGTTACAATACTTCAGCACATTTTTTTCATATTTATAACATACATTTGCACAGTTATGTCACAGAATTTTATATATTACGGATTAAATTAACTACATCGTATAATTATTTATGACATGTCAATTCATTTGTCAATAAATATACATTATTAGTCACAACTATAATCATTATCTAATATAGAGATATAGATGACTTAATACTTGTTTTAATGAGTTGTCATTAGTTATTTATATCCGAAGTCGCGTTAAAATTAGTGTTGAAAAAACTGACCTTTGCAGGCTTATGACATTTGGATAACTTGTTGTTTTAGTATCCTTTGTACATAGACAACCAGATTATTTAAATAAAAATGTGATAATAATTATTGTGGTTGTTATTTATATACATTTATTATTATCAGAGAAATCAAGCTCAACTTTGAACGTACGATATAAAATATTGAAATACTTAATGTTCTTATTAATTTTTCGAACCAAACTATGTGGTATAATCTAGATAGCTATCTATCTACAGATATATACATATACGTAGACATACATAATATATTATTATAGGTTAAAGTTAAAGCCAAAATCAAAAAACCTTGGGGTCAGTCGACTGATCTAAACTGATATTTAAGATGCAAAAAAGGTGTATCAGGTCTATGTGTGGTTTAAAAACGACTGATAGTTGTGTACCGTACTTTAAGTCATTGAAAATATTAACGTTACCAGCGCTATATATTATGGAAATTGCTCTCTTTGTAAAAATAATGCGGATATATTTACTAAAGTATCATAAGTCCGAAGGGCTCCAATGCGAGTTCAATATGTAAATAAATTATGCCAAACAACATGTAAAACTGCTATGATGAAAAAGAGTTTCTTTGCTAAGCTGCCTGATGATATGAAAACATTGCCTCTTTTACAATTTAAAAAGTCTTTAAATAAGTTCCTAATAGATAAATGTTATTAATAATTTTAATATATATTTTTTTTAATAATTTAATAATTTATTTATTTATTTTACATAGCCATTGTTGCAATACATTGGAACCCTGCCTCCTGTGGTAGGTGATAAACTGTGTTACAGGAGACAGTGTCTTCACCCATTTTGTTTTATCAGCTATACAATAAAAATACAATTAAGAGTGTGTGTGCGTGTGCGTGTGTGTGTGGGTGTGCGTGTGTGTGTGTGTTATTATATTTTAAATAATTTCCTAAATGATGAATTAATATAAGACTATATACACATATTGAATAATGATTTGTAATGTTAATTACAAATGGATTTATTGATATATGAATTTTTTAAAAATGATTATTAAATTAAAAAAGTAATACTTTTTGACATTATTTAATTTTATTTGTACTAATTTTATTTATATTAATTCCTCAGATTTTAATTATTATAATTAGTTACTTATTATGACTTATATTTGTGCATGTAATGTAAAATCATCTTCTCTATTAATAATTATGTAAATTAAGACCACTAAGATCTAATCTAAGAGCTACACAATATACCTATGTATAACAAATAAAAAATCTGATTCGTATCTGATTCTGAAAACTCTGCGCAACTCTTATTATTGGATGGAGAGAGAGATTAAGGATGAGATGAGGAGTTGCAGTTTACGATTAATTGAACTTTCTGGTATATAATTGCGTTTTACTAAGAATATAATACAATAAAAACTATGAATATTCAAGCACATGTATACAGATACACATATTTAGATTACACACATTATAAATGCAGAACAAAAATAGGTACACATACAAATTGCACGATCTCATGAGCCTTAGCACTCGGCCACTCAAATAATGCTTTTCACTACATATTATAAAACATGTGTGTTCTATGTGGGAGAGCTATGCTTCGGCACGTATGGGCCGGCTCGACTCCGCTCGTTACCACGGCCTCACAGAAAACCGGCCGTAAAGCAATGCTTGCATTGCATTTCGCCGCGTGAGTGAGGTTACCGGAGGCCCTAACCCTTCCCTCTCCCTTATTCCCGTCCTACCCCTCTCCCCCCACTTCCCACTCTTCCCCCCCTCCCCCTCTTCTCCTACTCCTATAACCTTAAAGGGCGGCAACGCACTTGTGGCTCTCGAGTTGCAGGTGCCCATGGGCGGCGGTAGTCACTTACCATCAGGTGACCCGTCTGCTCGTTTGCCCCCTAGACCAAAAAAAAAAAAAACAAAGTCCCGCCGCGCCTGTCTGTCTGTTCGCGATAAACTGAAAAACTACTGAACGGATTTTCATGCGGTTTTCACTAATAGACAGAGTGATCCATGAAGAAGGTTTTGGTTTATAAATTGTACCCGTGCGAAGCCAGGACGGGTTGCTAGAATAATATATTTTTTTAAATTAGAACGTGTTTGTGCCCTTCTGATGGGTAGCGGAAACGCCAAGCATTTTGTGACTTTCAAAGTCTGGGCAAAACTTTTTTTTTTTGTAATTTAAATTTGTAAAAAAGACAACTCAATATTCCAGTGTCGCGTAGGGCTTCGCAATCATACAAACACAACTATTTGTGGATCACACAAATTTTTGTCCCGTTTAGGATTCGAACCCACAACACACGGCGCGGCGTAGTGGCGAGGTGACTGATAAAATCAAGTATGGACACAAAAATGTTGAATATATGTAACACTCACCTTAATATGTGCTTGCAGTATGACAATTTAGATTCGATTGAAAATTAACATTTTCGACACGTATTTATGATCACGTTTAAGTTACAGGCGAGTGAGGAACTAGCGATTTTGCAAAATATCCCATTAATAATATCAATACACGAATCTGAAATTATGAAATAACAATTTTGACGTCACGTTATTTTGGGTACATAACAAACGTGAAAAAAATAACAAATCCACTTTTCGAAATTCTCATATAAAACTTAATTTCAAGAATACTATGAAATATTTGATTTTAAACTACTAGCACTATGAAATATTTGGTTATAGTCACACAGATATGATATCGGTGTGACTATGGGCAATTATAAACACTTTGTGACTTTGAATTCCAGCTAAAATATGATCTATTGCCGTACTGAGCTATAAAAAATATGCTTAACTTAACAACTGATACAATCTATTATAGTCTATTACTTCAACATATCTTCAGATGTTTTTTAAATGTCGATGTTGTGTTATTTCTAGATATTTCTAGAAATTTTCTCAATTCTTATTTGCCTGCCACAAGGCTCACAAGCAATCTTCCGTTTTGTTTACATTTTAAAAGTTTATCTCAAAGATACTAATAAGCCAGTTTATTATTGTATGTACCAATTCGCATTTTATAATTCAAAGCAAGATAAATCATAAGCCAAATTGTTGCTAGGTCTATTTCACTCTGAGACATGTAGTATAAGGCTTGGATCATATGCCGCAGCGTTTCTTGAGAAGGCACCAGTTTTTACTTTACTTTAAGTGGGGTGACAAAAAACTCACTTAACTTTGAGATGATCTGATTCCTGTAACCTAACAGACCAGTCTTTTAATATCTTATTATTATTAACTAGCAGCGCCTCGCGGTTTTGTCCCGCGTAAGTTCCGATCCCGTGGGAATATCGGGATAAAAAGTAGCCTATGCGTTAATCCAGGTCTCCAGCTATCTAAATAGGTACCAAGTTTCATCGCAATTAATTCACTAGTTTTTGCGTGAAAGAGTAACAAACATCCATCCATCCATCCATCCAAACTTTCACATTTATAATATTAGTGGGACTAGCTGTGCCCCAAGCGGCTTCGCTCGCGTGTACATAAATTATTTATATTTTTTGCGCGGAACCCTAATTCTATTTTTTTTTTTCAAAATAAAAGTAGCCTAAGTTACTCCTTATAACAACAGCCATATGCTAGTGAAAGTCCCGTGAAAATCGGTCCACTCGTTCCAGAGATTAGCTGGAACAAACAGATAGACAATCATTTTTAAACAGCTTTTTAGGCATAGCTATCGTGCAAATAACTGTATAAGCTTAAAAAAATCTATTCATTTGACATTACAAACAGACACTTTAATTTTCTTTATTTGTATTAATTAGGATTCCAGAAAGAAAAATATAAACCGAACTAATCTTAACCAAATATCCCACTAATCCCACTAATATTATAAATGGGTAAGTTTGGATGGATGGATGGATGTTTGTTACTCTTTCACGCAAAAACCACTGAACCGATTGCGCTGAAAATTGGTATGTAGATAGCTGGAGACCTGGATTAACGCATAGGCTACTTTTTATCCCGCTATTCCCACGGGATCGGGACTTACGCGGGTGAAACCGCGGGGCGCTGCTAGTATTGTAAATGTGAGAGTTTGGATGGATGGATGGATGGATGGATGTTTGTTACTCTTAACGCAAAAACCACTGAACCGATTGCGATGAAACTTGGTATGTAGATAGCTGGAAACCTGGATTAACGCATAGGCTACTTTTTATCCCGATATTCCCACGAGATCGGGACTTCGAGGATGAAACCGCAGGGCGCTGCAGCCAGCTGGTCGAAACGTCAGGCAATTCAGAGGTATGTTATTACATACGGTAATACGGAACAACGGTACAAAAAGGTATTCCTTTTCGTGATCGCGTTATTTCCCGTTTAAATACATAATTATATCATCCATCCAAGTCTACATAAACTGGCTGGTATTTATATGACATAACCATTTTAGTTTTGAGCTCACCACTCACGACTACCAGTAGGTAATTCGGTGACCATGGATCCAAACCACATCTTAAAGAGTTTCACGTTCTCATATCGGTCCACGGTATACGCATCGTAAAAATTTACTCTCATCATTTTTCCATAACGCGCCAAAAGAAGTATCTTAACTGAACTTAATCGTAAAACCAAAAAAAAATCGTAAAAGGTAAATAGTCATTTTTTCAGATTTTTTAACTCTTTTTTTTTTAAATAAAGAACACTAGTAACGTGGGTAACATTTTTGAAAATAAACAGATGATTTTCCACGAAGCCGTTATTTTACTAAGTTAACATAGACAGTTATGATGTCATATTTGTTTTTTAACCTTAGCGACTTATATGCCTATTAGATGCAACAATCATTAATAATAAGGTCAGAGACGAAACTATTTGATAATAGACCGATAAAGATATACCGTAGTCAGACATGTGGGTAGGGCAGTTTTAATAAGATTTTCTAAAACTTGTAAAATGTGAAATTAAAATAAGATAGTATATAAACTAACCCGAAATTATTTACGGCGAAATAATTATAAAACAATCAATTTAGATTTTAAAAGAATTTAGATTTCATTAATTTAAAATGTTGATTTCGATGGACTTTAAAAAAAAGACAAAAAAATATCTTTGAAACCGGCCGGCGCGAAAAGTTCCCGCTGCTACTAATATTTACGTGATTAAATGTACAATTGATATTTTATATTAATATGCCTTAATTTAGGAAAAAAATTGTGCCACCAAAGCCAACCAAATAACGATTCGGTTAAGAATTGTCTTGATTTACTTCTGCACTATGTTTTTTTGTGTATCATACTACCTTTTGAAATAAATGCATATATATTATTATTATAACGACCGACATACGAGTATTTAAAGCTACGAATAATTCCTTAGTTTTTATTACTAGAAATTAATCCCATTTCGACGATAGTGCCATGATAAAATATAAATGTTTTTGTGCACTACGTACACTAATTAATTAAATAATTTGCAATTAGAGTAAGAACAGCGCTATTATAGAACTCGCGAGATAGGGGTTGAGTTTTCTTTAAATCAGGTCGCACATACATTTTCAAAAAATCTAACGTTGGCATCGTTTTTAAATAATAAATATTAAATACAACCAACTAAAATGTACTTTGAAGAATAACAAACATTTCAAATTTTGATGGACACTTTCGCTCGCTGCAAATTCGCTACAACAGTGGATATTGCCCACTGTGTAGTATTTAAGCATCTTGAATATTACACAGTAATATTCAAGATGCTAAGAAGTATATTTGAATACCATTATTCTATCGATGGTGTTAAATTATTCAGTCACTTTGCTCACGGTGCCATTTGTGTGCATGTATCTGCGCTTTAACTTGTATTTGCACACGTCAATTAATTGCAACTTCGATAAGCTTGTTATTTATAATATTTTGTTATCAGAAGTTAGTTTTGTAACAAAAATTAATGATACATGTAATACTGGCTAAAGACAAATATAGACATTATTTTGGTGTTCTTATCGTCTGTGAGAAAATGTAAGCGACACCGAGGTGTGCTGCAAGTATTCTTTATAATAAGAAGCAATCGGAATCTTATCTAGTTGGACGTAAGGGGACAATTAAATATGACTTTTTCTATATGTGGTAAACTAACATTTACATACCATTTTTAAATGATTAAAACGCCCACAGATCATAACCTTACCAGGGCTGAAAGTCAAGTGGTATACCTATCGGAATCGAACCGACTAAAAGAACACAGTCTTCTCTCACAAGAATACATACAGCTCTACTGACGGGTCTGTTTTTTTTTACTATAACCATAAACTTGACACATCTCACACACGGCCGTCTGTTCCCAAACTAGGCAGGGCCTGTACTATGGTAAGCAGACAGACAGTACATAGAATTAATGTAAAAATAACAATTTACAAATAAAATAATACTAGGTACCCAACCAAAAGAGATAAAAATAGTATTAAGATCTACAATCCTTTAGATTTAGGTGTCGAACTTCCCATGAATGTCTACAGGTAGCATGCCAAAAAGACGTGAGGGCTGCATTACCACAATGACAATGCTAATTCTCTTCGAGTCGAGATTCTGGGGTATTTATTTATTTTAATTTTGTATATTTACCAAGGACTATACCTAAGACAAGTAAATAAATAGGTTTATCCAAGTATGATTCAATATATTATGTGGTCTTGTTGTATATATGACACAATTGTCTTCCTAGCAGAAGCAGGTCTATAATGGCGGTACGTCATGTGCCGGCTTGTCTATTCTGTCAGTTCAAGTCCGACGTAGCCACCCCTTCCTTGAAATGGAGCCCGAGGGTGTTTCCCCTCGTAAAACAAGTTACTCATATTAACTTCCTACCATTTTCCCAATTTTATTTGTGATCGGTGTAATGTGTACCATTGCAAGGAGTTACAACCCATGCCTCTGCCAACTCTCTTTGGGAATTTAATCGTTTTCAGATGGGACAAAAGAAGAAGGTAAATTGGTGTAAGGAAAAGGGATAGAGCGAGGGAGTTAAGGTAAGGGATACCGCAAGTCTCGGATCAGGCAATGGAACTGAGACTGCAGTAGCTCGTAGAGGCCAGGGTCGCGTACCCATACATCCGTCCTGTGATTGGAGTGGCCATTAGGATAGGGATATCAACTCATCAGACATTAACATCGTAAAACAAGTTTTTAATAAAAAAAATGAAAAACACAATTGCTCTGTCCAAAAACGAGTATACAGCGGCCATATTGAATTATGTACTGAATAAGTCGTTCTTCGCAGTTTCACCTGCGTTTGCGGACATTGCTTGTGAGTTTCATAGCGTGATGCTAATAACATATAACCTCAAGATATGGACTATCAAAGCTGTAAAATAAAATATATTGTTTCAAATCCGATTAGCAGGTAGTTCCAGACATTAAAATTTGGTGAAATCTTTCCCACGGAATTGTCAATTTTTCCAGGATAAAAATCTCTATTTTTGAAAAGTGATAAGAAGAAAGAGTGTTGCAAGAAAAGAAAGAGTAAAATTATTTGGTGTTCTTTTCTTTTTTCTCAAATTCTATTCACTACGGTATTTGTGTACTTTTAGCTCGTATTTGGAGGAAGTACGCACTACATGTCTAGCCTAGTCGAGTAGACCTAGTGTCAAGACGTAATGTATGTACCTAATATTGTAAACGACCTTTCAACTAGTTATGAAACTGGGTTTCTTAAATTTCCTGAGTTTTTCCAGAACATTCTTTTAAATCGTATTTATTTAAAACAAAAAGGAATCACGAAATAGAACAGTGGAAAAATATAACTATACACTGATGAAAAAGAGATTGCTACTACAATTTGCCAGGCGCTACATTACTAACTCTCTCATCGTCCATTTGCACACGCTGCATATTAGTTTGACCTGGATCTCTGGATCTATCTATCTAGATAACTAACCAAATCTTTCAACATAGTTTTCAGCAACTGCACGATTAAGTTGAACACGTATCAAGAATCGATAACAATACAAGAAAAAAAAAATGATAGTTTTAAAAACTAACACGGAGAAGGTACAGGAGACTAGAGTCTGTGCGGAAAGAGAAATCATAGAATTTGAGATCGCAGCAGTGCTAAATTACCTTTTTCTGTTATGTTTACAATACTGTAACTTCATTATAGTTCGAGAGTAAACAATACTGTACAATACAGTAAACATTAATGACGTACCTAACAGTGTAAAAGGGTAATTTAGCACTGCTGCGATCTTAAATCCTACGACGGTTTTCTTTCCGCACAGACTCTACATGCCCCGAACCGGTGGACGCGAAATCCGAGAGCCCCGCCACTGCAGGAGCGTGCATCCCGGACTCTTTTTGGATCTCATAACCATAAGCAAAAAACTACAACACTTCCAAAACTAGTCTGTATGGCAATCACAGCATGTATGCGCACACCTACAGTAGTGTTAGAAGCAATATTAAATCTGCCGGCACTATACCCCTTTATTAACAAGAGGTACGCTGGGGCTCACATATCCTATTAGACATATGCCCCGTATAAATAAAGAGAAAAAAAAACAAGAGGCAGCTTCTGCAGCAGTGAGGTCAAAAACGCTACAACTTTGGAAAATCAGCCGAGTGAGTGCGGGGAGCACTCTGAAGAAGTAAATGAGGTGATGAAAAAGGAACCAATGTTGTTAGCGGTAAGTGATAGTTTTCCAAAGCAATTCGTTTTCGACAAAAATGATAAAATACAGCTGTACGAACATCCTAAAGATACGATAAGATATTTATTAGCCAAGAATATGGTACATTAGGTGATAACATAACATAATAAGAAAGTCGAAATATTTCTATATGATGCACACGCTCCATTGCGGAAAATAAAAGTAAAGCACCTGCCGTCTCCTTGGCTCACAAAAGACATTTAATCGATCCTATCAAAAAAAGCGGTAGCTAAATCAAGGTTTAAACTTAGTCCAACAAGTGCAAATTGTAGTAATCACTACAATAGGGCGTGTAGGAAAGCGCAACACCAACCCCTAGAAAAAGTTTGGCAATTTCTTCTTCTGAAAGTTAGAAAATCATGACAAAACACAGTTCCCAAAAATTTAGATATCGAATTGATGAATCAACAGTTCTCCGCGTCGACCAATTTTGACAGAATAATAAAAGAAAATACGTTAAAATATATTTCCTCTCTTTCAACTTCGAACTCTAGAACATTCGTCTTTAGTCAAATATCCGAATGTAATGTTAAGAAGAGTATAATTTTCATAGGTTCCAACGCAGTTGGAAGTGATAATATGAGCCGTAATATGATCCTGCCAATCCTGGACGAAATCACTCGTGTTTGTAAGAACAGGAGTGATTTCGTCCAGAATTGGCAGCAAACAACAACAGCACACAACAAAAATTAAGTATGTTAGTTATCACATTCTAAATGTTTCTTTAATAAGTGGAAGCTTTCCTACGGGATGGCACAAGTAACCCCATTATCTGAATACATTTAAAAATGTAATTTATGCATGCATGATTTAACTTGTGTTATGGGTACCATTGCAGTTCCTCTCTCATTCTATACTACTTTACTTATAGACTCGTATGACTTACTGTAGATTTCGTTGATAACTGTACTTTGGATGTGGTATCATAAGAAAGTTGTGTTTTGCGAATGTGGTATTATGACCACGTATAATGATTTGCGATGATGGTGTTTTGAGATTATGTTTTTTTGCGAACATCGTGTTTTGAGAAAATCATATTTTGCTACGAAGGCGTTCTGAGCGGGTCGCCAAGAAGCCAAATGTGAAAAAAAAAATTCTAGAGGAAAACAAAAATTGATGGCGCCTATTGAGAGGCGCTGGGCTTTTAATTAGTTATTACAATACCTAAATAAATAACAGATTTTATAATTTAGTGACTGATTGAAGTAAATACCAATAGCGGTAGGAACTTTCTTAATGGTTATAAGGAATATGATAATTAACCAGGTATGTAGTTAATTTCATTTAAATCCAATATATGTTGACATTTGCCATAAAAGTAGAGTTTTGAAAATTTGGTAATTTATATTTATTTAACATGAAACTGGAATAAAATTCACGTGATTGAAAAAAAATTAGCGCTGAAATACAATATTCTACCATGATTATCTGATTATTATGATTTGTCTAAAGGATACCCCCGCCAAGTAAAAAATATTTACCAACACTATTATTTTAACAGGATACTTGTAACCAGAACAATTTTATTATCTAGTCTAGTTTTAACTACACTAAAAAGTCTAGTTTCCGATTTATAATTATAAACACATAAAAAGAAAACTTATTTTACAATGAAAATGACAATAGAAGTCTAAAATATAATGCAGTTAAAAATCTAACCTAAAAAAAGTTTAAAATCTAGAGGCCGTGATGTTATAGTACATCGAACTATAAGAGTATGTACACATTACACCATATTTCATAGTCAAGTTTTAATATGATACTTCTGAAAGCCTAATAGGATAATATGTTTAAGTGTATAACTGATAATAACCCTTTAATATCTTTTTGTTTGTCTTTATTTCGGACAGACCCCTTAAAAAATTTCACGAAATTCTAAAATATTTATTTCTGAATTAGGTACTAACAGTAACAGAAAAATAAATTCTTAAGATTTCCGGTGTAAATAATTTCTTGATTTTCTCTGAAATGACCAGTTCGGTGCAAATAAATTAAACTCAAACAAAAAGGTTCTTGAACTGATTCGTAAATTTGGTGATCTGGCCAGCCCTGCGTTCCACCAATGTTTTGATTTGACCACCGAAACGCATATTTATGGAATATAAAGAAGGGCCCCCCTTCTTTAAATTCAAAAAGTTTAATTCATATATGTTCTTCTTGTAACCGTATTGTTGTAAGAGTAAGGGCTGTAGTGAGTAAGCAGTTGGCTTTACAAGGTACCTGCAATGACCATCACCAACGGTACCATTAAAAAATACCAAGTGGGACATTTCGTTCGCTATTACTGCAATAGCATCTTCAACGAAGAATGGTGCTTTGTAGATCTTTAAATAAGATGTACGTTCGGGAAGACCCTTGACTTGCTGGACTCCGTCTCTGCCCACAATATGTACTTTATTGTTCGGTGTGCTGAAATATAAATTGTTGCTGGCATCTAAAACGATTTCTGTCAAATTGGGAGCGTGATCGATCTTTTCTTTCTTCGTACCCTGTTCTGTGACTTTGTATAGAACTCCATTCTTAGCTAATACGTATAGTATATCTTCA
The DNA here is from genome assembly GCA_963859945.1 of Euplagia quadripunctaria. Taxonomy (NCBI): domain Eukaryota; kingdom Metazoa; phylum Arthropoda; class Insecta; order Lepidoptera; family Erebidae; genus Euplagia; species Euplagia quadripunctaria. The sequence goes on from OY982585.1 coordinate 3,220,363, forward strand.
CCTTTGACTTTTTCAAGGCTGATTATGGTCTTTTTAAAATTACCGTATTTCTCGGCTTTATTTTTAACTGCGTTGTATGCATACAAGCCGTCTGTCGCTCCAAAATAAACTTCTTTTGTATGATCTTTAGCGGCAGCAGAAACCCTTCCATTATCAAGTAGTTTTGTAACTACACCACTCTTACTTACGAAAAGACCTTTATTTATTCTTCGTCCACTTTTGAAGTCGGCTAGAGTGAAGAAATATACAGTTTTATTGGTAAATAAGTCTTTGTTTAGGCCATTTAAAGGATATAATATGTCGACAACTTCGTGTTTAGCTCGGTAAATGATAAGATCATCAGAGAAAAATCCGTCTGTGACTAGAAGTATATCATCAAAAGAATAAGAAAAAAGTTCAGCGGTAAGGACTGAGCCTATGAGCAAGGATGTAGTGAAGAAAACTAATATCTTCATACTGTAACCTGAAAATAATAAAAAAAAGAAATTATACAATTACTGCCTTTTTAATTAATATTCTATAGCGTGGCACACGGCTAACCTTTGAAATAAATGAAGAATGTAATTTAAAATTGGATTTCATATATTGCTCTTTGAGTTTGTAACTTTTTTATAGATGGAACACAAAATGGAGACATGACATACAAAACATGACAGATACAAATATTAACATTACATTACACAAAACATTTGATATCTTAATCTACAGATTTTGAATCATTATTTGATTGAAGGAATTAATATATTACAGGGAGCCTGAAAGTAGCACCAGTACATGAAAAGTTGAGGAGCAATAGATTATAGTGGTACAGACATATGATGCGGAGGGATGAACAAAATGTAGTGAAATGCGTTATATGTATGGAAGTTGACGGGTACAAGAATAAAAGGAAGACCAAAGAAAAGATGGATGGACTGTGTAATAGAAAATATGGCCAGAAACGGAGTAAGCAGTGAAATGACGAACGATAGAGTGTGAGTAGTAATGGAAGAATAAAAAATATTGCACCGACCTCAAATAAAATTGGGAGAAGTGTAGGTAGATGATGATTTGACGGATGGATGAACCAGGCTAGCAGAATTGATAGCAAGTAATTTATATTTTATTATCTTGTTTTTGCTTTTAAAATTTTTGATTATGACCGGTACGCTACCTACATGTATACTTCAAAAAAGGTTATTAATAAATTGACACTTAGACTTCGTTTTAGACACTTTTACAAAGCTGGATGGTGCTGGTATTTTCAATGACTAGCCTTGAGAAGAAACGCCGAAACCAACTCTAGGATCCAAGTCTACATAAATCAAAACTGTCCAAGTGCCATGAAGGCGTTCGGGGTAGTCTTTATACGAATGGACCATTTCAGCTTTGAGGTGAACAGTCACGACACCCAGTAGACTAGATAAGTCCGGAATCACGGAATTCAACCACATCTTAGGGAGCTCCACGTCTCCAACCGGACTGCCATCGCTGTCAGACATTTGGGAAGGCCAATAAAATACTAAAACTGTTGTGAAAATTAATCTGGAAAATGCTATCTCAAATGACACTTTCATTCACAAACACCATATTACTATAAAAATGTTTACAAAAAATAAATAAAAATTAATAACATGTCAAAGATTAAAAATAAAAGATACTCTGTATGAGTATTGTGTTATAAATACATTTTAGACATGTCAAAGATTATAAATAAGGAACATTTGGAGTTGACTTCAGTATTGATTAAAATAATTAATGAATTGATTGGCCTGTTGGTCTAGTGGTTAGTGATCCTGACTGCTGAGCCAGAGGTCGTGGGTTCAATTGTCGTGGATCCCACCCAGGACAAAAAATTGCATTACTTATCATAGTATTGTATTTATATTATTGATTAAGGTCACTAGATAGGGGTGGACAGAGTTTTCGCGGCTGTTACCCAACTTGGGGGGCCAGACGCCTAATACAGGAGACTTTACGTTGGGATCGTGCAGTCTCTCTGGGGCCATACCTTTATGGGGCCCCAATCTGGACAGAGACCTTGACGACCCGCAATATTGTAATTTTGAGAAGCTGCCAAGGACGAAAGGGAACGGGAGAGAACTAGTACTCTCTCGTCCTGAAGAAGACGCACCAGGCGCCTGAGAGAGATTATCCGTCACTCTAGCAGAAGCTGGCCCGGCTTGATTTGATTTAAGGGGATTTACTTTCGAGGGTACATCTGAGGCCCTGGCAATAAGACTACGGGACGGAACACCGTGTGGTTTTTGTCGGTTCGAGTCCGACATACCACCTTACCGTTAGCTCCGGTGAGGTGAAAACCCATGGGGGTTTCACACGTCAAAAAAAAAAATGGGTGGATAGAGTTTACATTTTGTGACACCACTGGCTATACAAAAATTCGTGTTTGTTTGAAAAATTACAAAACAAAATAGATTTAAACTAGTGCAAGTAAACACTTACGTATGATTCTTGACGCAAAACACTAATAACAATTAATAGGAGTGGACAGTGAATCTACAATACGATAATGCTGTGAAGAATGTCACGGCTAAAGAACACAATATATGTTTGATGTACATGTTGTGTTTTTATATATTTAGTTACATACATATTAAACATAAAAATACCCAGACCAATGCAAACAGTCATATTGAATGAATGAGCGGGGAATTGAACCCACAACCTATAAAGTGTTGTTACTTTGTTGTAAAGTGATTATGTTAGAGTCCAACCGACTAAAAACACACACTGTCTGTCTAATTCATTCATTAATTTAATAATTTCATAAACAATATAAAATTGTTATGTATTTATACGGGAATAATCGCGATCACGAAATAGGTATTACATACCTCTGAACCACCACTGAGCCTGTCAGCCTGTGACCACGGCCTGTGCAACCTGGTAGGAACGTCGTCAGGCAATTGATTGTACGTTCTATTCGTGAACACGTTGAACGCAAAAGTTTTAAAATTTATATAAAATTGTGTTGAAATTGTACATAATTTCTGTTGGTTTCGTGAATTTTATCAAATTATTACTCGTAATTGTAATTTTTATTTTTTTTCAATCGAATTCATTCATTTTACTGGCAACACTCGGGTTATTGAGGGAATTGTGCCCGCTGTTACTGAAAACATTCGGGGGATTGAGGGGAATGGGCCGTGGGATGAGTCCATCAATATGCACGATTAGTTTAAATTTGCAACCTTAATAGTGCTGAAACATAATTCTTTTTGCATCAAGTCATTTTCCTTTTTCTCCATACCCAACTTCACAGCCGTTCCTAAATATCTAGACACGCGGCAGCGAGTCAAGCCAAGTTCAAGAAAAAGGAACTGGCGACGCAGCAGCGGTGTGTTCCACGTACCATTGGAGTCACTTTTTAACGCCTTAATAACTCAAAATCTCTTTAACATAAACACATGAAATTTGGTGTATTTATTAAAACCCTTTAGATTCACTAGAATTCCAAATTTCATCAATGCAGCTCAAACGGTCATTGAGATATTAACATCTAAAAATTAGTATTTTTATCACTGGCTGACCCACCTAACCCACTTCCAGATGAACTAGAAAGTCGAAATTTGGCGTCCAGCTAGGTAATTGTCTGTATACAAAGGGAAAAATTAGAATTTTTTACGATTTAAAATATTTTACAAGCAATCGATTTTTATTAGCGCCTTTCAAAATTATAACATCATTTTTTTTTCTTTAGCAGGAAAATAGTTTCTTTGACTATTTATCGCTTTTTTTTTGTAATTAATTGCATGCTCTTTCAATTATTTAAGTAAGTGTTCCTTTTTCAAAAACACTCTGTATACCTATTCTACACAAATACATAAATACAATGTTTGGTCACGTCTTATACTACACGAAACAATATTATACTGTTATTCATTACAATTGCATTCAAACACATATTCTATATTTTCCTACACTACTATTCAATGGTTTCCACTTTACAAAAAAAAGTGTAGGTTAGGTTCTGTTACACTAATGCCCGGTTCCTGTAATCAAAAAAATATTTGTTTTGTTTACGGACGGTAGAATTTTCGTTGGAAATTTGACGAAATTTTACCGACCGTAAGCAAAACGAATCGTTTCTTGATTATAGGAACCGGGCATAAGCGTAGCGCTTTTCTACTTACTACTCTACGCTCTTAATTTTAGCAGTTTTATACCCGTCGTACCTTCTAAACGAAAGGTCTGACTCCGATAATTTAAAAAGGGTATTCTATATACATAATCAACTTTACTTATAAAATTATTTGATTGAACAAGGGTTAATATCGTGATATATCTTTCGATTCTACCTTTGTTTTGGTTGAATAATTTGAACGAAAACAAAGTGGTTACAGTAACTTAACTAAAATGAAATAATGACTTTCACAGGCAACATTTTTGATACCTTGGCTTAGCCAAACTTTGGTACGAAAGTTTCAATTCGATATTGTTAAGTTGGGCTGAATGGCAACAAAGTAATTATGGTTAATCCCTGGAGGAAATGCTTAGACGGAAGAGTAGAATCAGTAAATTTCTCCAAGTGTTTTTTTTAAGACATCTCCCGCATTATGAGTACTCCTGTCGTGGTGGCTTCACAAATATTCAAACAACGGACAGAAAAACACTTAGACTCGGAACTACAATTTGTGGATCACACAAATATTTGTCCCTTGGATTTTAACCACTTAAATCATCGTGCCGTCCGTGCAGTCATATGATTAATTTGTGCTTTTAAAACATTGTGTCATAGAAGGGAAGCGTGCGGTGAATTGCATTATTCATGGGCTTACTGACAAAAATATGATTTCCAGGGCTAACGCTTTGCGCTGCTCAAAAGTAATAAGAAAGTCTTGCAACATTTTGATTGTAACCGATTACCGTGCACTGCGCTCTACATTTTCCAAACGTGACTAAATTCCACGCATCGCATGCACGCGCGCTTGTGGTTACGCTTACAAGAGTTTCTGTGTTCGGTGCAGAATCATGCTGGTATAGTATAAACGGAATCCTCCAGAAAATGTTCGAACTAATGATTTTGACATCGAACAATATCATGGTGTGATGTTTATTAGTAAAGACAATTGGATGCAAACTTTACAATTATGAGATAGTGAACTCGTTCTAATTTTCGACGTTGAAGGATGCAAGGTGGCAAATCTGACGCATGAACTATGATGAAGTTGTGGAAAAGACACTAGAACGCAGAAGAAAGACTAATTGGTTACCGAATATGTCAGTTTGTTAAAAATAATACATACAGGTTACCTCGAAGGCGCGTATTCTAAGAAAACCAGTACTAATGAGGGCTTACACACAATGAAGATCAGTCACGTTTTTTGTTAAGTATGCAGATTTATAGCTATAAAAAAAACAATAAATACTGTGTTTAAATTTTTTAAATCGGATCAAAAATGACCAAGATACGGAGATTTTAGTGCACCAACTTAAAAAATGCTCGCGAGATATGCTGTGACGTCATTCATCGCGTATCGGAAAAAGTGGCGGGTCGCCTTCGCGTCGCACCTTTGAGCTTGGTAAGCTTTTAGTCTAGCGCAGTTAGTGCAACGACCTGACGATTGTTGATTTTTCAGATTATTTTTAAAGTGATAATGACGTCAAATAAGTATTGCATTGTCCCAAAATGCAAAAATACAAGTGTTAATGCATCTAATAAGCTTTTTTTGACTGTGCCGAAAGATGCACAAATAATAAAAAAAATGGTGTAAAGCAATGCTGAGAGATGACAAAACTCCTCTGTCATGCCGAAGTGGTTTATAGGTACTGTTGCGAAGATTATTTTGACGTAAGTATGTACCTACAGTATCCTAGCTAGAGTATCTACCTAATATCAGTAGGTATAATATGGTGAACGGGTCTAGTGCTAATCATTCGTAAAGTTAGCAATTTCGATGCGCAGTAGACAATTTAGTATGAAAAAGCTGCACTGCGCATGTCAAACAGCTAAAATTCACGAATAGATCCACTGACCGTATAGAGAGATATATAATATACCTACGTATTGTGCATCGTTTGTATAATTTCTTAATAACATTTCAATTTCCGCTGATAGCTTTGATGTTCGTTCATTCATGCCTAATGCCTACCTACTTAAATAAACAATCGAACACAAGGATATTCGAGCCCAGGGCTGTACTCAGACCACCACCGCGATGTTACAGAGAGGATTTTACGAGAGAGATTTGTTCGTGGGAGAGCCATGCTTCGGAACGTATGGGCCGGCTCGACCAGAATGACACCACGGTCTCACAGAAAACCGGCAGTGAAGCAATGCTTGCATTGCTTTTTGCCGCGTGAGTGAGGTTACCGGAGGCCCTAACCCTTCCCTCTTCCCTATTCCCGTCCTTCCACTCGTCCCCCCTCTCCCCCTACTCCCACCTTAAAGGGCGGCAACGCACTTATGACTCTTGAGTTACAGGTGCCCATGGGCGGCGGTAGTCATTTACCATTAGGTGACCCGTCTGCTCGTTTGCCCCCTATACCAAAAAAAAAAAAATGCCCTGAGCGGGCAGGTGATTTTGTCATGTGATAAACGCGATCTGTGATTATGTGTGAAAGCGCGCCTGCCGCCCGACGCCCGTTACTGGCTGTTGAGTATTGTTTTATTTGTATCCTCTCCCATTCGGATGAAATGGTCAATCAATAGTTTTCGTCATAGTCAACTTCGTGTTTAGCTAAAGATTGTTCAAACTGAGGGCTCGCTACGCAAAACAAGCATTTTCTTTTCCTGCGAAAAACATGCTGTTCGGTTTGTGCTTTGCACTTGTTAGAGATAATATTTGAATGATTTAAATAATCCAGAAAAATCTCATCCTCAGAACACGCAGTTAAAGTGGGTAAGTAGGTAGTTAGATACCTATTATAGGTAGTTAGTAGAAGTAGGTAGGTATAGACTTACTTACTTTTTCATTTTATCCCTACAAAACCGACCTCCATAGTAGGTAGCTACCTACTCGTATCTATTTAGATATCAATAGATAGATACTCACTATCAATATAAATACTGTTATACTAATAATATAACATCAAATTATAGTAAAAACTAAATAATTAACATACCACGGCATAAGCGAAATGGTGAATAATCTGAAACAAACTGACCAAACTAGCGATTTTGCACGAGTGGAGGGCGCGATTCGCGACGTGCGACGTCATCATACCAAGCGCAGCTCCGAGCAAGCGTTTCAAAATAGCCGAACAGAAAACTAATAACTTTGTTATTTCTTGTTTGATTTGGATCATTTAAAAAACGAAATGATCAGAATGTTATAGCGCATAAGCTCTTATATTTAGAAATCTAATATTTTGTTATGTGAATGATCCTCATTGAAAGTTTATAAATATTACATACAAGTGGAAGTGCCCCTCCACTATTGGTACATTGACCACCTTTTCAGCGTTTCCTTCTGGTATGTGGATAGAAGGCGCTTTTACAAAATTGATTTCTATTTAAAAAATTTAAAAATTTCTATTAAAAGTGTAATGAGATCATAAACGGAGTTCTTTCAACTTATGCATTAAATGACGTTGATGATTATTAATATTACCATTATCATTTTTGTTAACTGCTGTTGTTCAAAACTTATTCACAAGTCGTTACTATGATAACCCCTATAGATTTAACAGACTGATATTTTATTCCTATAATTTTCACTTTAAACAGGAAATCAACAGACAACATGGTTTGTACTACGTCAAAAAAATATGAGTACATTTTCAATTCAAACCAGTTAAGCAGCTGCCAAAAATCGGTGAACATACAGTTCAAGACTAACTTAGTGGACAAAACTCGTAGTCCAATGCACGTCATTTCAGAACACAAGGGTATAAATAAATCCACCAGGTATCTGACGATCACGTTTATTGCAGGTTAAAAAAAATACAAAAATTGTCATACTTAAGCTAACGGTTGTAATGAAACCATAGCGCGATCTAAATTTACTACAAGCTCCATCTATAGAGCCGAAACAAAAGCTTTATTAAATTAGTGCTTGAACACTTAGTTTATTTCAAAATAAAATAAAATGTTTAAAAAACGGTTCCATCTCAGAAGTTCCATTGGCCAGATCCATGATGGATCTAATGACGATTTTTTTTCTCATTGGATACAGATTTCAAGATGTTGATCTACTAAGATTATTTTTTCTTCAAAAGATCCAGTGCCTAGATCCATGATGGATCTAATGAGATTTGTGTATTATGTATTGTATCTCTCAGTAGATAGGTACCTACAATTTTAAAGTTGTAGATCCACTGAGAACTTTCCTTCTCGGTGGATCCATAAAAATGGATAAACAATGTTTTGTTTGCTTCTCAACCTAAATTAGAGTCTTTTTGATATGAGCAAATATAAATAATAAATTAATAAATCTGCCATATTGACATCGCAGTTTAGTGCGTTATCATTTCTAGTTTTAACTATACTAAAAAGTCTAGTTTTCAGATTTATATATTTATATATATATATATATATTTACTAGAGATCGCGTGGTGGTCGAATTTCGACCATGGTTTATTTCATTGGCCAATATTACTTGACCTGTCATTGTATAGACTATTGTACCATAACAGGTCAAAATATATACTGCAAACTCATAGCTGTATGTACCCGTTTTTGCATTTTTTTTTAACTTTGTAGCAAATATTGTTCAAAAATTTTAGCATTCGTCACTTCTTCTCTGTATAAACTATAAGAAAGAAAGAAAGAAAGAAAGAAAGAAGAAAGAAATACGTTTATTCTGGTACAACTAAACGAGACGCTAACAGAGTGAAACAGTTATCAAGTTCTAAACATATAGCTGAGTTTTAGGAGATGTACCTAGCTTAAGTTTACAAGACGAGAAGTAGTCATCTCGCGGTCGCACCAAAATGGGAGCCCAGTTCAGCTTTGTGCCGGGCACTGGTGGGTACCTGACCCTGGTTTTCAACTGGGCCCTTTTAATTATTTTTTTTATGTGTATTTGCGTGTGTGAGGGTGTGTGTGTGTGAGGATGTTGTGACTGTGGTGATATTATCTTTGAATCTACGGAGTACAGCTAAATAGATAAATATTATGTACATCCTAGTGTAGTACATCAAAAAAATTAAAGTATCTAAATTAAAAAGAAAAATACACGCAAGCGAAGCCACGCGGGAACTGCTAGTATAAAGTATTTACCCACTACTTGTAGGTAGGCAAATATTCCATAATAGGTAGGTATATTACTACCGCTCATTATGCTGGAAGCATTCATCTGACAGCTCGCGAGCGAGCGAGCGAGACTTACTTATGCGGGATCGTGGATGTAGTAAGAGAACATAATCCCAGAAGACGAGCGCGCCAGCCATTACGTAAAACACGACACACAATACGCGCCTCATGATAATGTCTGGTTTGTTTGGTGGCCGTTGCAACCATGCCATATCTCTTTGTCATCAAAACATGAAAATAACTAGGTATGAAACAATACTATATGTATGAAAGTATTTGTGATAAAGAAGGAGAAATAACAATAAGTTATTAGAGACAAATATTTGTACGGATTGGAGAGAAGTGAGTCAAACAAAGGTGGTGGAGCAAATATTTTTAGGTCGTAAAGAGTAGGTAAGTGTATTTATTTTGTATAAGTGTGCGAAATTTCATACTCCTCCGTCCGCCCAATTTTCGTAAAAAGGGATCCAAAGTTTTCGCTTCACGTATTAATATATAGATAAATAAACACATAAAAACAAAAAGTCATTTCATAATGAATATGACAATAGAAGTCTAAAATATAATGCAGTAAAAAATCTAACCCAAAAAAAAAAGTTTAAAATCTAGAGGCCGTAATGTTATAGTACATCGAACTATAAGAGTATGTACACATTACACCATATTTCATAGTCAAGTTTTGATATGATACTTCTGAAAGCCTAATTGGTTAATATTTTTAAGTGTTTAACTGACAATAACCCTTTAACAACTCTTTTTTATTGTCTTTATTTTGGGTAGACCTCCTTAAAAAGTTTCACGAAATTCTAAAATATTTTTATGAATTAGGTACTAACAGTAACAGAAAAATAAATTCTTTAGCTTTCCGGTGTAAATAATTTCTTGATTTTCTTTGAAATGACCAGTTCGGTTCAATTAAATTAAACTCAAACAAAAAAGTTCCTAAGCTGATTCGAAAATTTGATGATCTGGCCAGCCCTGCTTTCCACCAATGTTCTGATTTGACCACCGGCACCGATACCCTTAATTATGGAGGGACCCTTATTTATATTCAAAAAGTTTAATTCATATATGTTCTTCTTGTAACCGTATTGTTGTAAGAGTATAGGTTGTAGTGAGTAAGCACTTGGTTTCACAAGGTACTGGCAATGACCAACACCTACGGTACCATTAAAAAATACCAAGTGGGACATTTCGTTCGCTATTATTGCAATAGCATCTTCAACGAAGAATGGTGCTTTGTAGATCTTTAAATAAGATGTATGTTCGGGAAGACCTTGAACTTGCTGGACTCCGTCTCTGCCCACAATATGTACTTTATTGTTGGGTGTGCTGAAATATAAATTGTTACTGGAATCTAAAACGATTTCTGTCAAATTGGGCGCGTGGTCAATCTTTTCTTTCTTTGTACCCTGTTCCGTAACTTTATATAGAAGTCCATCCTCAGTTAATGCGTATAGTATATCATCACCTTTAGCTTTACCAAGACTGATTATGGGCTCGTCAAAATTACCGTATTTCTCGGCTTTATTCTGAACTGCGTTGTATGCATACAAGCCGTCTGTCGCTCCAAAATAAGCTTCGTTTGTATGATCTTTAGCGGCAGCAGAAACCCTTCCATTATCAAGTAGTTTTGTAACTACACCACTTTTACTGACGAAAAGACCTTTATTTATTCTTTGTCCACTTTGGAAGTCGGCTAGTGTGAAGAAATATACAGAATTATTTGTAAATAAGTCTTTGTTTAGGCCATTTAAAGGATATAGTATGTCGACAACTTCGTGTTCAGCTCGGTAAATGATAAGATTATCGGTGAAAAATCCGTCTGTGACTACAATTATGTCATCAAAAGAATAAGAAAAAGGTTCAGCGGTAAGGACTGAGCTTATGAGTAAGGATGCAGTGTAGAAAACTAGCATCTTCATATTGTCACCTGAAAATAATAAAAATAAGTAATTATACAATTACTACCTTTCTAATTAATATTCTATAGCGTGGCACACGGTTAACCTATGAAATAAATGAAGAATATAATTTAAAATTGGATTTAATGTATTACTCTTTGTGTTTGTAACTTTTTTATAGATGTAACACAAAATGGAGACATGACATACAAAACATGACACATACTAATAATAACATTACATTACCCAAAACACTTCATAGCTTAATCTACAGATTTTGAATCATTATTTGATTGAAGGAATTAATATATTACAGGGAGCCTGAAAGTAGCACCAGTACATGAAACGTTGAGGAGCAATAGATTATAGTGGTATAGACATGTGATGCAGAGGGATGAACAAAATGTGGTAAAATACGTTATATGTATGGAAGTTGACGGGTACAAGAAAAAATGGAAGACCAACGAAAATATGGATGGACTGTGTGAAAGAAAATTTGGCTAGAAACGGAGTAAGCAGTAAAATGACGAACAATAGAGTGTAAGTAGTAACGGAAGAATAAAAGATATTGCGTCGACTGCAAATAAAATTGGGAGAAGTGTAGGTAGATGATGATTTGATGGATGGACCAGGCTAGCAGAATTGATAGCAAGTAACTTATATTTTATTATCTTCTTTTTGCGTTTAAAATATTTGATTATGACCGGTACGCTACCTACAGTATTTTACCTAGGTTTATTTACAATATTTTGTGATAAGTGAAGTAAATTTATCTTGCAAATAGGTCGTTTTAGACACTTTTACAAAGCTGGATGGTGCTAGCATTTCCGATGACTAGCCTTGAGAAGAAACGAAGAAACCAGCTCTAGGATCCAAGTCTACATAAATTAAAACTGTGCAAGTGCCATGTAGGCTTTCGGGGTGGTCTTTATACGAAAGAACCATTTCAGTTTTGAGGTGGCCGAAACCCAGTAGACTAGATAAGTCCGTAATCACGGAACTCAACCACATCTTAGGGAGCTCCACGTTTCCAACCGGCCTGCCATCGCAGTCAGACATTTGGGAAGGGCAATAAAATACTAAAACTGCCAGACTGTTGTGAAAATTAATCTAGAAAATGCTATTCCAAATAACACTTTCATTCACAAACACCATATTACTATAAATTTTTTTACAAAAAATAAATAAAACTTAATAACATGTCAAAGATTAAAAATAAAAGATACTCTGTATGAGTATTATATTAAAAATATATTTTAGACATGTCAAATATTATAATAAGGAACATTTGGAGTTGACTTCAGTGTAATAAATTGATTGGCCTGTTGGTCTAGTGGTTAGTGATCCTGACTGCTGAGCCAGAGGTCGTGGGTTCGATTGTCGTGGATCCCGTGGATTCGTTAATTGTTGTTGCGTGGATTGTTGTGTGATGAGCGATATGGTTTCATTCAAATTTTTATCAGCAGCAATGTTTATCAGCAGTTTGGTTACCATAGGACAAGCTCTGCCTAGTTTGGAATGTATTTTTGGTAAGTTTTTTTTAATTCATGTTAAATACTGTATTACTTATCATAGCATTGTATTTATATTATTGATTAAGGTCAATAGATAGGGGTGGATAGAGTTTTCGCGGCTGTTACCCAATTTGGGGGTCTATGGCCCTTACTGGGGCCCCAATCTTATTTAATATTTTGTAGATTAATGTAATTTTTCTTTAATGCTTGTATTTAATAATTCTTTTTGTATATTTTCTCTCAAATTTGTAATGCCCGTAAAAGGCTACTAAGTTGAGACAAATTGTTATAATAAGACCATTTATGTACACTTGGTTGGCAAATAAAGATTGATTTGATTTGAAAAAAAATATCTGGACAGAAACCTCTCAAAATTGCGATATTTCAGGTCGTCAAGACCTGAAATATCGCAATTTTGAGACGCTCGCAACGGGTAATGATCATCAGGGTCATAAGAACATACCGCACGACTTCATTTGAAGCTGGGAGTCTCCTAGCCGGGACACCGTCATGAGACTTGGAGGTGAAACTACTTGCGTCACTGTATCAACGGCAGGAGCATGAGCTGAGACATATCCATCGTGAAATTGAGGCACAACGGTCCCAGCTCTGCCAGGTGCTCATCGGCGACCCAGCACGGGGCCTGCCACAATTGTGGCGGTAAGGCCCATCATGGAAGATTGGCTGAAGAGACGACATGGCGCACTCCTATACTGGATGACGCAAGTGCTTACCGGACACGGCTGGTTTGGTAAGTACCTGTGTCGAATAGGGCGGGAGCCAACGTTTGTGTGCCACCATTGCGTGGGCTGCCGCGAGAATACCGCACTCCACACTCTGTCTGGTGGACTGCCCTGCGTAGGCGCAGCAATGTGCTGACCTCGCAACGGCCTTGGGTGTGGGTAGCCTCTCGCCAGGGAGCCGGTGATGGCTATGGACCAGCACGAAAGCGCGAGGGAGTTTTACGAGGAAGTGATGTATGCCAAGGAGGAAAGGGGACGGGAGAGAACTAGTACTCTTCTATCCTGAAGAAGACGCACCAGGCACCGGAGAGAGCGAGATGATCTCCGGCCTCCATGAGCACTTGGGTGAGGGCGATGTACAGGATTATCCGCCACCCTAGCTAGAAGACACTGGCCCGAGGATATTTATTTTCGATGTTACACCTGAGGCCCTGGCAATAAGACTACAGGACGGAAACCGTGTGGTTTTGGTCGGTTCGAGTCCGACATACCACCATACCGTTAGCTCCGGTGAGGTGAAGACCCGTGGGGGTTTCACACGTCAAAAAAATGGGCGGATAGAGTTAACATTTCGTGACACCACTGGCTATACAAAAATTCGTGTTTGTTTGAAAAATTATAAAAAAAAAAGATTTAAACTACTGCAAGTAAACATTTATGTATGATTCTTGACGCAAAACACTAATGACAATTAATAGGAGTGGACAGTGAATCTACAATACGATAATGCTGTGAAGAATGTCACGGCTAGAGAACACAATATATGTTTGATGTACATGTTGTGTTATTATATATTTAGTTACATACATATTAAACATAGAAATACCGTCGCCCATGGACACCTGCAACTCAAAAGTCACAAGTGCGTTGCCGGCCTTTGAGATGGGAGTACGCTCTTTTTTTGAAGGTTTGAAGGTCGTATCGGTCCGGAAATACCGCAGGTGAGATTTTCCGAGAACCCCTGCAGACGGGGGGGCCTTACCCTCCTCCAGGTGAGAGAAGCGCGCACGGAATGTCGTCACCGTCTCAGGGCCGCTTCTGTTAAGGTAACGGTCAGCCTGACCCGCTACCCCCAGGCCAGCGCTCATGGCAGTCGGAGATCATTCTGCGCTCTCCGGCGCCTGGTGCGTCTTTTGTGGGATGGGAGACTGCTTGTCCTCTCCCGTTCCCGTTCCGCCGCCGCTTTGGCCAACCTCACCCTTCGCAAAACGAGGCGGCGGAATCCTACGCATTCTCACTTTCGACCATGGACATAACCATGGTCTCTAGCGAGAGACCACCCACACCAATAGCTGTCACGAGGTCGTACCGCTGTTGCGTTCATGCTGAGCACTTATCTATTTGGGAAAGAAAAAACTTTTCTCCGCTCCTTAAAAGCGCACCTCTTCCCCTTATTTGGCAATTGGATGATCGGAGAGAAGTTATATTTTAGAAATACAATCAACCAACCTCTTTTGTGGAAAGTTTACATTACACATATGGTTTAATATTAGACGCACTCCGCTTTATCAGTAGATTTGTGTTTTTGTGAACCGTGATTTCACCTTTACTGATAAGAACGGCTTTAGTACTCGTAGGTACGTACCGAACACTTGTGGATATAAATTATTGTCTAAGTAAAATTGTAAATTGGTTAAAATCAAACAATTTAAAAATTAATCTCGATAAGACCAAAATAATGTATGTAAACATTCAAAAAACAAACGCCTAGAAAATAGCTACAATTTATTTAAACAGTTTAATGTACTACAATAAAAGTGTAACAGCCGTATAGAAACTGAACACATTTCGAAAAAAAAAAGGTCAGTCGTAGGACTGCACGTCATAAGTGAAAACATAACTTCACAATGTATTTGCATAAACATACACACACACACACACACATCTGTATATATATAATTAGGTTAAAAATAAAAAGTAGGTAATAACATATCTAAATGTATACACAGGGTACACTGGAAGTTCTGCCCTCTTGGCCGCTCATAAATGTTTGAATTTCGAATGTTATATTTTTTTTAAATATAAGAAATTCGGGTCCGTCTTACGAATATTCGATCAGGTCACGTGTCCTGACGTGAGTTTAACATTCTTACCCATCCCAAAAAGTGCACAACGCCGCTAAAGAAGTTTTCACTTCAAAATTATGAACAAATTGCACGATATCTTGAGCCTCAGCGCTCAACTGAGATGGCATGGATGGCGCAATGGTTTAAGTGGTTACCTCGCCACTACACCGCGCGAGTGTTGTGGGTTCAAATCCCACATGGGACAATAATTCACACATGATCCACCAATAGTTGTCCCGAGTCTGGGTGTTCTTTGTGTCCGTTGTTTGAACGTTTATGAAGCCCTCTGCAACACAGGAATATTCCTAATGCGGGAGTTGTCTTAAAAAAAAATGCTCCTTCAGATTTTCATTTAATTTGAAAGTGTTTGTGCCCGTCTAATTGGCAGTGGAATGTATTCCACAAATATACCTAATTTGAAACCATTTTGTGACTTTCAAAGGTTCGGCAAAAGTCCGATTCTCTCAAAGTCATTGGTATAATCAGGTATACACAAAATTTTTGGATATATATATACATAACACTCACCATAAAATGTGCTTGCAGTATGACAATTTAGGTTCGATTGTAAGGTATGCTTTTCAACATGTATTTATAATCGCGTCTAGGTTACAGGCGGAAAAGGATTAGGGATTATGGACAAATCCTAGAGATAACACCAATAAATGAATAGATATAATTATGTATTTAAAGGGGAGTTAACGCCATCACGAAAAGGTATTACATATGACATTACATATTGAGTCAGCCTGTGACCACGGTCAGTGCAACCTGGTCGAAACGTCAGGCAACTCAGAGGTATGGAATACCTTTTCGTGATCGCGTTAATTCCCGTAATAATTATGTCATGAAACGCGAAAGTTTAAAAGTTAGTAATACGAATAGATATCAATTTTCAATCTTTACTCAAAGTTATCTTTAAAAAAAATGCAATTGACTTCATCTCAATCATTACTGGAAATTTTAAGTTGCTATTTTTTGTTGTCCTATCATAATTACAATATTTTAATTTCGTGGGAAAATCACTTCCAGTTGGAACGAATTTCTTCACTTTATTGCAAATTTCGCAAATTTTTCTTTCCCCATTCTTCCCCCATTATTAACATACAAAAGAACGAAAGAATTACTTAAATGCCGTTCAGCCGTTCTCAAGTGATGTGGTTACCAACGAAGAACATTTCATTTTTTACATGCTTTTATTTGTTTCCCAAAACAGACTCACTTTAGAAGTCAATTTTAACCTAGTTTGGATGACAATACTATAATTTAGAATCTTGTAGCTGATCTGATGACACAGCCAGGAGGTGAATAGGGGAATTCTTCAGTGTTTACTACTAAACCCTTCGAGTTTGGGCTCATATGATTCGTTTTGACGAGTCCAAAAGATTGGGATTGGTAATAATGGTCTGATGATGAAGCCAGGAGGTGGACAGTGGAAATCTTTTTTACTTTGTGATTCAGTTCGCTATTCATGCGTTTTTTTTAGTTTTACTAAACTTGAACATTTTTTTATGACTTCTTAGTCAAGAAGTCTGTAACTATAAAAATCCGATTCTTTTTAAAATATTTCCTTAAACTATGAACATTATTATTGTCATGGTGAAAAGGTTAAGTAAGGTTTGCAGGGGTTTTTAATTTAAGCTTTGCTAATTTTGCCAACGCACTGCCTGGAGAACTATGCTAGGTTATTTGACTGCTTCTCCATCATTTAGAATGTTTGACATTAAAAGTCGTCATAATCTTTAACTTATGGATATGTATAGTCACACTAAGATATGAAATAGGTGTGACTATGGAACATTGTATACACTATGTGACTTTGAATTCTAGCTAAAATAGGCCGTATTAAGTTTTAGAAAAATATGTCTAAATTAAGAACTGATACAACTTCGAGATATCCTCAGGCATTTTCTTAAATCTCGATAAGTATTCTGTTATTTCAAGACATTTCTAGAAATTTTCTTAAATATTTATATTTATCTGCGACCAGCGACCTGCAGTTGCAGTTCATCACAAAGATATAATATATATAAAGATAATTAACCACTTTATCGTTATTTTATATATAACTAGTTGTGCCCGCGACTTCGTCCGCGTGGAATAGTGTATTTATATCGAATCATCAGCCTAAAAAATAAGTTTCTAGCTTCTAGCTCTTAATATGCCGATACTTGCATACAACTTTTCATTCCCACCTTTCAACCCCTTACACCCCTTTTTTCGCATTAAAAAGTAGTCTATGTCCTTTCTCAGGCTCTAGACTATCTGTGTACCAAATTTCATTTAAATTGGTTCAGTAGTTTTGGCGTGAAAGGCCAAGGAAATATAATATGGGTGCTTTTTTCGTATACCAAAAGTGCCCAACGTGCCTAAAAAAGTTTTCACTTCAATAACGATACACGTAATTCTCGCTACGGACCAACATGGTGATTACTTCCGTGTTTTGTCGCTTCACTGTGGCTAACGGACTAAAACCACGGAGTTACGTCACAAGTGGGTCTATTGCATGGGACTCGGGTATAATATCGTTTCTTTCCCTCTGATATGGCGAAGGAGACGATGGCTGGTCCATGCGTCATACTCGTGAACGGGTGCTGCTTGGGGTGACTGGTCGGCCTAGTCAGCGATGCTTTAGCCTATACTATTATTTTGATTCGTTCAACTGCAACTCTAGCCTCTTAATCCAGTCTCGAATTAGTTTTAACAGTAGGCTTTGTAACTGATGTGCACCTTGAATGATTTCTATGTTTTATAGGTTCGAACCTTCAACGGTATCACTGAGTGATATTTTTTGTTTGTACGTTAGCTTTTGGAGCATTTCAATAAAATGAAATTCAGGTGGCAACAGCTTGCATCATGCTTATCTTTTATGTAACACTAATACCATTGTACCTGAAGATCTGACTTTTAAAAAGAGTGACCATGAGTTTCTTTGCCAGTATTCTTCTCATAAGGCTCTACGCATTTTGGAAACTGGAAGTTATAGATCGACACAAGCAGGCAGTAGATTTTGGTGTTTTCACCTAATTTATCTCGACAATCCAGTACATGCTGTGGCGTCTATTTGCGTCGATCTATGATTTTTAACAGTAGCTTCAATTTAACGTTCATAAATGTCACTTAGTGTCTTAATTGAATAAATGATTTTGAATTTGAATTTGAATTTGAATAACCTAAGAATAAATATTTATTCAATTAAGACACTAAGTGACATTTATGAACGTTAAATTGAAGCTACTGTTAAAAATCATAGATCGACGCAAATAGACGCCACAGCATGTACTGGATTGTCGAGATAAATTAGGTGAAAACACCAAAATCTACTGCCTGCTTGTGTCGATCTATAAC